>VXBZ01000284.1:314890-382392 GCA_013399135.1 Heliornis fulica | reverse complement strand
TTTTTTTTTTTTTTTTTTTTTTTTTTTTTTTTTAGTTGTTATTGTTAAAGATGCGGCGTGGCCCGGTGCGCCGTTACCTGTTGAGTGCAGAAAGGCGTAATTCACCTCCGCCTTCTGGCAGCCGCAGGGCTTTTTGTCGCAGGTACAGGCCGGCCGCGGCTCCGCTGCCCCCGGGGCTGCTCTGGCGCCGGTTTCCACGGGCTTCTCGGCATCTCCATAGAGCAGGGCTTGACAGCGACACGGACACACGGCCTCAGCACCGAGGCATTAGCCCNCAGAGTTTGTTTCCGATCCCTCCCGTGAACTTCTGGGCAACCTGACACCAGGCTCTGGCTGCAAGAGAACAGGGAGCGGAGGGACCGTGAGAACGGCCCTGGGTCGGGGACGTTTCGTCCGACACCCAGCACTGCCCCCCAGGGCCCCCCAACCCCGCCCTGCCCAGCCGAGCCGAGCCCAGCCGGGCCGGGTTAGAGCTGTCGTCGGTCCCTGCCGCTCCCGTCCCCGCCGGTCAAGCTGCCACAAAGGGGTCTCCGCCGACCGGGCGGTGCTGCCGCGGAGGCTCCGCGGTTCCGTCGGGCCGGTCCCGCCCGGCTGCACGGCGCTCCCCTCCCTGTGCCAGGGCGCGCGGCGGCCGCAGAGCCCTCCTCGGCCCCGAAGGGCCAGAAGCCGGAGCCGGGGCTTGCCATGGCGGTGGCGAACCGGCGGGGCGGGCGAGGAGCGACGAGCTGCAGCCCAGGCGGCCTGAGCGAGTGTGCGAGAGCGCGAGTGTGCGGTGTGTAAATGCGCGCGTCTGCGCCAGGCGGCGGCAGGCGAAGGGGCGGGGGCGACCCGGGCACGCGTGGGTGGGAGCGTCTCCCGTGGGCGCCCCCGGGGCGCGCTCAGCAGAGCTGTCGCGGCCGTTGCCCCCTGCTTGAGACGTGGCGAGCTGCGCCNGGGAGGCGGCGAGGGATGGGGAGGGGGTGGTGGTGGTGCTCGTCCCAGCGCCGAGCCTTAGGGGCAGCGCGCCTTGGGACAGCAGATGCCTCGGGGGAGCGGGGCAGAGCGAGCGAGGTGCCTTGTCCATCCCACCCCACCAACGGCCCCGCGGCACGACGGGCTGGCAGCCCCTGCAGCCCGGAGGGGCGGCAACGCCGAATGCCCCGGTGCTACGAGAGCGGGCCGGAGGGGAAGGGGGATTTTCCAACCCCTTGGCCAGGCTGCCCAGCTCGGTCACCCGACGGGAGGGCTGGGACAGCGGTCCCCGGGGCTACGGGGAAGAGTCCCTAACTAATCCCGGGAGCTGCAAGGGGGCGAGAAATTCCCCGGCTCCCCGCCCTTCGTCCCCTGCACCGGGGCACTCTCGCAGCTGCGAGGAGGGAACTTCTGGGCGGTGGCGCCGAGGCCGGGACAGCCCCTACCGCAGGCGGCAACCATGGGGCGAATCCCGGGGCGGGGAAAGGACAGCCCCCACCCGCCGCGCCCCTGCCCGCAGCGACCGGAGGGGGTTCCGTCGGGCCGGGCCACCGCGGAGAAGGGGCTGATGGAGGAGCTGCTGCGGACGTGGAGCAGTGGATGCTCGGCCCCTCACCCCACTCCGGGGCTGGGCAGAGAGGTCCGGGCTGGGCTCCCCCGGCGCTGGCAGGAGCATCCCTGCGCCTCGGCGCGGCTGCCTGGGGGCGGCCCCAGGCTCCTGTGCCCGCTTGCCCCGGCATCTCTCGTGGCATTCCCCGGAGTGCTCCCGGGGTCTCCCCGCAGCCACCCCGCCCGGGTTAGGGAGCCGGGCGGAGCCGTCCTCGCAGCTCCATCCCTGTGGGAGACAGCAGGTTTCGGAGGCGAGACTGGAGGAGGAGGAGGAAAACAACCGCTGCCGTTCTCCCCCGACGTCATTTTTGAAGGCAACCAAACCTCCCCGTTCCACATAGCTGGTTCTTGGCGGGAGCCCGCGTCTCGCCCGTGCCGCGTCTGCCTCTCCTCCCTCCGCGCAGGAGGGATCGCAACGCCTCTGGAAGCCCTGGAAGGGCAGCAGACCAGGCCGTGCCAGGCCGGGAGTTGGCTCTGCCGAGAGCTGCGGCCACCCAGACCGCCCGCTGCGCCTCGCAGCCAGGCCCTGGGTACCCGCAGGCTGTGCTCGGCCGGGGCCATCTCCCCTCTTTCTACATGCACCCACATGTTACTGAGACTGTTCCTCCCCCGTCCCCTCGAAATCTCAGGGCAACATCCTGATGTTTTCCAGTGCTGCCCTAGCGGGAACGTAAAAACAGCAAAGATATCTCTGAAACCACAGGTTTCTTCCAGCTGCCAGATCAGTCTTGGCTGTAAGGAAATGTAGAGGATGGTAACTCGGGCTTTCCATGGCAAGAGCCTGCTGTCAGTTCTTCCCCACCTTGCGTGCTCATGCCCCAGTCCGCAGTGTTCTGTCAGCTCTAGGTATAATTTGGACAGTCAACCGCATCACTGCCTTGTGCATTTTTATTTGCCATTTTAATAATACACAAGAATAACTTTAAAACATTTTCAAAATTTAAACAATATATTGCGAATTTTACATTGCAGCAAATTTCAATCCGGTGCACAGCCTTGTCACTAGTTACAGCTTAGGAAGCAATGGTTACCTGTCTCTGGGGAAAGGGCCAAGCATGGAGGGGGAACAGACAAAAACCCAGTGCCTGTGGCTCGCTGCTGCTGCCAGTCGTAGTGTTTAGGAGAGCTAACGGAGGGAGCAGGATCAGGCTTTTGCACTGGCATCAGGAAATATGCCTTTTCTTGCTTTGCAGCTGGGAACATGCAATTATGAATCCTGAAAGGAAGCACAGCAATTATATGTGTGGTTTCTGTGAAGTCAGGTCTTTTGAATAAGGAATCAGGGGAAAATTTGAACACGGTGGCTACTGCTTTTATTTCCACTTAATTTCTAGTGGAACTGATTAATGATCATTACATTTAGGCAGCAATCAGCCAGAGAGCGTATTTCTATTCTTTCCTTGGCACCCCAGAGATTAATATTCCTAAAAATCTAATGCAAAGGAGAACAAAGCAAACACGATTTAGGAGTCCATCATTTAAGTCACCAAGCTCAGAGGCAGAGGAGAGGGCTGGATATACTTCCTGTAAGTGGTCATCTCCAACATAAAAATTATACACACAGAATTGATCTTTAAAACTGGCTACTAACTTTACAGTAAAGTCAATAATGAAATAAACTGCCATAGTGTGCTATCCAATTAATAACTGTCGCATTTTTTATTAGAGGGACTCTTGCCACAAACAGCTCATTTCAAAATTTAGGCATTGTAAACCCAAAATGAGTGGAAATTCCTCTATGGTACTCTTGTTTTTTGTTGTTGTTGTTTTTGTTTTTTGTTTTTTTTTTTCCTGTAAAACAATGTATTAGAAACAATAACTAAGTCTTTCTGAAGGTGCATATGTTACTTTGAAAGCTTAACTAGGGAACTATAAACTAAATGATCTATTTTAATTGGATGAGACTGATGAAATGTAAAAAAAATACGCATTGAGGAAAGTAAACTAGATCTAAGCTGCTTGACATCTAATAATTTTAAGATGTAGCACTGGCATCTGAAAGAAAGCTGATTTTAATATTAGCTTTTTTTTAAGTAAATGATATGTGACTGACAGTGTCCCTTTGCAATGGTGGTGGGCTGTAAACCACAGTAATTCATATTCACATGAACACACACGTTGTAAACTTGAAACATTGGAGATTTAAAAAAAAACAAGAGAGAAGCACATGGTACAAAATGATAAAAAAGATTATGCTAATAAAAGCCAAATGGCAGCAGGAACAGCAGCAGCAGCTAGAACTGCTGGATAAGACGCCGGCGCTGTGAGGTCTTCCGCAGCAGTCGTCTGTAGTCATAGGGATTATCTTCGGTTTTACTCTCTTCCAGGGGGCTTTCCACAACCCTCGACCTAGGGATTAGGTGCAGAATTGCTTTAGAAATTAAAGTCAAAACATTTACCTTGGCAAACACACCTAATCAACTGCTTAACCTCCACCTTCGTATGTGTCTGTGTGAATAAAAGGAAAATAAAAATCATCTGACTTTGCTAGGCCTCTTCCCTGTGCTGCATAAAGCAGGCACCTTGGAACAAACACATTATATACTAAAAACAGATGAACACAGAAGAACAACATGTTCTTCAACAAAGGGGACATAATTAGAGGACATAAAAACATTGGGAGCATGGGGGTGCTTTGCAGTAGCGTTTCCCTGGTGGCTCCTGAACCAGATTTTCAGTTGGTGTAAATTTGTTTGCTCTGTTTTTAACCAGCCTATGGAACTCACATTAAGGGTCCATCTCTTTTTCTTTTTTTTAATTTGTTCTTTCAGATGGCAAGCTGCATTTTGGAAGCCACCTCTGATAGGCTGGAATGGTGACCTGGCACCATTTCCATGAAGCAAGATTAAAAATAAAATTCAGTTAATTAAAAATGCATTACTCTGAAATAATTGCAAAAACCTGTAGTGTTCTACAGTTCTACACTGGTCCTACACCAGTATCAAAGGTAAACTGCCAAATAAAAACATTCAGTAATTCACTTCAGTAGATCAAAATGCCTGTACTGTCCTTCCATCCAGGTGACCCCATTCAAGAGCTACCAAAGTGCAGAAATATTTATTAACTGCAGTCATCTGCCCTCAGAGGTAACAGTGTAAATGTAGAAGTTACACAGAATTTTTTCACTAGAGCTAATTAGGATGCAATCAGAGCCACACACAGTAAAAGGTAAGAAATCCCTTTCAGTGAGCTCAGTGGCAAGATCCTCGTTCGTCTGAACCAGACCTCAGGGTGACAGATTTGGTGTAATTAACAACCCCAGAAATGCAGCTTTTTCCAAGGGATGCAAACAGCACAGTAATTCCCTGGTATTGTTAGTCTTAATACATGCCCTCACAACACCCTTCTAAAGCTAATTTAGATTCTACCCGAGAAAACCAAACGAAAAATAAAATAACGTTAAGGGTCACAAAACATTCTGCGAATCTTTTCTTCAGTGGATATGGATATATTTAAACTCAGCGATCATCCCAGGCTTAGTCTTTCCATTAACTTAGGTATTTCCCATGTTTTTTCGTACATATATGAAGACACAAGAAGATACAAATAAATATAGATATATAAATCTGTGTTTGCACGCACAGTGCAGGGTGGGGGTGCACTGACAAGAGTGAGGTTATGAATTTCTGTAGCCCAGCGGAGGTGACCCTCTATGAAGTATATCTAGGAAGAAAGGACGTCAAGCATTCCCTCCCTTTAGGGTCTTTCTCCTGGCTGTCCACCACAATGGAGTCTACCACTGGCTACAAACACTTCTGCTGACAGGACAGCAGGAGAAGGAAGTGGTCAAGCTGGTGTCTCATCTTCAGAAAACAGACTTAAAAGTTCTGTGCACATCCACCCCCTTTAAAGCTTAAATTAATCAGAAATACAAGTCTTAGGTTCTCCTTTAATTTGATTTTTTGATCAGAAATTTACAGCAGATGTCTGTCCATCTCATCTGGCACTTGGGAAGCCAAAAGCTAGCAGGCACGCTGAGCACCAACCATAGGAGCATTTGTTCCTGCTGCATAAAGCTGTAAATGTTCAGCTGTAAGATCATCAAGTCTGATCATTGACCCGGTACTGCCAAGTCCTCCACCAAACCATGTCTCAAAGTGCCACATCTTCACGTGTTTTAATTTTAAAGTGTATCATTATTTTTATGAAGCTTTTTAATAACAATGACACACAATATTTTTTCCTGTATTATTCTGTATGAATTACCGCTCAGTAGCTCTTAAAATTGAAGTCCTGCGCTCAGCTGGGTGTCTCTTCCTTCTTGTGGTAGTACTGCTGTCCTTTGAGGTGGAATCAGTAGATGAGATTTCTTGGTAGTAGATATCTAAATCTAGCACTTTGCTCAAACTGTCAATAAACAAGTACACCAAGTTAACGATTTCATTTTTCAATACTATATTTGTCATTCAAAAATAAGGTAATTGAGTATCATTATTAGTTGTGTTTATGTGCTATGGTTCTAAGGAACAACAGATCAAATCTCTGAAACGTGACTGCTTCATGATGCAGTTAATGAGAATTTTGAAATGCTCAATACTTTGAGACATTTGTAAAGCAGACGTACATGACTGAAATGGTTTGTGTTTGACATTGCACTCAATGGAGAGCCATTTTTACAATATAATCAATCTGACCTATTCTAGATTATCTCTCTGAGGAAGAGATGAGTGGTTTTCCTTAAGATTAGTTTTTTTGGTTTTGGGGTTTTTTTTTTTTCTCTGAGTACATGAAGAGAGTCTAGAGCAACTAGTCTGGATACTGGTGTCAATAATGCAAATGTCTGTTATTTTGTGAGATGAATGCTATCCAAGGTATCTGAACAGAAAAAAAAACCCAATCCCAACATCCAGTTTAAAATGGCTAGGGAAAAAATAATATCCTAAAAGCAATCTGAAACAAAGTAATAAATTCGAATTTCAATTCTCACTTTGTTGGAAACCAGAAACAACTCAATGATTTCAGTTGATGTGTTCTAATTCAGAGTCAGTACATGAGAGAAGATGCACTTGTGGAACTGGTTAACTAGATTTGAGTGAAACCTGAGGTCAAAGGCCAAAGGAGAGAAAACACTACATTTGGGTAATTTTTTTTTTTTTTATAAAGAGGAGACAATAGGTGTGAAATGTTTTTGAGGATCCAGATGACATCATGAGCTGTAACAGACCAGACATAGGGGACATGGACATTAAGTGAATTCTTTACGCGATGGCATAATTGAGTGCAATTTAAACTATGGTTGAATGAAGTTAGATGCTGTGAGTACATATCAAGTGTATATGTGTCACATAATTTCCTAAATGTTTTAGATAAAGAGTTTATACTCTGCAACCTCAGCCAAAGGTAGAGCTAAAATACAGTTCATCTGGCATCTATGACCAGACTACCACAACACACGTGGCAACAATGTCACAGGGGAGCAGCAAAAAGCTTAAGAATTCAAACACAAATAAAATAAAGCTATGACGTATGTCAGGAGCTGTGAACCAGGTCTGTAGCACATGTAAAGAGCTAAGGTACAGATGGGTAGAATATGTCTATTGCTTTCTTTATGTCTGGAGAGATCCATAAAAATAGGTTACTCTGCAAAGAAAAGACTTCTGGTTGAAATTTCAATGGCTACTCATCTTTACCTGTTATTAATAATAATTGTTTTAATATTTTAGGATCTATTTTCAAAGTCATATATTTTTAGGAGAGAATTTTAGCAGTCTTTGTATTTTTGCTAACAAAAAAGAACTGTTTGCTCATTTGCTTTGACTAGAATTTTAAGCACCTTCAATTATTTTCTGTGTCAGAACTATCTTTGATGTGGACCTTATCTTAACTTATTATTGTGCTTGTGTTGCCATGGTAAAGGGCCATGCTGTAGTAAAACTGAATAACTGAATTCTATAATGGATTTTTGTCATGGAAAATTGCATATTTTAACTTTGTATATTATGCCCTTCCTGTGAATCACCAAATTACCATGCTTTTAAAAATGCTTTATTCTCCTGGTTGAAGTACAGTTAAGAACTCTGTCTACATTAGTGCAACGACAATAGTGAGATAACGAAAAAAATTACCTTTCTTTTCTTGGTTTCCGTTTTTCGTCTTGTATTGATTTCTAAGAAAACACAAAATAATTTTAAAAATAGCTAAAAGGAAAGCTTATGCAAAGATACAATGTATCCATATGTTTGGTAGGAGAGTGTTGTACATTTTTCATTAAAAGGAAATACAGAGAATCTAATTTTCTGAGCAAGTGCCCCAGAAAAATCTCTTTTCAGAATCTTTGATACTGAGAATGCAGTTAGCATCGTAATTCCTGAATTTCAGGTGCCACATTGCAACAAAAGCTAAAATCATTTGGATCAGGACAAAATACCCCACCCCAAAACCCCCTCAAACTTTTAAGTATCTATAGTTTGTTTTAATGAAGTTGATGGCACTACCTCACTCAGGGAGGCAAATTTACTGTTATGCCACAAGAATTTCCATGAATACAGGCAAAACAGCGGGAGCTGGCATAACCCTCTTCTCATCAATGTCAACTCAGTCTTGTCACAGGTTTTAGTAGAACAAAATGGACGTTTAAAAAAGCAGTATTTTTTCAAAAGGTGGCAAAAGCACCTTTAGGATACAAAACATCTGGAAATGCAGAGGAGAGAGATTTATAGGAAATGTGAATACTTTCTAATAGATTTTTATCTCTACAACCATGGCAATGCTATGCTGCAGCATCTAAACCATCACACTTCAAAACCAGTATATTTAAGTGCAGGTGGCCCTAATTTTGGTTTCAACTGTGTTACTTGCAAACAAGTGAAAGCTTATTATAATTAGTGAATTGTACCACTGTGAAGTCACTGAGAACCAGAAATGCTGATGGACTGGTAAATGTGCAGGACATGTAATTTCAGAGTGACAGGCTGATCTAAAGAAATAAATTCCAAACGAAACTTTAAATGCCATGCATAAACCACATGCTATTGTCAGCCCTCATTTATACCTGTGTACCACTTTAGATCATCTGATATGCAAGATGAGTGAGAATGGAAAGCATCTAATTAATACCTGTAACACATTGGGAGAGAAGTATCTAACAGATTTTTTTTTTTTTAAAAAGGACTCACATTGTGCACCTTCACTTTCAGGTGCTCTGGGGCTTCACCATCATCTGTGAATACTGGCAGGTCACAGAGAGTTTCAGTAAGGTGGAAGATTCATGATAGCTGGAAAAGCTGACTACCCTCAAGTTAGAGCCCAGTGACTTGCCCAAGGTCTAAGAATTTAAGAACTGGTATGTCTCCTTTCCAAGCTTCATTGACAGATATTTACACTGAACTGTTCCCTTAGCAATGTCAGGAAGACAGTCTTCTCTTTTTCTTCTCTTTTTGAAGAAGATGACTTCTTCAAAAATACAACTAGTTGAAGACACTATTGGTTAATACCTTGAAAAACTGCGGCTAAAAATTTGTTTAAAAACTCCCCGTCAGGACTGCAGTTTTTGTTTGCACTGATGCGGTGGCCGTTTTCTGATGTGGAGCTGGCCCTGTAACAAATTAGCTCCCAGAAAAGACTGTGCTCCTGACTGTGTCGTCTCTGCTTTCTAAATATGCATTTACTTCAGAATTACACTTCACCTCAGAAATTTCCCAATTCAGAATTCAGTGTCATGCCTTCATTTCACTTTATTTCATCAATCTTGCCTTCACAAAACAAATCTTATTCGTACACACCAATTTATTTTTACAAANTTGTCTTTTTTGATATGCCAGACAGAACTCTCCCTAAAGGCCCTGGTGACACCTTCTGTTGAAAGGAGAAGCAATTGCTACGGTTAGTTTATTAGCTGGGCTCTCACCGGCTGCTAAAATAGGTCACTAAGATACAGGCACCTCGAGCAAATGAGTTTAACTGGGTTTTTGTTGGAACTGCTTTCTGAGCTGCTTTTACGTTGTCCATCTTTCTGATTACTTCCCTGCCGCTTTTTTCTGTATTTAAGGGCACTGAAGTCAAGAGTGGAAAGCAGCCGTTGGTATCTGAACTTGGACCAAAGGCTATATATAGAGACTCTCAAATCCATTAGTCTCCTGAGCTGTTGGTATTTGCCAATTCCATCATAATCACAATCTGACACATTTGTAAAGGAAGTCACAGTGTGCATACTAATACAGCCTATTTTAATATTTGCTCTCTCTGCAAGATCAAGCACTAATTTAGACACTCAAAATAGCTCTCTGAACGAACCTGTCTCTCTCTTGTGACTTGCAAAGAAAGTACAGAAATCAGGCACCTAATTTGGGTATTTAAAGTACAAAGTTGCTTATGCATATAATGAATGTATATACGTTTAGGTACAAAACTAAAAATTGGCCAGACTTAGGGCTCCAATCAGGCTAACTCTGAACTGTAATAATTTCAAATCTAGTTAAAAATGTGAAGTTTGTGGCCTGCCTCCTTTCAGCAAGGCACAGCTTTTATGTTGTATCAGAAAGGAAGAGAGGAAATCAGGCAATTAGAAAGTTAGTTCAGCTGGGAACTATCTGTCAGTCTTAGCCCACAAATGCTTGCTAAACTTACATGTATTAGAGTGTAGTAGGTGGAGTCTTCTGGATTATTTAATGTCTTGGGCTTCCGTGGCCTCCTTGGGGGTCTCTGCATTGGGCGTGAGTCTTCAACTTTGGCTGCAACTGTACAAAAGCAGAAGATAGCAATGCTTATTCACAGAATGTGAGGCTTGTACAAAAACAGAAGATCACCAAATAGAGGACAAAAAAGAAAATCCACGTAGCCACGAATGTCAGGCTGGAAGAGCGCAGCAGTCTGCCTAGCCCACACTTCTGAAAAGGGCTGATGCTCCACATGCAGAAAAGGGCAATGGCCACTGGAAGGCTACCACCTCCTAAGAGGGACCTGGGTGGTGAGGATGGTATTTTTCCACATTCCAGTCAATCATTAAGGTGCCGAATGAGGAAAGTAGCATTACACCTGTGGTTCACAGGTTAGCCCTCTACATTATGTTTGTGTAGAATTTCCCCGGGGTGTCCTGCTGAGGCTGCTCTGTTTCAAGCCAAATTGTGTGCCACTGTGCAAGACAGGACCACTGTCCATCACATCCAGTGTAACCTAGTTTACTGTAATCAACTTCCGGTCTATTTCTACAAAAAACTTTCTGTGAACATGCAAAAAATATTTAATTCTAATGAAGATGAAATAAAGATTTTAACACAAAATGGAACTGAAGTCCTCTGGCTGCCTCCCAACTTGTGGGTTACATTGCCTGGCACATGGGGGACCAGACACATGCTCTGTATATTTGCTTGTTAAAAATCTGTATTCTGGTCATGTTAAGATACAGGGGTGCTAAGGGTTCATAGGTTCCAAGACCACTGAACTGGCTCTGGGGGTCTGAGGAACCACATATGGTGAGCATCATAGCCTTACATTCATCTTCAGTCACAGGAAAGGTCAATAGGGAGCTACACCAATTCTGTCATGATGAAGGAGGTGGGGGTTGCAGGGCAGCAGAACACAGGGTGATGAATAAAGTCATAGCACAAGGTCTAGACACGGTTGACCATGTGTCCAGGTACACTGCATTATCCAGTGAGGTTTTAGATTGTCCTTGTCCCATCACAGTTGTATTCAGAGGACATTCCGTGAGAAAAAACCACCTCTTTACTCATAAATGAATACAGTGTGAGGGTGGAATGAGGCTCTAGCTCCCAATGAATTACTGAAGTGTTCTGCTGACCTAATCCCTTTCACACAAAGTGACTTTAACTCCATAACCCCAGTGTGCTAAGTACGTGTGACTGAGTCTTGGAAGAATGTACTTTCTTCTCTAATGGCCATCAGAAAACCTTTTACATGATAAAAACCCCAACTCTTCCATGTGCATCAGACACCTTTTTAATTAAGGAGGTGGCACAATCATTTAAAATGAGAAACAGTCAGTAATACATCAGTGTTGACTCCTGCAAAATTAGCTGTATAAGTTTTTTGTTATATGTGATAAATAAAGGCTTGTAAAGGTCATGGGTATACAGAGGAGGCAGGATGAATAATGTTAATTTAAATTGTAGTTGGGTAATGATTACATTTATTGTTTTAGTTTCCTATCTGAAATGCAGACTGCCTCTCATGTAATGAATGAACAAGTATCTTTTTAACATTTCGTACTTAAGAAAACAATGCTGTTCTTCTAAGCCAAGGCACAGATAATTCATGTTAAACAATGAAATTTAGATGCAATAAATTTATTTCAGTAACCTGTGTTAAATTACATCCTTTGACTTTAATAGGTATAGCAGGCCTGACTGTGCTCTTATGTGGGGGTCTGTTACCCTGCTGCATTTCAAATGAGCCACCTGTAGTTATCTGAGTTCCCATTTGTGGACAGAGTAGAGGCATATCTTCCCTACTTTGTTTTTCAACATAGCAGGAGCCTAAGCTGGAAACAATATTAAAAAACCCAAACCCTCTTAAAATTCAGTGTAGTTGAATAGAAACACCTAACCCCTTGTCTGTAGGAAGTTTTCAGAAATTGTGTCAAAGATGATGACTGCATAAAAATCTGGGGAAAAAATTGGATCCAAATTGGAGGATTAGGAAAATCCCATGGAAAAGGCTCTCATAATAACTAATTTTTTTCTTATTGTCCCCTAAGAATTCAACACTATGTACGCTGTTAGGTTATTTAATTCATCACTGTCAAAAACGTAAAGCATTATTGTATTCTAAATTACAATTATTCCAAGTGAAATGACTTGTATACTTCTTGTGTATGTGCTCTGCAAAGACGACTCCTCTTACATTCAAAAAACATCATTTTGACAATGATTAGGGTTTCAGAATAATAGCTTTTCATCTCAGCTTGTGCACTGTACATATGTATGAGTGATATAAAAGAACTCAGGGGACAGAAGCACCATGTTGGGGCAGACGTCCTTCTAAGCTTGGACCTCTATCATTTCTTTTAAAAATTAAATAGAGGGCTGAAAATGCAATTCTGAGTTTTGTTTCCAAATTATGTGGCAATAACAATGTGGTTTGATTGGTTTAGCTTTGCTTCACTAGGAAAACAAACTTCGATTTCTTTCTGCACTTAAATTTGTGTGTTCCTTGTTAATGAAACAAAGATGACGTGGTAGTTGCTTGTACTGGTTAACTCACTGCGCAAAGTAAAATTTGCGTTTTCATTAGTTGCTGATAATTCTGGAACTCATTTGCTGCACAGAGTTAAAGGTAGAAGGCAAATTAGACACCCAGGCCTGATAAATGGTGAGTTTGATGCGCTTGTTTTCCAGATGGCCTATGACTTTCTGCAGTGGGCAATGAAGCAGAAAGGAGGAGGAAAATCATTCCCTTATTCACAGGCCAATTATGTTGCTTCTAGAGTCCGTTACAAAGAAAAGGTTTTTATTGAAGCTTAGTCTCTCTATAGTAAAATATCTCACAGCCTATTTTTCCTTCAGACTTCAAGTATCTCTGGCAAGATCTGTCCTTGTGCTTTTTATGTGAAAGGAAAACCAATGCTTTCTATCAAACTAATGCTTAAATATGCATGTTACAACATCAGTACAGAAACCATCCAGAGCAGTCGCTGTCAAAGCACTTTGGCAATGTCAGGTTGGCACTATCATCCCTATCCTACTAGCAGGGTAAATAAGTTGCACAAAGCAAGACACACTGAGACTTGCTTAGGTTATGTCCCACTTAGTTGCTAGCACAGCTGAGAAGCTGGGCTGAAGGACTGTGCCAAGACTCCTGTCTCTGCAGCCAGCCTGTGCAGTTCTATCTGCCTGCACAGGGGCTGTCAGTGCTGCGACACATTCCTGTGCCTTATGAGCAATGTGTAGGAGAAACTAGAAACAAACCCATTTGATCCTACACATTCATCTTTAAAGTTTTATTAACAGGAAGGTGAGTTGAACACGTTGAAAGGGAGGAGGATTTTCCTCAAACTACTCAAGTGCATGCAGTCACTACTCAAAAGTCAAAAGGAAGATTTTGCTCTTGTGACACGGAAGCTTTGCTTGTGAACCTTAACAGCAAGTATCAGCCATGCTATATATAGCCCATGCCCAGGAAGTTATATCTCTCTGCTGCACAAACTGAAGCAGATTGTCAAAACATACATTTGATCAAGGAATGACGGGGTGTTTAATGAAAATGTAATAAAAATTTAGGTCACTCTCCATGCGAATGAATGAATTGCAGAGGTAAGGGTCAGCAAAGGTGTGTGAACAGTATGGCTGCCAAGTAACATTAAAGAAGGTTTAACAAATCTATGGAAAAGTCCTTATTCCTATCAGTATCTTAGCTAGCCCGCTTAATGCTACCTCAGAGGTTCCTACATAAGTTGCACACACAGTCTTTGACTCTGTGGTGTTCAATTATGAGGTGCTACTATTTTCAGACTCAGTGCTCACTGAAAGCTCCAAATATTAAAAAAAAATAAGAATAAGGACAATGAAATTTAGGACCAGCTCATTTAATATATGTGTATCCTGAACACCACCACAGACTACGGAAACTGCAGAGAGCTTCACATGCTTGAAACATTCAAGTACGAACAAGAAATGCTTGAATAAAGATGAGTCACTATCAACAGCCCTTTAGGTTGAACTGTGTCTGCACATTCTGACATACGATGATAAGCTTGGAAGACAACAATCTTGAGGAATCAACATCCATGGATGTTAATGTAAATTAACGTATGACTTACAACAGATGTTATACTGAAGACTGGAGAAATAGTGTGGTTACAGCTGTGATAAGCATCTATGCGATGAAAGGTCTCTATTTATTAGGCCACCTGGAGAAACAGATAAGCTCATCTTCAGGTCATTTAAGTGAAATGTTACATGTTTGATTCAGTACTGTTCTGCATCTTACTGGGACAGGAAGTGTAAAGCCAGGCTCAGAATAAGGCAGGAAACAAAACAAGAGTCAGATCAGTGTGGGGATTTTGTGGAGAGGCTTGGAAGAAATCAGAAAAAAATGCAAATATAATAATTGGATACCATGACTTGATAATGAGAAGTGATCATCTCTTACTGCTTACAACACATGTGTGTACACCTTTTTACTGTCCTAATTGTACACAGTATGAGGATGTAATTACTCAAGTTTGGATTTGCACATCATAAAGTACTGCTCTTTAACATTATTTAACAATTTAACAATTTTTTAGGCAATGTTTATTCGTGGGATGTTTACCACAGCCAGATTTGGAATTATGGTTCATGGGTGCCAATGCTCAGCAATTTGGAGAAATGGAGAGTTTATTCTGGCACACATCTAGAACTAGGAACTGTGAGAGACCAAGAACTTTCCGACTGCATCCTGCAGGAGTTGAGAATGTTTGATCTCTTGTATCAGAGTCCTGCTGCAGCAATTTCATTCTCTGTCCAACACTAATTACTCTCATTTTGGACAGGCTGGTGATCTGGGACTATTGCTATTTAGGAGAGGAAGTTTAAGGAAAATGGCTGTAGTCCAATTCCAGGACCTCCCAAATCTTATCCTTGGCATGATTCTGACCAGCTCCCAACACACATCTTCTACATCCTGGCTGCACAGTGTCCAAAGGGCCACTCCAGCAGCTGAGAATGACATTAACAGCAGAAGCACTTGACTACTCTGCTTTTCTGCAGTCCCATGCCGAGGTGCTACCTGTCTGGCCACTCCGAAGAAGAAAGCCCAGGCAGTGAGTACTGCTCTGCTCAGCCAGTGCTACCCCAGCTCCCTTTTCCTTTCAAGGGCTGCCCACGTATCCTGTGCAAATAGTGCTGTGGCAGCCTACAGTAAGAGGAAACCTGTATGAAAACCCTGCTTGTCTCACTGCTTTTTGTAGCTGAAAAGGCCCTCAGCTGCACCAGAGTTCCTTGTATCACGTGGGTTTAATTCTAAATATAGAAAATTATCTTCCTGAGATTTTGTACTTGAACTGTCATTTAATACTTCCAAGGATTATTCATCTGGAGAAAAAAGAAAAAAGTTTGCTCCCATAATGATCGAATTCCCCTCACTTCAGACTTTGACCTCAAAAGACTTGACAGCAGCTATTTGTGCATCCACTCTGACACCACTGTTAACCCAAGGCTCACTAGCAGTCCATAGGTGCAGTCCTGGGATGCAGCCGTTATCTTTATCTGAATGCATTTAGCAAGCAAATGGAACCTTCTCAGGAATTTGAGCCTTAGGGAATTTTGTTTATTCCAGGAACCGTGTGCAGCTTTGCTTTATGCATTTTTATAAATACAAATAAATTCAATTAAGAACAACTTAACCCTGTGGAATTAAGATTCATTTAACATTTTTGCTCATATGTTCCTTAAACTGCAGGCTCTGCATTTTTATTAAATTAACTAGTTCTGAAAATCTGAACATTTGTTACAGTGCGGCATTCAGGTACCCCAGAGTTTTCTTCCCTTCTATGGGTAGCAATGTAATAAAGTGTATCAGAGGCACCATCTCAAACATTCTCATGCTTCAATGACCACCTACCCACAGATGCAGGTGTACAAGTATCCCTACCAGGCATACAGCTAAAAAAATACAATGCACGTAAAACAACATATAAAACTAGTGAAACTGAGGAATAATTGTAAGTAAATGTAAATAACCGAAGTAATCAGAAATAGATAAATGCTATGTGATTTAAAGAACAATTAAAACTCAGCAATGATTGCTTTCCTAAGGGCGAAACAGCAAAGGTAGTGTCAGAGAGAAACCTGCAGTATAAACTGTATGGTAAGACCTGATGTAGGCAAGAAGATCGGAAGGCTCCTCCCTGTTTAAAAGACGGGATCAGTCACCTTCTCTACCTGCTTCATTTTAGTATGAGAGTCTGCAGTACCACCTCGAGTCTTTGTTTTATGCAGTGATCTTATTATATTGTGTACAGAAAGTATGATATCCAGAATGCTGATAACTCTTGTGTTGTAGTAAGTACAGTCTAAATGAATTGACAGGCCTATTTTTACTTAAATAGTCTCTAAATCTAGTCAGATCATGGTTGCTATAACAAACATATACTTAACACAGTGTTGTGATTTGAGTTCTGTAATGCTTAGGCTTCAACCAGCTCACAGACAAGCTGGGGAATGACCGCAGTGTTTTCTCTTCCCTCAGGACCCTGTGCATTGATCATAGTTAGAAAGGAAACAGTTTTACTGTTCTGTGAATTACATTCCAATGTAGAAAAAGAAAGTTCACATTCCAACCCAAGAAAGGTCTTTCAGTGGCCTGGTTAGCAGTTATAAATATGGCTGTATGGGTCCCTGCTGCCACCACTCCACCCATATCCTAGGTAAGTGTCTGAGCCTGGTGCCCACTGCCAAACTGTGCTGCAGAGAGTGGAACTTCCCATCCTAGCCAGGAAGGCTGGCAGAAGAGTGCTTGACTAGAGCCCAACCGGCCTTCCTTATTGCTTTTTAAAAGTTAAATGTCTGGCAAAAGTCAGCTTTGTTATATTTATCATGAATAGCCACACAGGTTGTGTGAGGCACTTGGGTCAACAACAGAATGCAGCAAAGCAAACTATGGCTTCCCAGCTCAAACCAGCAAGTCAAGGAGCGCCAAGAAGCCAGACCTGGGTCAAAGTGTAATACTGCCCGTGGCATCAAGGGAAAGCTGGCTGCAGAAGGACTGGGAGCATGAGTTCTAATGAGAACTGGATGAAGACTTGTTTTGGGGTGGTTTGACTCACTGGAGCAGAGCATTCAAGTGAGCGACTACTCAGACAGCAGCTAACAGGCTGGAAGGACTGGTTTGGTTTTCGATAGAGGAGGCCGACTCCTGCTTTACAATGCTGAAGGGCAGCTATCAGCTGCTGCAACAACTTTAGCTGGCCTGTGTTTTAAAGGCACATTTCTCTGTAGTGAGTTCAGTCACAGCTACTCACCTTGCCTAATCAAAACTAAAGTGTAGATTCACCATATTTATTTTGAAGGAAAAATTTGCAAAAGTTCTGCATAAGCCATCTCAAAATGAGCATGCCTTGACCACAAAGTATGGTTTATCTATATGATTATGGGCATTAAGGGTTCCCTTTTTAAAGTTATGATTTCTATGACACTTAATCAAGAGATCAAAGATTCAATTTTTACATCCTTATAAAAAAAAGGAGGGGGGACACGACTTGTAAGTCACCAGAATTTCCGTAAAGGCTTTTTCTGGTGCACAAAAGGGCTGTCATGTTGCACATCCAGACATTTTTCAGGAGAAAACACAAAGAAAATAATCCTCCTTTTGTTAAGACCACACAACAATAGCCTGTAAAATAATCTTATATCCTTCTACATATTAAAATGAGGCAAAAGACCTGATCTGTTATGCAACTCAAGAACTGTTTCAATGTTATCTTAAAAAGCATTTTGACTTAGTTCAATGAAATATATGACATTTTTCATGTCAATGTTCAAAAGGACATGGCATGGAACTTCCATACTCTTTACCACAAGAAAAATGCTGTATTATGACATGGCAGAGTTTTAAAGCAGTGGGATGTTTTCAGGGATAAAGAGAAGTGCCTGACTGGTCACCACATTAAGCAGGGCCACACGCAGATGACAAACTCTGATCCTTAGATTTACAGTGCCGGGAAGGGTAGTCTTTGTTCCGTTTTGCACATGGCATGAACATACCGATACATTTTCACCTGGTTCACCTGGGTAAATAATGGGAGCTTTAACTGAAAAAAAACAGTGATTTGTGTATTCCCTTTCTATCTACCTACCTCTCTTCACTAGCTTTTGCTGGAAAATATGTAAGAACCAAGAGCTATTTTCCAAAGCATGAATTTTTAATTCCTCAGGTTTGTCTTGTCAAAAATCAGCAATATCTAACATAGAAACAACAGCACAAACCCATTAACAATGACAACAAGCATTGCTTTGTCTCTAATAAAAAATTGTGGCACTTAGTTTTCCATTTCACATCTGCCTTATCTTGCAGCCTTTGGTACTGGAAGCATGTTGAACATCACAGATGATCTACTAGCAGCCAGTCTGCACTTAGAAGTTTAGATTTTGTAAACAGCAAGCTTTTGAGAAGACTGAGAAGTGAAGTACTTTTAGAATCTTTGGGCAGCTCAGTATGGTCCTTGTGGACCTCTCCATGGGACACAGGTCTAGATCTGCATGCTCTGAATCACTAGCTTTCTACCTTCATTCTCCTGGTACTCCTCCTCAATGCCACCTAACCTGCTCCTTGGCTTGGGTTATGGGAACCCCCACTGCACATGTTTACTGAAATATTAATAACTATGGAGTAAGTTTTCAGAGGTAATGTCCTTTAAAGTGTGGGAATTAAATGTATGCCAATTATTAATAAAACTTGCAATTTTATGGAGATACCCACAAACATGGATAGGATTTACAATTTTTGATAGCCTCAGCTGCATTTGTGAATAGCTAAAACTTCATTGAGCATACATGTGACAAACCTTGGTAAACTGTTTGACATAGCGTGGAATCTTTACCAAATAAAAGTATTTCTAGAAATTCTCTGTTTAGGTCTCACAATGACAAATTTACCAATCTGAAGCAGCACTGAAACAAAATACCAAGAAAAATCGTAAATATGTAAATCCCAACCAGGCTTGGGCATTTCTCTGGAAATATCCAGACGTACTAATATGTGGCCTAGTAAACTAACAGCCTGATTAAGGAGAAGCTTCTAGTTCCCCAGGCTTTAAAAACACAAATAGGAGCCACTACTTGACAGTCCTGTTCACAAATAAAAATTCTGCCAACAGTAAGGTGCAACGTTACCTGACTGACAAACATGAGAAGCAAGTCGGCCATTAGCTTGCTTATCTTTGGACAGCATCACAGGTCTCAGCTGATGGGACAGTATCATTTCATTCAATTTTTGCTGCAATGCTAAGTAGTCTTCAGAAAGTTTTGATATCTGAAAAAAATAAAACAGGATTTTACATTAATACATAATTAAGCATTTATGTTTCAAGGTAATTAAAGGTAAATATTGGAGTCTCCTTCTCTGGTGACATTCAAAACCAGTCTGGATGCATTCCTGTGTGATTTGGTCTAGGTGCTGCTTGGGCCAGGGGGTTGGACTAGATGATCTTCTGAGGTCCCTTCCAACTCTTGACACTCTGTGATTCTGTGAAAATGGACTAGAAAATTAATTTAAAGGGTATTTCTCCACTTGGTGTGGTGTAGGCCTTACCACACTTACCTCCCCATACTCCTTAGGGAAAATAAAAAAGAGAAAAAAAGACATGTAGGGTTCTCCACACTGCAGCCCAGTCCTGCAGCTACTTCACATTGGTTCACTTATGCGAGAAGACAGTGCCTTGCTGATGAAAAGTAGCTTCTGCAACTGTAGGCATACTTCTATGCATATGTGTGAGTCCCTGACATTGAGAGGGGAATTTGTGGTTTCACTTACAGAGATATTTCCCAAGTTTGCTGAATTAAGTACTTTGCCTTGTAAATGCATATTTCAACAAAGGCAAAGCTTCTGCATTTAACTCGACCCAAGTTAAAATTAACACTTCTTTTTTTTTTTTTTTTTTGCCAGTGCTCTAACTTTGTTTTTCCTTCCTTTCTGAAAAGGGCATTTTCTCTTGTAGCCCAAAATATGCGTTTTTATAGAACACTCAATCTAAAACCTTACTCTCAATTTAAAGAGTAAAACCTTGGTGTCACTGAAGCCAGTATAACAGCTTTGCTATTCTGTCATTCCTCAGAGTTTTATGCTCAAAGCACCAAGCTTAAGAGCTTCTTACCTGCCGTGAAAAGGCTGCCAAATCACAAGCCTCTTTCTCTGAGTCTCCCTTCAATGTCTTAGGCTCTTCAGGCTCCGTACCTGTGCGCTCCATAGCTTTTTTTGTTTGGGGATCATGATTTTGAACATGTACTGCTCCTGTTGGCTCCTTTATAGTTTTCTCTTGACTTTTGCAAGGTAGCTTCCCTTCTTTTCTGAGTTGTCCTCTCCTTCTGTAACCCCGGTAACTGCTTTGAATAACCACTGCTGCCTTCTCTTTGTCTTCTGAATCTGATTTCTCTGCCTCAACTTGCTTCCACGAGCCATTTTGTGACTCTTTTCTTGTAATTCCTTTACATCCTGTAGGCATCACTGCTTCATGGTTCAAGTGGTTTCTGTCTACATCCCTGTCAGTTCTGTGCTGGACTGCAGCAGATTCTTGATTTTGCCGATCTGCACTGAGTGTGTCTTGATCATCTTGCCCATGCTGGGGTCCAGGTTCAGCTGTAACTTTGACAGAAGATTTTCTGGCCAAGTCTTCCAAAGAACCCTGTTCTCCACCATCACCAACATGTTCTACTGCAGGGTTCTGCTTCACAGAAGCTCCCTCTCCTTCTGTAGATGTTTTCTGTTGCTCCTGTACATTACCTGTATCACTGTACCCAGAGCACTTGCTGACAGTAACAGCATCAGCTTCATCTTGAGTCTCCTCATTTGTCACTTCTTCTAGTTTATCATTTTGAGCTGGCTGCAGTTGTGCTTCAAGGAATTCCACAGCAGATAATTCTTCCTCTGCTATTTTTCTGTGCTGTTCCTTTATTTTTTTACGGTCTCTGTAGCCTCTGTAATGGCTCTGAACAATGACAGCTGCTTCTTCTTCTGTTTTAGGAAGGGCACTCCTAACTTCAGCTGGACTTTCCTCATTATCTCGAAGTTCTTCATCCTTTTCCTTTTCTGTAACGGATACTGCATTTTCAGTTTGCTTCTTTCTAAGTGATTCCCTGAATGGAACAGAGTTTTAGGCAAAAATTACAACTGAAGGAGATGCAGGGTAGTGAATGCTTTGCAACTACCTTTGGTGGTGTTTGTGTACTAAATGGCTATTTGATACATTGGAATAGAGAAAAGATTTAGTGCATATAGCTGGAATTAAAGACAGCAAACCAATTTCCATCTTTCTAGTGGTTATTGCTTCTTAAGTGAAGAGGGGCATCCCTGTTAAACTTCATGAAAAATTGCTAGCGAGACAATAGAGGCTGCATGAGGGCTGATAAAACAATAAAGAATTAATTTAAATGTTAACAAAAGCATATGGCAGAGACTTTTTGGCATCTCCAACATGTGTAAATACACACAATCCTAAATGTATTCAAGAAAGAAAACTGCCTCAAGTCACATTAGGAATGCAAAAGAATGATCCTGAGCATAGGTCCAAGTCAGATTTAAAAGATGTAGTCCCTAAACTGTTACCATCAATAACACTTTGGTGCCTGGTGAAATCTGCCATCCTGTTCCTTCCCTCTGAAGGACTCTGGACTCCTTCACAGCTGTTTTCCACCCCGCTGGACTAGTCTCCACCTACTTAAATGCTGTCACTGAAAAAGCAGTCGTGATCAGCAAAGTGCTACTTGCTCCACTTCAGAGATTAGGACTACATCCACATTGCAGGTATGTAGAATGTGATTCACCTCACCTAAATTTTAGCTGTTTGATCTGAGCAAGACATCTGGGTTCCCACTGTCACCACCCATGCTTATCTTGGTGACTTAAGATGAGAAGAACAATTCCTTGCTGATGCTTGCAGATGCCTATTTCTCACTCTTGTCTGAGCATTTTGTTATGATGAGCTAGTTCCAGAAAGAGACTGATCTACAGACTGATCTACCGATTACATTAACATTACAGATAAGCACAATATTGTGGATCTTTCCCTGAAATATGCCTTTATTCCCTGGTGTTATGAGAAAATTGGCTACTGACATAAAAAACCTCCACATAAATGTACATTACCTCTGCTTATGTATCTAGAATAATCCTAATATGGTACACTTTTGGCTTACATTGCTTTTTGTCATCAGTGTAGTTACTGAAAATGGACACATTTGAGTGACATAAGAAACAGAAAATAATGCTACCTCCTCCTTTTGAAGATCTTCCTCTCCTTATAGCCCCTGTAGTGAGACTGAATCGTTATTGCTGCTTTGTTTCTTGCCTCAGTTAGTTCTTTTCTCTTCTTCCTGAGTAAGTATCCTCTGGCAACTAATACAAATTGTAATATAAAACATCCTTAGGCAACAAGCAACGGGTGTCCCGCACATTTCAGAAAGTCAAATGGTAACAGCAAACAAAAAGCAGTAAGAAAGTATCGACTTTTCTTTGTACCTTAATGGACTAAAGGAAATACAGTAATATGCAGAATGAAGCAGAAGCATAGAAGCATAGAAGTGCCTCTAGAACACTGCTCTCAGCTTCATGTTCCTGCTTTGCCTGATTCAGGCAACTGATTTGATACAGTCTTTCATTTCCCTGAAAAAGACCTGATTAGCAGGGTACAGAGGTTACCAGGTTCTCTTCTGGCCCAGGCTTGGAATTAGCTGAACATTCACTAGATCAGAGAGAAACTGAATTTTTTTTTATAGCTCAATTAGAAGACAGCTCCTTTGCTCCTTTTGCAAAGACTCATTTAAAATGAAAATGCTCAGCATGGAAGATATGCTAAGCTCCACAGTAACCAGGTGCACTGTGGCAAGGGAACTCACTACTTGTGCTTAGTGGAGGCACAAGTTCACGTTTCTCTTCTGAACTAGGACCAAAGGACTCAAGGACTCAAAGTACTGTAAGAACTCAAACTCAGTCTTCTCTGAGGCATGTAGGTGATGGCTACTCACTATGGGATTGATGATACAGTCACTGGCACATAGGGATCTAGTGTCATTTAAGTGCTCCAAGGATAGCCAGCCAAGGCATCTATGTGGAGCTGGAACAAGACTTGCTGGAGAAAGTTGGATATACCACATGAAAGAAGGCTGGAGGGTAGTCAAGATAACACAGGGCATCTCAGATGACGCTAGATACCAGTATGAGGACAAATGAACAGAGCATCTAGTGGTTTTGAGTAAAATGAATCAAATTCTAGGCTCTGCTGGCTACAAGAGGAGTGTAGGCACCTAGTTCACTTTTAGACATCAACACTGAAGTGTGTTAATCAGAAACTGAATTGCATTCAGAATGTTGCTTCAAAAATTCCTGAATTTGCAAATAATTTCCTTATGAGAACTGGCACTGTCTCCACAGTTTTATTTGGAGAAGTCTACAATTCCAGGGATTCAGCACAAATCTGCTAATCCCTGGCAAAATAAAAAGAACATAGTGTTATGCCCAAATATTTCCACTGAATTCTAATTGTAATTAGAGTCTAGGGATAGAGGCCTCCAGTGATTTGAATACCCCGAGGAGATGGTAAATATGGGAGCTCCTACACCAACTCTGCTAAGAAAGTTCTGCGTCACAGGGAAAGGTAAAGCTCATTTAGGAAAGGGAAGGGGATATAAGCATTCTATTCTAATAGTCATATAACTTTTTATATGCTTTATGTGCTACTCATAATTTACGCCAAATTGGACTCCATTAGATGCAGTTCAATCTAAGAAGGACTGTATAAAAGGGACGTACTTACAGAAGTGGCACAAGTGGGTTTTATACTGCAATCGGTCAGGGCCTTAGAAAAGTGCAAATTGTAAAGCACTCGGCATACTTCTAGACTTTCTCACAATTATGAGCCAATCCAAAAGCAACACGAGAGTTACTTTCAAATACATCAATTTATGTTGTCAAAAGACATGACAACATAAGCTAGATCTCATCTTTCAAGACTTGTTCTGGTCCACCTCTGAAGATTCCTGAGAACTCTGTTGTGAGATAGTAGCTGTATACGCTTTTTGTTTTCCAAACTGAAGAGGAGTTTTTCACTGCTTTAAAGATAAATGGGGTAGGGTGGGGAGAATGGGAGAGCTAAGGAAAAATGGACTTCAATTTTGTTCTTATGCAGTGAAAAAGAGGTGAAAAGAAACCACACAGGACAGAGAAGGTGGACAAGAAGAAACATTGGGGAGATGAACAAACAGAGAAAAGTGGTAAATTCATGTTTTTGCATTTGCTAAATATTATAATAAAACTGACAACTTTTGGATGTGTCAGATTAATTTTTGCACATCACTGGATTTTATTCTGGTTTTACACTGTTTCCTACACTGATGAAGTTCTACCAACTGCAGCAAAGTGCTGCAGTGGAATTAACAGATGCATCTGCCAATGATTAAAACCAGCACTAGTTTCAGTATATACTCATGAAGGTGTATCTGAGGTAGCCTGGATACTGACAGCACTAGCTTATACTTGGGGTTGTCACCTTTGTAATTACTGCAAGTGCTGCGCAGATCTGTGCCAGCTGCTTTCAGAGCTGTGCCTCTCTAGTGGCACTGCTGCTGCTTTCAGAGCTGCCTCGACTACACCTGGCTCAGGGACATCTCTCCAGGGACAGGGGAGACAGAACGAGGGGGAGGAAAAGGGGATGTCACATAGTATGCATCTGGGCCCATGGTGATTATTGTTGCAGCAGAGAAGGAATATTTTGCTGGGCTGAATCAAGTGATGGAAAAAACAATCCAAGATATGAGTGAAATGACACATTGTAATCTTCTTAAATGTAGCTATTACTGATACCTAACAAAACCTATTCCTAATAGAACAGCATGTACACACATATTATATGCAGATAGTATCATATGGGGCTTCAACAACCACAGCTGTAATACTCATACATATCAGACTAGAAATGACAAGGCTTGCCATGGCATTTAGCCAGCCCACTTCACAGCTGTGTAAAGAGCCTCTAAGCCACTCTGAGGTACAGGTAATGGAATACACTGACCCATTTCAGCCACTGCATATAGATACACAATAGATAAATTACACCTCAGAATGGGCAAATGAGCACGGTCAATCAGTATAGCTAGGAAACAGCAAAGATCTGGATCAACATTGTGTACAGTCAGCACAGTAAAAGCCATGAAAGCAAACAGTTCTTACTTGCTTGAAGTCTAGTAATATATTCCTCCACCTTTTTATTACGTTTTGCATTTGTGTATTCTTTACGAGCAACAAAACCCCTGTACGCTGAAAAAAGAATGTAAAAAATTAAGTAATACAGTAGGTACACAACAGGCTATAAGAATAAAAAAAGTCTGGAAGGAATTACAGACCTCTATTAAAATATTTATAAATATTTATATTTATAAATATTTTGCAGCTTTACCTCTCAGAAACATGGCAAATAAGCACAAGCAGTAAATTTACATAAAAAATACATTTCTGATGAGTAAAGTTATTATGAATGAAATGAATACAAACCGCAAGAGAAACAGAATGTAAAATAAGATGATGTTTGAAATGTATTAAAAATTGCACTTGATGTCTCCATCAGCAGTGTAATTGGTCTTATTATCTAAAACACTCAATACGTTTTATTTTCATTATTATATTATACAACCTGGTCAGAGCGTGCCAGAATATTAACAACAGTATCACCCGTGCAATCACAACCTTCCATTGTTAAAATGGCCTTTTACATGTATCATTGATAAATGTAACTTCAATAAAGTGATTGTTATAACCTGATGGAAAGAAATTTTTCTTCATAAGAACAGATATGGCCAACTATAAGATATTTTGTCAAATGCAAAAGCAGGAAAACAGCAAAATCCACATCCAGTGTACATACCCATCTATCAACTACACAGGCACTAGCTTTAAGCAAAATATTAAATGTTTCAACGTTATTACCTGACTGTATTTTAATAGCACTTTGTTCCCTTTGTTCCTTTATCTTTTTGTATCTCCTTGAACCCAGCCAACCTCTGACACAAGCCTGAATCAAAATAATCATATCAACTGTCTCCTTCCGCATTAAATTTAGCTGTTCCACGTGATAGTATTTGAGGAATACCTTAAAAAGAGAAGTCAGACAAGCAGAAGTTTTAGTTATTCTCCCTGGCCCTGTATTCACTCAATCCATTTAACATCAACAAGATTACAAGTTGGTTTCAAATTATGAACTTCATCTGTAGTATATGAAGGGTCATTCTCATTAAAAATAGCATTTTGGTTGTTTCGGCTTAGTTTATCTTTTTCTCCCCTTCAACAACTTTTGTCAGTCCCTGTTTACTCATGCTTTCACAGGAAGATGTTTTGAAGTGCCAGTAAAAAACTTCAGTCTATAACTATAAATCTGTTTTTAGAACTATGAGACTGTCAGTTTTGCTAACATCACAAATCTGATTCATTATATAAATGTGATCCAAATCTGGGACCTTCAACCTCCCTCCTTTCCAATTTTAAATCTAAGACACTGTTTATTTACTAGATGCTTTTATCAAGTGTGAAGCTCATACAACCTCTGAAAACCTAGTACAACACAAGGGATACAAACACGTTCCTGGTGTATATTAGGAGAAAATAAATTGTGTAAAGAGCTTGTGCAGTTAAGACAATATTTATGCTTATTTTGCAGAATCCTGATCTTTGATCACTGGTACAGATTAACCCTAATGAAAGTAAACAAAAGCTACAGATCTCACATCTCAAGATATGCTTCCTTTGGCTACATGTTGTCCTTTAGCCTCACTACAGCAGCAGAGGAAAATAAAGCTTGAGGAGGAGGTGACTTCAAGGCTTCTGTCCCACCTATCCAGGAAGATGTTTCAGAACAAGAACAGTTGGGTCTACTACACGGAGGTGATTTCAGTTAGTTTACAATATCTTTTTATCTATCTCTCTATCTCTATCTCTATCTCTATCTCTATCTCTATCTCTATCTCTATCTCTATCTCTATCTCTATCTCTATCTCTCTCCTTCCCAGACACTTCTACTATATTCACAATCACATTAGTTGCAGTAGCACTCTTCTTTGGCAGACCTTCTGAGATCTGGCAGTTGGGGTGGGGGTTGGCTGTCCCTCTCTGCCACTCTGGGAGGACTAGTGAGCTAGGACCAAAACCAAGGTTTTGGAACAGACATGTGCTTCTCTGCTGATGGTCTACCCCCTCCCCGGCTCCTTCACACATGGGATCACCCTGCTATCTCTTCCCCTAGTGCTCAGCACTCTGCCACAGAGGCATCTAGCTGGAAAGCCAAAAACTTTTCCTCTCCCTTTGTTAGTCTGCTTGCTCCAGGGAAAAAGCAAGTGAAGCTTCTTTTCCCTAGGAAAGCTTGGACTAAGCCCACTGGGGTCTTTATAGCCACATTTTTTGAAAGAAAATGCAGGGACTGTCATTGTAACATACTGCTTCAAACTGTGGCCTCACTAAAGCTGATCAGAATTTTAACACGTTACAGAGTCAGGACTACAGCCAGGTATCAGTTCCCAGCAAAGGGTGACTTTTTAAGACCAATAGAGACCAAGAGCTATCCCAACCACATGTGTGAGAAAACAAATTGCTTGATAAGTTAACAATGACATACTGAAAAAATGCAGATTCAATATAATAAAAAATTACTTTAGTTTTTCCAAGAACCCAGTTGTCAAGGTGGGCTTTCTCCAAGATGGCAGCACAGGTTTCTGGGCTTACTGGAGGATCATCATTTGTTTTGTAACAGATGAGGTAGTACCTAATGACAGATATGCGATTCTTTATTCCATTAGAACAAGCAATAGATGCAAATACATCTAAACCATTGATTGAAACAATAAAACCAGGTACATGAAAGAAACACAGCCCTGGAAAAAAACAAAACAGCAGATGAAAATAATTGTTGTGATTTATATACAGTACTGAGAAACTCAGTCAAAGTGGATGACTGACATATTGCTCACCCTGGAGTGTTGTTTAAATCTATATCAATACCATGAGGCTTTTAAAAAGGGTGCAAGTCAGAGTTCTTTGCTGCTCTGGCTCCCTGCATTCTGTGAAAGTGATTTCAGTGGCAAAATAAAAACATTACTAAAGCTTTTCTGCCTAATTTAGCTTCATATCTAGAAATGTCATGAAATTTTCATATTTTCATGGGCTAGACCATCTACCTTTGAGATAATTAACACAATGTGAGACGCATCTCAGCTCTTCTTACCTCCTTGAATTCACCTTTGTAGACCCTTTTGGAACATATACATGACGTTATGACATATAACATGTAAGCATTTAATCTGTCAAAATCGTTACTTAGAACTAATTCTGACTAGGAAAAGAGTTCAGGATGCTCATGTATAAAAATGACCTGTAACATATAGCTCAGCTGCTGAGTAGGAAAGTTCTTGTGTGTTCCAGGACTTTACAAAATGCTCCATAACAAAATGAACCATACCTGTCTTTTTTTGTTTTTGTTGTTTTTAAATCAGGATAATTATATGAATTACATGTGCTTCCTGACAGTACATTCTGTTTTTTTCTTTTTATTCAGACTTTATATACAAAGCTTTGATTGTACCAGCTTTAAATAATGGTGACAATTACCTCATGGAATAATAAAGAGACAATGTTGATTCCTGCATTACCATCAATTCCTACAGCTCCTTTTTTTTTCTTTTCATTTTTCTTTTTACTACATGATGACTTGGCTTATTTTTTATTTTAACAAAATCACTTTGCCATTATTCCAGGTATATCTGTAACTCTCAAATAATATTAAATAAAAGACATGGAGATAGATACTTAATAAAAATCCCTTTTTGGTTGAGGGCCATATCTTCAGTGCTGGAGATCTGCACAGCCTCACTGCAATCAGGGGCAGGCTCTTTGGAGAGCTACCCTATTATGTTCCCTGTGTTCCTCTCTTTTATCCAAGCAGAACTTTTTATAATAAAAAGCAGGGACCAAAGGCACATTGGTGCAGTGATAACTACCTTTTTCCATGCTACACTCTTCCAAAACACTAATAGTCCCAGGATTCTTTTCAGAAACAGTGCTATTCATAGTGCATAGTGCATTGCATAGTGCATATTCATATAGCAGTGCTATATCATTCTGTCCTTCCTCTCTCTTGTGCACCTACAGCACTCTGTTGCTACCTCTCCTTTTCTAGTGCATTATTACTTTTAAGTGCTTCTGTCTGAATGGGTGTTACTGTGTCTTGCCAGCTTTGATCTCCATGCTGGAGATCTCAGTGCTGATTGAGGCAATACTCAGTTTTTTATTTGTAAGAGAGAAATACAGATTAAGTTCTCAAGATTAATTTTTGGGGCCAAGGAAGGAGATAGTTAAAGGAATTATAAAATCTCAGTGCGTTAATTAGTTGTCTTCTTCACACATGACTAATAGTTAGAAAATATTATTAAACAAAATTATGCATTTAGTGAACTTCTCAGCCTTAGATTAGCAATACCAAATGATTATCCACCCTGCACAAGCGGATGCTGCACAGAGATGAACATCAGGAGGTAGGGAAACTGTGGTGCTCCTTGGATGCTACTGCTCCAAATTCGTGGTTTTAACTTGAAGCATTCCATTTCTAAACCTCAAGTCTTTGAAGAAAACTTGCAGATTATAAGCAAGACAGTTTTTACTCAAAATGTGCAGGGACCCTGAAACAATCATCCTGAGATGCATCATCACCCCTGCCAATCCAAAACAGGTCACTAATCTTGTGCCTGAACTACTCTTTGTCATCCAGTCTGTAATCTTCGTCACCAGAAATGTCTTGTATTGTCTCTTTAAAGGTCATACCAAGGACACTGCTGATGCTTAGCAAACACTGGGCATCAATGATAGGAGAGAAAAAAGCTTCTTCACATCAATGTTACCGTTTTATGAAGTTAGCAAACAGTATACGGTGTGAATAACCCTGTCTTCGAATTCTTGCTGTCTCCAGAATTCCTGTGTAACGCAGCTGAACCAACACTTTTTCTTTATCAAACTTGTTTGCCTGACGGTCATTGTTTGGCTTGATGCACCTTACAAAATGAGGCTGGCCGACGACCATTTTGGATAACAAATCCATCAGAGAATACTGCAAGAAAGTATCAAGATATTTAAAAAGCTTGTATACAGGTCCACGTTTAGCTGAAATATTATTTCATGTCCAAACCTTTTACATGTAAACTACTTGAGAGAAGCATTGGATCCAAATGGATGCACCAAATGCCACCCAGATCATTCTCGCAAATTGCCATAATGTCTAACACACGATAGAAACTCTCCTTACACTTATTTACTTCTCTTGGAATCTTGACGGGCAATTATAGCCCCTTTTCTAATTCTTTTTTGTCATATATTTGAAGATCCTTATTCACCCAGAGAGTAAATCATCCATCTACGGATGGGAATTGGAAGGACAGCAAGCCAGTAAACATTGCCATCCCTTCATCAGATGGAGGAAACTATGACCACCCCAGAAGAGAAGCTGCTTAAAACTGCTCTGATCTAGCATGGCCTGTTCACTGGATAGGCTGATGGTGATATTACAGCTGCACTGCCAAGAGGAAACTTTTGAAGAAGGCAAAACTAGAAATACATAAAATCTCAATTCCAAAGCTGCATTTTCCCACCTCACCAGGGTACCAGGCTAGCAGAGGGGATGCAGTTTGCAGCTCCCCATGCCAAATGAAGTGAATTCGACTGCAAACAACCTTGACTGGTGTTTTGTAAAATTGCTTCATGGCAGGATCTTATTAAAACACAAAGAGGCTCATTCCTCAAGATTCAACCTGACTCAACAGAAAGAGGCAGCCAGGAGGCAATGCACTAGCGTAGGACATCAAGAGCCATATGCTTCCTATTAAAACATGCAATTCAATTCTGGATAGAGACTGTGCCAGGCAGCACAGTGCTTAATTAGCTTCATCACTAGTGTGGCAATTGAACACAAACAAGTATGACGTGCTAAAGGATAACTTTTCTTCCCACTCAGTTTGAGGTGGAGATACTTTTCTCATTCACGCATGGATTTTTGCATATGATTAACCTGTGGGGTGGAAGCTGAATCTTCATGTAAAAGCATTAGCTATCATGATCTGAGTAGGGATTTCCACTACAGAAAATAATAACAGAAAAATGTAAATATAACTAACTCATTGCAGCTGTTTCTAGATGTGCTGGCAGTACACTGAATCACACACAATAGTTTTCACAGAATCACAGAATGCTTTGGGCTGGAAGGGACCTTAAAAATAATCTAATTCTATCTCCCCTTCCATGGGCAGGGACACCCTCCACTAGCCCAGGTTGCCCCAAACCCTATCCAGTCTGGCCTTGAACACTGCCAGGGATGGGGTAGCCACAGTCTTTCGCCACCCTCACAGGGAAGAATTTATTCCTGACACATAACCTAAATCTACCCTTCTTCACTTTAAATCCACTTCTCCTAGTGTTCTGCCACTCCATGTCCTTGTAAACAGACCCTCTTCAGCTGTCCTGTAGCCTCTGCCAGTACTTCACGGCTGCTCTAAGGTCTCCCTGAAGCCTTCTCTTCTCTAGGCTGAACAAGCCAACTCTCTCAGCCTGTCTTCATAGCAGAGGTGCTCTAGTCCTCAGCTATCTTCATGTCCCTCCTCTGCACTCAATCCAACAGCTGTATTTCTTTCCTGTACTGGGGATCACAGAGCTGGATGCAGTGCTGGAGATGAGGTCTCATAAGAGTGGAGCCTCAACCTGCTGGTCATGCTTCTTTTGATGCAGATCAGGATGTGGTTGGCTAGATACTTTTACTGCACAGACCACTGTGCCATATCTACAGTTCACAAACTCTACATGGATCACTGCTGATTCTAAAGCAACAGGTGCATTTCAAAAGGCGAAAAAATAAACATTCACACCACTCCAGAATAAATTATTCAAAAACATGATCTCTTACTCTAAAATAAGAAGCAACTGTCTGTGTTTTCATGCTGGTTGTCTCTCTTGGATGATGTCCAGTATCTCCTGCTTCATTCTAAAAAGATGAATAAAGAAAATGACACTTTGTGTTAAGCCAGTAGTGCTCTTTCCAATGTCAAAACAAAGCACCCCTCAGAGAATGTCATTAATTGAAAAAAGTTATTCTAAACAGAGAAAGTTACAGCATGATCACTAGCACCAATGAGTTACACCAGCACGTTACATTACTACACAATACATGAACGTTCACACACAGACACAAGTTGATAGCAGAGCATCTAAATTACTGCCACAAATAACCTGACAATGTCCGAAGTCCTGTCTGTTATTTCATCATCACTGTTACTTTGGTAGTTCTCTAAGGAACTTAGACACTCCACACCAATATTTAAATTTCTCTTTTTTGCTACAATACAGCTAGGAAATATTTTTTTTCTCCAAAGTTGTTATAAAACTAAAGCCAGAAAGAAGGGAAATGTTAGGTTTTTACCTCACGGAAGGAATATGAATTGCACAACACAAAGATATCCAGCTAAACAGAAAAGAAAATAGGAGAGGGAGAAAAACCAAGGAAGGAGTTACTTGCTTACTTTTAGTACCAACACCAGTATTGCCTTCCTAGATTAAAATAGGGTTCAATGCAGTATCACAAAATCAGTTTTCTTACCTTGGTATGACTGATTGATCTCTGGGGTGTCCACATTTGGTAACTGATTGTAGTTTTGCTTTTAGTGTGTGCCAGATTACCTATGTGAAGATAAAAGAAAACAACCTACCAAAATGCTTACATCTCATCTAAACTAAAAATTATGATGAACCACATTATTCATGCCCCCAATGTAACCATATGATTACAGAAATCATTGACTTTTTTGATGAATGTCCTCATTTGTCCTTTCACCCTTGGGATGGAACAAACTCCGAAGAAGTTGCATGAAGATGGAATGTGGGCTGAACTTTCCTCCTTCAGTACTTAAGTCACCTACTAGAGCAAAAAAATAAACAGACTGCTGTAGAAGGTAAGAAAGATACATCTTAGAGCATCCATGTGGTTTTACCCTAAGGAGTAATTGTACTACTCTAGTTCTAAGGGTACACGTATATTAATTAAAAAAAACAACAACCCAAAACAACAATGAATATGCTAGCACCCTTCTCAGGCCCTGCCAGAAGTGACGTGACTCAAGTCAACACAGCTAAACCCCATATTATGGTACCCTTTTCACCTCCTGGTAAAAACATGGTTTTATCTTTCCTCAGAGCTTATGAGAAACCATTTCTAGCCTGTGCTTCCTGTTAAAGGCTGCCTTGGTATTTTTGTGAGACTGCTAGCTGATATGGTCCAAAACTGTCCTAGGGAGGCATGCTAATGATTCATCCAAAGGGACAATCCTGTGGGAGTGTTTCAGCTACCATTCCCTGACCTGTTTGATTTACTAGCATAATCATAGTCTTAAGACTCTAACCCTGCAATTCTTAATCAAGTAATATCTTTATTATGATCACCTGAAGGAATAGATGCATTGTAGTGGTTCACACAGACACTGGTTTTCTAAAGGAACCACAAAAATTCTGTTGAATTTTCCATCATGTTGCTCTATGTCAATGAACTCCAACCATTGCTGAAAGCTGCCACTGCTTCTCCTAATAACACCTCAGGCATCTCACTCTCCACTGGGAGAGCCTGTAATCTCTCTCTGCTCAGCTACTCTCAGTAAGAGGTGGATAAGAGCTGAATAAACAGCTGCAAATATATTGCATGCCAAGCTAATGTGTCATGTATTATGTGATTATATCAAGTGCTAAACCTCCTTTAGGATTAGCTGAATATACAAGGTGGGAAGGAGAGAGAAAGGGTTATTCACACCTAACTAGTTATCTGAAAGCAAAGTGTCTACAGGATCCCTGCTGTATTCAGGGCAGAGAGGCAACTTCAGGGATTTATCCCACCCTAAGAGAAACACCTGATAGAAAAGATGTGCTGGACCCTCAGTAAACATCTACATTTCCATTGATCCTAGATGAATGACTTACATCAGAAATCTAATTTTTAGTTGGCTTCAGCTGGATGGTTTGGGTCACTTTCAAAAGTCCCCACACAGTGCTTCAAATTTAACAAGAACTAAAACAACCTTCTCAATTGTCTTGCAAAACATTACGTAAGACTTGGGATCAGGACTTGGGACCACGTGGGCCCTGACTTTGGCTCTGCAGAAATTATAGTTTAGTGTCTTACAGGATATCAACTAGTCAAAGAGTTCAGGCAAGGACATTGAGCTCAGTGTTTTCCCAGGTACACTGTCTTAAAATGCAACCTTGAAGACTAAATTCTGCATTCCACCAGCAAATCTCTCTTTGTGAAGAACAGGAGCCTTGCCAAATCCTCTGTTTCTGTAAGCTACGATAACATTTTAGGGAAATTTTCATTAGGCTTTTCCCATTTAACTTTTCTGTTCTACTACAAGTACATCTCCCACCTAGTTGTATATGAAAGTAATGTTGCAATTACTGTAAGGCATCATCACACAGAGAGTAACAGAACACAGTAGCAAACTGGTTGCACGGTGACTTACCTGTCATCCTAAAATGGCAGGTAAGGACACTGTGCAAGAAGGTGGCTCAACTAAGGTGCAACTTAGTAGTAATTTCTGTAGAGCCAGTCATATTCCTTCATCCTCAACTCTCTAAGGAAGACCTCACTACTTGGACCCCATCAGTTACCCAGTGTAAAGGATTGTGAGGCTGGGGAAACAGAGGAGTTTCTCTTCACGCTCTGAAGATCTTAGAAGCTCCAATCTGAGTTCTCTACTACTTCAGAGTAAAATGGCACAGAGAAAACCAGGCAATTTATGTATGCCCTGTCCAAAAAAGGCCAGTGACTTACCTGATCCTTTCTGTTCAGGCCTCAACACAAGGGATGCAATCCACTCCCTGTCTTGCTCCCCTACCCTGAAGAGAGGGCCCTGAAAGAAGCCTCTACCACTTCCTTGGCACTTGACCAGACCAATCCCTCCCCTGCAGCTTGAGATGGCTGGGGCTCCATTCTGTATAGATTCTAGGGTTGGAAAGTTAAGCCACAAAGTGTATAATGTCATCAACAAATGGTCATATGAAACCTAGCAGTGGTCATCATGAAGGCTAGAGAATAAGATGAGCACAGTAGTAGTACCTGTTTTTGTAAGCGGATGGGTTACCAGCTGTCGTGTCAGATTGTTTTCAGATGATCGCAGTAGCAGCACAATGTCGGCTGGCAGAGTATCTCTGTTTTTGGCAAGGAATCCACTTGCATTATACAGAACCTGTTTTAAAAGTGCATTTATGCATAATCTGGGATTTTGAAAAGTAATTGTAAATTGAAGCATGTGGATTTTAATATACCAAAATACACAAAGAGTTTTTCAGCCAACAGGCTTGCTCCTGCTTTCCTTTGATCATTGAAAGTTCTAGCTTTTTAATACTGAGGACCATTGTGATGCAGATCACTAAAAGCAAATACATCATTCCAAAGTAGCTTGAGACATGTATTTTCTCTAATGAACACTGGAAAGGGCTAATGGGACACTGGTGGAATCTCCATCTTCAGTGGATGGAAACAGTAATGGTAAAGGGATAGCTGGCTCTCAGCTCCTCAGCAGGAAGGTGCGCTGTGCTGGTGAAGTGTAATTCAGCTGGAGACAAGCTTCAGAGGAGTTACTGCAGGCGTTCTGTAGCTGGCTGTCTTACACAAGTGGCATGCTATACTCCAGCAGCTGATGGTCAGGATGTTGCCTCTTTCCAGGTCAGCTGCTTCAGCACTGCACAGACCCAACACAGATTCCAGAAAAGCCCACTCTGTACCCTTTAAAAGAGCTCAAAAGCAGGTGGGAGGTTCTGCTTTTACAAGGCAAGATCAAGATGACCAGTGGCACCTTGCTGCAGTGCATCAGCAACTCCTCCTGAGTTTGAAAGGCATATACAGCACATCATCTTCTACAGGAAGGTAAGATGCTACTAATGAAATGAAGCAGAAGAGAGGGCCTGCACTACCTGTCTGGCTGATGACAAGCACAGAACTAAGAAAAGCTGATTGGGTGTAGGAGGTAGTGGAAAAAATGGAGCAGGGTCCTGATTTGAAGTAGTGGGAACAAGCTTGGCACTGGACTTTGAGGAGCTATGGGGAAGTGCACAGAGGTGCATTACATAATGGTTGTGTTTTGTTCCTCTATTATACAATCAGTTCTTTACCTGGTGACATTTAAGAAAAATACACTCCTGCTATTGATTTTTTTTTAATGAAAGAAAATAACTTTCTATTTACTGTTGTGTGTAAGGCACTGCCAACACTTCCATGTCAGGCCTGAATAGATGAAGGTTAAAACAAACACAGCTGACTTCTATTTCCTTCCATCCCTACCATTCCACAATCCTCAACTAGTATCACTAGGTTTCTTACCTTTCCTGCATAATGATAAATCCCAAAGGTTAGATCTACTCTTTTGGGTCTCCAAAAATACTTTGACTTCAAATTATCTTCAAATTTTTCTGAAAGAAAACACATAGCTTATCTCACTGGAGTTACTGTACAATAATTGGCTTCTGAAGCTGTATCCCTCTAAGGACATCGCCTGACTTCTCAGACAACACAGAGGCATGAAACAGACTCTGATGTTTTTAAGGACAAAGATATCCTCCTCATCTTGTAACAAAAGGCACTGGGTAGACAATATGGGACCTCTTGCATCAGTTACTTACTTTACGTCAATTTTTTGCTGCATGAATTCAGAAAATCGCTTGCCTTTCTAAGCTTCTGATCTTCATATATGAAACAATGTGGTAATACTGTCTAAGGATTCCTTGGGGAATTATGAGGAAAGATTTGTCAACTGAGTGAGGGCTTCTGTACTGTAGACTAAAATGTATGAAGATACAAAACCAACAAGCTCATATAGTTGCTTTACCATGGGCATCATTACTAGATATGTTTTGTGATTGGGTGTTGGTTAAAACTCTCATCTAAAACTTTGCACATTGAAAAATTAGTAAAACAAGGATTTATCTGTACAGAAACCCCACTGAAATAACTAAATCAACTTTAACTGCAGCTACTCAGCAGCACTGGAATATTCAGGATCTGAATTACAACACATTTAGGTGCTTTAATTTTGGAATAGAAAAAAACAGAAAGCATAATTTGCTCAAAGGCACTAAAGCAGGTTTGCAGCCATTACCCTAAATTTTTGTTTGGATACAGCTCATCAAAAATCTCAGAGCTGACCATGGCTCTACTTTGAAAACAGTGTTCTTGGCATATGAACCTAGTGTTTTAACTCAGTTTGATCATTATCTTGCAATCTCCAAAGCTAAAAATTCAAGAAGGCAGAAGAATTAAAAACCTGGATCGCAGCTTAGGTTCTTTTATACTCTTGATGCTTCTCTATCAACTTCAAAGACACATCCATCCCTGCATGCATGCCTCCCTCAAACACACTGTGACACTGGAATGTGGGCTCACTCCAAACATACCTAGCATACAGCCTGAACTGGACATGCCAAGCAGAAATCTGAGAGAGACCTCCTGCATCCTATGAAATAAACCATACACTTACCTACAAGTGTCTGATCTGTTGCTTGTGGGAATCGACTTTCTTCATCCAGCAGGGACAATAAACCCATTGGTTTCTGCAGGAACATATCTAGGAGTGGCCTGTTGTCCTCATATTCTATAACCCTTGCATCAACACCTTCATACAGGTATTCATTCTGTAACAAGCAACAGAAGGCATGTTCAGTCTGTGTGTACAGAACCACTTCAGAAAATAATTCACAAACTGTCAACTGTAGCAAATTAAACCTCACTGAAATAGCATGCCCTAGGGCGAATGACATCAGGGTTTTGCAGGAACAAACGTCAGCTGGGAGCTATCACACTGTTAAGACTATTTAATTTTCCTTTGGATATGCAAGTGCTTCCTCTGGCATATTTGGTAAAGTAAGATGCTTTTCAGGAATATGGAAGAATTAAAGAAACAGAGCTGAAGAAGATACAGTGTTTGCTGATAGAGATCTCAGTGTCTGTTTACTTCCCTTGTCTGCAATGTAAAAAATATTACTTAACCATTTAGAACTACATTTACAATCCAAATTTATTTCTCAGATCTACGTGATGTGCAGTGGACAAGATTTACAAAAGTTCTTATGAGAACTCACTTGTTTGATCCCCCTCCTCAAACACCTGGAAAAGTTCTTATGTAGAGAAGTGTGGTACACACAGTAAAAGAATGGACAGTTTTAAAATTAAATTGTCCCATGTTGGCCTCTACAACAATTTCACTCCTTTTAAGAAACTAGGGAGAGGTGTTCAGGAAGACTGAAAACAATAGAAAAGTTGGTGGGTTTTTTTGATTTTTTTTTTTTTTTCTCCTCTCTCTCCAGAAGATTGCAAATACCTTCGGATTTCATGTTAAATAATAATTTAAATTATAGCTAACGAATCGAAGAATTACTTTCTTTAATCCTTCAGCAGAGCAGGGAATAGTTATAGATCTACAAAGAGAAGGACGCTCTCAAGAATGGCCCCACTCTGATATTTTCACCCCCACTGCAGAATGCAAAAGCAGTTGCCTACTGCACTGTGCTCCCACATAGATGAGGGATGCCTTCAGGTCTGTGCAGGCTATAGTATAAAACATATAACTAACCCTTTTGGTCTACGTTAACAATCAACCCTCTTCCAAAGTATAAGACTTTCTAAAAGTGTTGCATTAATGTATAGTGTCAACATCACAGTTGTGCTATCCCGAATTCCTTGTGAGAAGAGTGTCATAAACATGAATGATGGCTAATATTAATGGGTTCAAAGACCTCTAACCCTGAAAGACCTCTCCTTATGTGGCATTCACTAGAGTCTGAATGAGTGAAGAAAACAATATATTGAATTTTTTGAAAAGGAGATAATTGCCATATACAACAGAAAAGCACATGTTATTAGATTTCGTACCTCTTCATCTTTAAGCCAGAAAGAAATGGCAAAATGAATACAATGAATAACACTTTCCTGTAAATACAGGCACAAATAAAGGAATCTGCTGATCCATTTGAAAGGGTGTGCAGAAGGTATACCTAAACCCTTCAGTATTGGGATTGATCTACTTTTCCAGGACACTCCTCCCTCTAAGCACAGGTTATAGCTCTGTTTATATGCCTGTACAAGGGTGTAAGCAGCAAGAACCTCTCCTATAGCCCCAACAGGGCTCCTCATCTCAGACACATAACATTAACTCCATTCCTATCTTCCCTGGAGCAGTGGACAGGTGAAGCTTTACTTTTTATTTTACTCAATGACCTGTGTAGCAGACCAAGACAGAATAATAAATAAAACAGTGATACAGGCAAGAAGTTAATTATATACCTGTAGGAGCTAGTGGCAAGAAGAAAATGAGTCCTTGTTATCTCCCAAAGATAACACTAGAGTAAGGACAGCTCAACTAAGGGCTATAGCTCCACTGATGTACTGACATACAGATGCTGCGTTCATGAAACCAGCTGTTGCTGCTTAGGATTTGCAAAAGGGAAAAGGGGAGAGATTGCTCAGCATGAATCTATCAGAGTTTCTGTGACACCCAGACATCCTCAAGCTCTCACAAACTGTCTAATGATTAACTTTTTCCAAACTCAAATGCTTGTGAGAGAGGCTGGATTAGAGAGCTGATAAAAGAGGAGGTCTGTAATGGCTGCCCTACTCCACCGTAACAACACCTGCTCCCCTTCCTGCCCAGCCAGTGTGCAGGGCCTGACCTCAAGCCGGCGGCGCATGTGACTGTTCAGTCTTTTGTGTCTGCACCTTGACAACCGAGTGAGTGTCAGGGCTGATGGTTTTGGTAATGCTGCTGTCTGCACCGTAGGACATGGAAGGAGTTCACTCCATCACTTCCCATGGGCTGCTGGAGGATGGCTGATAACCAAGTCTTCAAGGCACCAGCATGATAGATGGCTCAGATATAAGATACCGTATTATATTTTCTTATGCAACACTGGTCTTCATATTATTAGGATACAAGCAGCAAGGATAAAAGCCTTAATGATGCACATCATAAAACTGTAATGAAATAGATCTTATTTGAATTAATAAGCTGAATCAGCTATAGGATTCAGTAATCTCCCATGATGTTTAATGACAAGAAAGCTCCTAAAAATAGCAGCTGCTCATTTAAATTCTAAAACATAATCCAGGAGAAAGTGTTCCAATGGATGAAGCATCAAAAGGAAAGACTGAGTTACACTAATACTTTGGCTTCTACCTCATGTCAGTATTGCACGGTATCTTTTCAATGATCAAAACTAGATAGCTTCTGTAACCCAGTTTCATTTAATAACAAAATAATTATTTAATGCATTAAGAAATGGCTTTCATGTTTAATAAAGAGGTAATGGTATTTTGCTTTAGATTATATGGAAATTCCAAAGACTTACTCAGAATGAGTTTCCAGCTTAAAGTAGAAGATTAAATTTTTGTATGAATGTAAAATAAACATTGCATATATTTAATGCAAAAAGTAGCATCCTTCCAACTGAAAGTAATCTGCCATCTTCCAAAACATTTCAGTTCATCCTGCTGTTTGGCTTTTACCCAAGTGTTACTTTGTATTATTAACAAGAACAGTGATCTGATGAACTTTTGATTTCAGGCATATGTTTCTGAAAATATTTTCTTTTTTTTTTCCCATGTAAAGAAAATCTAGGAATTGTATTTTATATTTTTCTGCAAACAGAAGGGAAGGCCTGTATTTACAGTTAAAGTGCATTACTGGTGCTAACACAGGAGAGTCTTTCCAGCGAACAGAAAAGATTCTGAAGCCACCTGCTTTCCTGAAGACTGTTCTTGTGATGTAAAACTGGAACAACCACATTATAGATAAGTGAAAAGTGATGTCTTATAATGACTATGAATCATGCCGCAAATCATCCTGTACTGCTGGGCTGTAACGCAGATTAACACATTTGTCATTTCCTGTGTCTGAAAGCAGGGGGATTTACACCCACACTTACACAAACTTAATCCATATAGCTCATTCTGCATGGCTGTGGTAATATCTTTGGAGACTACTACAAGATATTATAATGAACTCCGATATCAATCTGGTGCCGTGGTGTCACGTAAATTAAAGTAGAAGTCTTACTCTTACAGGAAGGATGTGAACATGCACAATAGGAATATTACCAACAGTATAAATGAAGTATTAATGGAATTGTGTATATAAGCACCAGAAGAAAGTCTTAGAAGAATGGCCTGTGATTTGAATGAAGAACAATTGTTCACAGCAATAAAATTGAGGAAAGTGTTGTTTACATCAAGACAAGAAGGTCTGTACTCTCATAAAAACACAGCACAGACAGCTAGTGAGTAGAACACCCTCTAAATCTGACAACAGGAGGATGACTGCAAGGTTACAGTACATTACAAAGGCCTTTCCTTTTCCCAACAATGTAGGAACAATGATGTATATATCTTAAACAAGCAAAAACAGTTATTGACCTTGCCTGAAGATTGTGGAGGCTGAAATAAATAAGGTTCTGAGGCAAAGAGCCATCCCATAACAACTGCTGACTGCTAAATGGTGTAAGAGATTATCCAAAAACTATTTGAGCAACAAGAACCCAAGAGGCAAGACAAAGACTTGTTAGCTGGTAACACTTCTGTGTTGCATACAAATGATCCTGGCCAGACCTCTTGAATACTTCTCCCCCTCTACTCTGCCTTGGTGAGACCTCGCCTGGAATATTGCGTCCAGTTCTGGGCCCCTCAGTTCCAGAAGGACATAGAAGTCCTTGAAAGAGTCCAGCGCAGGACCACCAAGATGATGAAGGGAGTGGAACATCTTCCTTATGAGGACAGGCTGAGGGAGCTGGGTCTCTTCAGCTTAGAGAAGACTGAGGAGTGATCTCATTAATGTTTATAAATATGTAAAGGGAAAGTGTCAGGAGGACGGAGCCAGGCTCTTCTCAGTGATGGCCAGTTATAGGACAAGACCAATGAGTCCAAGCTGGAACATAGGAAGTTCTATGTGAATGTAAGGAAAGACCATTTCACTGTGAGGGTGACAGAGCACTAGAACAGGCTGCCCAGAGAGGTTGTGGAGTCTCCTTCTCTGGAGACATTCAAGACCAATCGAGACATGTTCCTGTGTGATCTAATCTAGGTGATCCTGCTTGGGCAGGGGAGTTTGACAAGATGTTCTTTCAAGGTCTCTTCCAACTCCTAACATTCTCTGATTCTGTGTAATACACACATCTCTGTGTTCTCTCTCTATGTGAGTGTGAGTCAATGAAAACTATGAGAGAACGACTGGGAGTGGGTAAAACTGACAGAAATTCTGTAAATAAAGATCACCTTCCCCTTCCATAAGGTCTGCAATTGTCATACAGATTTTCTACAGGGAGAAATGAGTAAACTGTAAGTTTTCAAAATCAGAGGTTCATTTTTCTCATTTTCATGTTCTCATTTCCTCAGTAGCAAAATAACCATTCTGATCTCTTTGCAGCAGGGCACATGTAGGAGAGCGAACCATTCCTACTACATGGTGACACCATAATCCTCTGCACTAATATAGTTCTGGCCAAAATGTTCTGCATTAGGATATCTAGAAACAAGGCGGATTACAGTGAACAAGACCAAAATCTAATTAAAGGAGAGAAGGAATATTAAGACAGTATTTGGGCATACAGTGATAGGGTTAGGAAAGAAGGTAGGTCCATCACTAGCAAAAAGGTGACTAGGGAAAATGTCCTGCTGCTAAACAGGTGTGGATTGGACAAGGCTGAAATACTCAATGCTTTCTTTGCCTTGGTCTTGACTGATAATCTCAGGTCTCTGAGATGAGAGGAAAAGTCTGGAGCAATGAGAATTTACCTTAGCTGGGGGAGGACCAAATTAGGGAATATTTGATCAAAGTGGAGGTACGTGAGACCATGGGACCCAGACAGTGCCTACAATAAATAACAGTCCTGTAGTGTGTGCTGCTTCATCTTCCAGCTGTTAGAAACAGCAGTAACCAAGTGCTCTTTCTGTATGAATTTATGCACTTTGGGAAGAAGATGCCTAAGTAACTACAGTAGTTGAGGCTAATTTCTCTCTACTTTTGGATGGTAATAAAGACAAGGAAATACTTGAGACTGAAAATCTCCCACATAAATCTACATAAACAACTACAAGGTCTAATACTGTAAGACAGTATTTCCTGAAATAATTGGAAACAGGGTAAAACATTGAGCTATTAAAAAAAAATTTCAATTTTACACACAGATATATAGATCGTAGACCAACACATGCACACACAGACCTGCATGCGTAGGCACATTACAAACAAGTTTGTGTCTCATCCTTAAAATAAGGAGTGATCAAAACTGACAAAAATATTCCTTTTCTACTAATAATGAAAATCAGTATTCAGGAGCATTTTTGTCTATTTATCATAAACCCAAATAATTTCAAAACAGTGAAAGTGTTATTTCACCTGAAATTTAAATGACTGTTCTGCTAAAACAGAATTCTGGAATTTTTCTGATTTTGGCAAGATTAGTATTTTTTTCCACAGATATGTTATTTCCTAAAATAACAATATCGAACAATTATTTAAAAATGATTAATTTAATTCTTATGGAATTATTTTAAAAGTGACGGTGATACTTTTTGTGGTTTTTCACTCTCTAATCTCATAAACTTTTATAATCACAATTTTATTGCTTTTGTCTGGTTTACATCAACTTATTTAGACTAAATCCATCATTATTTAGCTTAGGTGATCTAGTTCATGAGTAAAAACAAAATAATTGCAAGATTTTAAGTTTTTAATAATAGAATTTCAGTGTTCATTAAGCTTATTAGTAAGCTATTATGAACACTGCACTTTAAAAATCATGTTACCACTCATTTATTCTTTTTATTTTAGAATGATAGATTACATCACTCATGTTATTCCTCAAGAAAACAGCATTACATTTGCATCAAACCGATTATCGCTGTGTTATGTTGCTTAGATACTGTAAATTTCAAGTTTATTGCATTTTGTGCAGGCATTTTACTTGTAAATAGCAAGTACAGTTTCATACATGCTCAGAAAAAAATTGTTAGAATCTGCAATTTACTACCTATTAGAGAAGAACTGTGCAGTTTCTTGAGAAAAGGTTTTATATTTTCAGCACTACTAAAGCTTCAAAAGATTCAACACGTACCTGTTCCCAGGCAAAGACATGTTGATTGAAGTAGAACTGTATTTGTTCATTGGCAATGTTGATACATAGTTGTTCAAAAGAATTTTTTTTGAAATTCTCAAATCCAAAGATATCAAGAATTCCAATGTTCAAACCATCATCATTTCCACTGCAAAGATTAAATAAACTTTCTGTTGCTCTATCTTTATTTTATAGTGACTAAATTATTATTTCACAAAAGAAAATAATGGGCCAAATCTGTATGCTAGTTAAACAGGATAACTTTTACTAAACCAGCTATCCCTTAAAATAACAATCAATTTTTATTTGAAACACAATAGATACACATAAATTCAAAGATGACTGTGTTTGAAGACCAGAAACACTGAATTAAATAACGAATAAATCGATAAATGTATAAAGGACTTACAATTTTTTTTTTAAACTAATATTTGCTAGTTATTACTCTATTGTGAAACAACTAACTACAGTATAGGAACAACATTGAGTTCTTATTTTTTCTCTTATAATAAAACAGGCTTTACTCACCAGAAACCTGAAATTAAGATTACTGTCATTAAAAATTATTCCTTCATATTATTTATTCACAACAATTAAAACTTCTCATTTTAACATGACAATCAAAAGAATGACTAGCTAGACCTTTTATGCATCTGAATAACTAAGTATAGGAGTGTGGTATTAATTTAAATTACAAATTAAGTTCTGGATAAGAACTACTACTAGAAAAAACTTCTGTTTGAAATTTTAGCTAAGGCATTCTGAGAGATATGTGGTCATTTCTGCCACTGGAAAAAGCCGTCTATTATTTGTATTTATTTGCTGAAACAAAAAATTAAGAGCATATAATTTTATAACAAATTGAATTTGACATTTTATTTTTTCCTACCTAAATTAAAAAGAATGAATCACATTCTATCTATTAAACTCCTTTACGGGGCTATCTGTTACACCAACCCCATCCCCTCTTCAAAAAAACCCCCTAACACCAAACAAAGAAAAAGAACAACCAACTAAAAAAACACCCCCACAAACTGTTGGAACTCAGATCTGAAGGAGCAGCCTGAAGTTACTCATGAATAGTATTTCAAACTTTTTGAGAAGTCCATCTTAAAAATAGAAATATTTACTTGTGAATCGGATCAAAGGTATTTGTTGATTTTGACCTGAATTTGGTGACTATTTTATCTTTCTGGAAATCATGTTTTTTTATGAGTAGACACCTGAAATTTATCTGCCTCATTCCTTCCCAGAGCTAATTACCAAAAAAATAGCAAATACAAATTATTTTACTACCACAAAACCAAAGAAATGTGTGTGTGTGTGTGTGTGTGTGTGTATAACATCAGGTCAAACTTTCTCCTCATGAGCACAACTATTCAGTTTCAAAAGGACCCTGTACAAGACTGTTATGTACACTTCGTCCTATCACCTACTGTGATACTGAAGTTCTATTTATTTCTGCTCTGCTGTAACCAAATATTTGAAAGTTTGGATAAAATTTAGAATTGCAGCTTTGGTTTTCTCAGAATTCCAGAAAATCCAGATTTGCAAACCAAGCTATTGGCCACTGATGTCCCACTTCAGTGTCATGTTTTCCCCTTTGCATTGCTATTACCAGCCACAGGGAGCACTGACCTAGAGGATCTACAATGTAAGACACATCATTGCTTCTCTGATTAGTTTTCAAGATGTTCGCAATATCTCTCATGTCTGTGTGTTCAAAATGTCACCTTGGGTGGGGTGGACATTAACCTCATTAAATGTGTTTGGAAACTCATATACATGTGAAACCACTCTCAATAACAGTAACAGAAGCAACAGCATGTTGTAAAATGGTGTAAATAAGAGCAGAATATGACCCATGAAATCAATATATAAATGTCAAGAGTTGACTCTGTGTACCAGGAGAATCACTAAAAAGGAAAAAGTAGTTAGTATGTAACTTATAAAACACAAGACACCTGCACTATCTCTATCACATCTTCACTCCATGTTATGAACAGGATAAAACTTTATTTGACATAGTGGTGTCATAAAGAAAAAGCAGATGAGAACATCAGTAGATGATATTATGCTCACTGAAAATCTCTCTTTATTCTGGAAAAGCTTCTTTTACCTTAAATGTTTGTCCGGTTTGAGTAAGGTGTTGATGCGATTAACGATCCAGCTAAAGAGGCGTCCGTACAGCGCTTTGGCCATGGCATCTCTGACATCAGTGGCTTTTTCCACAGTGTTGGGACGGATAATTGTTTCTCCTCGAGTCACTACACAGTGAGAGGTGAGGGCCTCTTGCAGTTCATCTGCCTGAATACACAGCAAGGACGCACCTAGGAAGGAAGGTCACAGGCACAGCTCAGAGGCAGGCTTTGGAAGGAAAAATACACATTTTTGCAATCAAGGCTGCAAGTGCAACACATTATGAATAAGGGCCAGATCAAAGTCTTAAACCATGACTAATGAGGGTGTTTACACTGAACAGCTGTCAGCAGTTAATTCAGTCATAAGCTTCCCGGCTTCCACTGCAGTCAATGGGTAAGTGATGCAAAGCAGAGGCCTTTAGGTCCTAAATTACTTTACCACGAGGCTATTTTTCCAAACTGTCTACAAAGAAATGCTAGAGAATCTAGGTGACTATGTCAGGAGTATGTAAGTTGTGAGTTGTGAATATTCCTCTCGGTAATAATTCATCTATGTAAGTCACTTCCATCCTCCTTTTGCTCCTTTCCCTACTGCACAATATTTTTCTACCTACTACAGTAAGGAGACAGCAAGACTTCACTATCTCTCCAGCTGTAATTACTGAGAAAGAGCAGCAACTTCCATAAGAATCTTTGCCCCTTTCTTCCCTCCTCTGCCTCCCTGCACTATATAATGTCAGGTATCCCCCCCCAAAGAATTAGTGATCCATATTTCAACAGGCATTTATGGGGAACAAATAATGACTATCTGAGAAAGAAACCAGGAAAAATACTATTCAAAGTGTTAATTAGGTTCTCCATCAAATGTTTAAATAACCTTGGAAAAATTCCAAAGATTTTCTATTCAGATATCTGCAGTATTAGTCATGTTTTCTGAATGCCAGTGAACTGGTTAGTCAAATAAGGTGGATAACATGGACAAGTTTTCCATTTTGCATTTGAATTCAGGTGGGCTTGCAGTTCATCTATCTTAAGCATTTCATTACTCTTGCAAAATTTCTATATGAATACAGTTTTCAGCAATAACTTTCTTGCAATAAAAGAAATTTTCTATCAAAACACTCAAACCTCACAATTTTAAATCAAGCAAAACCACTCACAATTCTCAAGGGCTACTGGATTGGAAATGTTGCTCTTGTCAATCATATGTTCAGATACCACTGCAGAAAATTCAATGTTTCCCACATTTAAAATGGCAGCTAGGACACTGTACACACTTCCAAGTTCCTGCAAAGCATATTAAAAAAGATGCATTGTTTAACAGCCAGACAGATGTGTTACTTTGGTTTGTGCGATGGGCTTACATGTGTGTTGATTCCTAAGCCTGGAAGTCTTTCACACATCTGCCACACATCTGTGACAAAATTTTAGGAATTCTTTCCTCAGCATTGTCTTTCAAGTGTAAGACACCCATAGAAGGTGAGAAAAACTATAGCCTAATCTCTCTTCTACACTTGTCTCCAGGACAGGATTGACATGGAACAGGGGAAGCACAGAACAGTCGTGAGCATAATCCTCTTACACAGAAGGAATTAGAAGGTTATTTATATCCATCCATCACTGTATCTGCAGACATAACTGTGTCTAAAAATGTAAAAGATGAAAAATATTGAAACATCTGCATCTATGTTTCTTGGATCATGGAAGCAAAGATCTGCAAAAGCCCCCACCAATGCCATCAGAAAAAGTTTCACTGGGAGAAGAATGAGACCTCACATCTCTGATTTGACAAAGCACTTTACCCTTCAAAATGTCACAGAGGAACTGTGTACTCAGCAAAGACATTTAGTATGAACTTTACTTACACAAATTTAAATTTCAAATTATTTAGTAGGTTCTGATGAAGATTCTGTCCGAAAAAGGGCTAATATTAGTCATGACATTAAATACAGTATTTAATGGATATATATACATTTAATGGATGTATATACAGGATATATACAGTAAAAGATTTTAAGTACTTATATATGACAAAGTATTTGCAATAAATGAAAAAATGCTTTCACTGCAGGTTTGACTTAGATTTGAACTGTGAATTTTCATCTGAACTATGGACATCTACAGGTATACCTGATCATCTCTAAGTATTTTCTAATAAATACTGAGGTGTTCCTATAAAGCAGACTGAGTTAATACTCCGAGGCATGGAGTAATAGTGTATTTTATAAGTAGCAGTTTTATAAGTTTTATAGTAGTTTTATAAGAAGAAGTTTTGTAAATCTCATTGGTATTTTATAATGATGGATTTCTCATAATTGCAGAACATTTTATCCCTACTATTCAGTAGTTTGCTGGTATCATATAAGGCATCGTTTACTCAAAATCCTTAATTGCTCTAGTATACTTGATCTTGTTTTCAACACCTTCAGAAAGTTAACCTTAGTGGTTAAAAAAATCATTCCAGTAACAGCAAGACAAACTAGATAAACTCAATCTAAAAAAAATATGCTCAGGATAATTGGCATACTGTTTTGTTTTAAGCTGGAAATAAATGAAATGCAAAGAAATAGAAAGCTTAACTCCTGCCATTACACTGTACAGTATGTATAGCTACTGACATTTTTGTGCCCTTTTCCAGTGTGTTTGAAATCTGTCTTGATCTGTCTCATACAACATGACTGTTGTTCACCTCAGGCAGTCCTTTCCTATTAATTTTGCCTTGTAGCCTGAAATAAAACTGTGATTTTAAGACAAGGAGTTACTATTAAAGCTTGCTAGTCAGTTAACAAGTTTAAAAAAATAAAGCATTGTTTGATCTCAGTTTTAACTGCAGTGAAGATATCATGTCCAAGGTTTTCTGCTAATAAAATATGAAACATGCTTATATAGTACTTCTGCGCACTGAGATGTATGTCAAAGCTTAAGGCTGTACTAGTGAAAAGTGAACTTGGAAAATGAAGTCATTGTCTTAAAGTATCTTTTTCTCACTGAGAATAGATTGTCACCTCATGTGTACCCTATGTCAGGACCTTTGTGGGCAAAGAGAACTTCTCTGTTGCTTCACTCTTGAAAAGACTAATTCATCCTCTGGAGAACATAAGACTGGCACACATGGATGGGGCTCACATGTAACCACAGTTAGATTGCCTGTGGTACTCAACCTGCTTCTGAAACAGTGGGGATTCTACAGGTAGGTAATTCTTTAGAGATTCAGCTCGCAGAGGCTTGCTGAGTTAATCAAGTGAAGATGCACACTAGAACTGCACAATGCGGCCAGTGACCTAGTTCTAACTGGATGTTCAATACATAAGGAAGGTCATCTATTTTGGATGATTGCGATTATTGTTTGTATCCATCAAAGTGAACAAAAGAACTGAGAACAAAACCAGACTGGATGCTTTTCATGGTATAAATTAGAGCTTATCAAGGTCTCCAGTGCTGTGACAGAACTGCTGTCAGTGCTGAACTGTGCAGGTCCTTCCATGCTGCTTCTGAAAAGGTGAAAGTACAGGTGTGAAAAGATGTGTGATATTACAGGTGTGATATTACTAAGTGCAGTTGTGAATAAGCATGTAGAAAAGAAAGAGACTGAATTCTGCTGCTACTGCAGACTAACACAAAACGCGTATGGAGGAAGAGAATAGGTGAATAAATCTGTCCTGCTAGCTATTCACATATTTACATTGAGGGAAGCCAGAAATACCCAACAGAAGTGAGTAGTTTTCTGTGAAAACCTCTGCACAACGCAGTCAAATTAAAACGTACATCTATTCTGCAGCTCTAGTGCTGCATTTCACAGGTTCTGTACAGATCATGCTCCTACTGTCGTTTGTGGTTAAGCCAGTCAGTGGTAAACTACAGCTGTGATGCACCACTTCTCTGAAGAAAAGAGAACTAGGGTGAAGGATGGGGTTTCCTTCCTTTGCATCCTATTGTAGACATCCAGCGGACTGTTTTTTGTTTTAATTATACCAAAGACAGCCTGCAGAGAGGGGTTTAATGGTCAGCAGAGCGATGATATGAGAATCACATACAGATAGAATGGGTCCAGTTAATGTTCAATTATGAGGTTCACTCCAAAGAAATGTAAAAGCTTCAACTTAGCTTTGCCCCTGGAGTTGTGGGAGTGTATTGAGTTCATCAAAACTCAGATCAACTCAATTTTTAGAACTCTCACCATGGACTTATTCTTAAAACAGAGATGATGTTCATATGCAGACACCTAAAATTACAGGCTAATAAATAGTTACAACATTGTTTTCTATGCATTTAATTTGCAAAAGCCTTTTTTTTTCCAATTACTCAGCTGTGCTGTATTCACTGATTTCAGACTTGTTGACTAATACCATTTTGTTAGTTTGTTCAGTGCCTTGGAACCTTAAAAATTTAAATGTGGTAATATAACAGTAAGTTGACCATGCAATATCCTAAAATATAAACACGCTATGGTGAGAGGAAGAAAATAACAAGGAAGATTTTTTTAATGCCTTATATGAGGTTTTTTTTTTTATTAAGACAGCCATTAAATTTCACCAAAAATACAAGGGTATTACAGCACTCACCTCCAGAGTAAAACCTATGACTTTGAAGCACTGTTCAATTAATTCAAACTGAGATTTATAAAAGCTATTGTTCATGAAATCTTGCACTATTCTGAAATGATCATTTTGCAGATATCTGAAAGAGTTGATGGATACGGAGTTAGAATGTAAATGAGGTGAGAATTCAACAACACTGCATTTCTTAGTAATTGATTTATGTAAAAATAAACTACGTTACCTGGGAGGTCTATATTCTGGCAGTTTATAATGTGCCAGTTTTTTCTTTTCCGCCAGACCAGCATAAATATAATAAAAAATATGGAAATTTTTCTCTCCTCTGAAACAACAGAAACAACAAGCTGATATAGTAATGTCCCTATGTTGCATTTACTGATTACATACATGCTACTGTTAAATGTTTTTTAAGAACAGACAAGGCTCATACAAACTGTCAGAGGACTCGGAAAGAAGCTTTATGACACAAGTTCCTGAGAAGAGTGGCACCTTTTCTGTGCCATTGTGTGTTCCGAACCTGCCCTGTGCTACAAGCAGCTAAATGCTGCTCTGCCTTTGGCGCAACTGGTTGATGCCATGTGAGATCTTGTATGTTGCTCACTCACCAGTATTAAATGGGTTGTTTTACCTCCACTTTTTAAAGAAACATCTTCTGACCATGGGAGAGCTGTGCACTCCTGATTCACTTCATCTGGTATGTTAGCCCTGAACCAAGGTAGCGTATAATCAGACATTCAGCAAAGGGCCTTATGACTTGGCACGCTTTGCCTAAAATTTGAGTGCCCAAACCCAGGACAAGTTTATTTGTACATTCAAGTGTCCTGTGCACCTTATGAGGAATAACTAGATGCTTAGGTGTTAATTTCCTACCACCACTGATGTCCAAGTCAATCTCTATGAAATGGCAAAGAGGAATTGTGTTCAAATCCCTCGTTTCTGCATGAGCTGAGAAGCGTGTCTCACAAGCACCATTAAAGCCTCCTGTGAAATGGGATCAGAGCCCAGTACACTCCTCTCTGCATGGTGGTGTATATATCAGAGTTTGGAAGCAATACAGTTTAGGTATTTTAATACAGTCAGTGGTGGAAAACCAGGCTGTTTCAAGGATCAGGAGCAGGTCCCTCTATCTTCCCTCTCATTGTTTCAACAGCTAGGTTGTACAGGCGTGCTTTGCATGTCCTCTGAAACTTCACTGTGTCCTGTATTCCCTTGGAAAGGTAAGGAAAGCTGTAGGTTCAAAATCTCTTGTCTTGAAGTCTGAAACTTGGGTCTCATTTTTCTGGGTAGCCAGTCACTGGCTTTCTACAAAAATAGTCGTTCCTAGCTCTCCTTAACAGTTTGAGAGTCATGTCCTCCCAGAAGAACAGATAAGGCAGTCCCTGCAATGCAGGTACCCAAAAGACCCAGTTCTCTGTCCTGACATGGCTGTATGGACCAACCACCCAGAGACCTCAGTGAAGAGGACAGCACGCTTGACAAAAGCAGTTTCAGGTGCCTTTGGATGTTCATGCCTCAACATTTAACCTCCTGTGGTGGCTCTCATGCGAAACAGGTGATGTTTTCCTGTCAGTGCAGACTTCTAAACATGTATCTAAATAGCATTCGAGGCAGGTAAATAATTTCATGACTTCCTGTCTCAGCATGTGGCTAAATATAAAAACAAACTGACAGCCACAGAACAAACCCATAAAAAGTTATGCAAAAAGTGGTACTTAAGGAAAAAGCTGACTTAATTCTGAAAAGAGCACTTTTTGTGCTGATGTTCAACTGGGGAAAAATAAATTTCATAAAATTGCCTCTAACTTTAAATTGTTCATTGAAACACTCCAAGTGATACTTAGATGTTCTTCATGTCACAAATCTATAACAGGCAACAAGGCCCTGCAGAACTACAGAAATGAGTAAGAGATCAGCAAGAGGACCAACTTAAATTAATGACAGCATTCCTTGTCTCAAACTCTAGTTTTGATGTAGTTACTATAGCAGAAATAGAGCTGCCAAAATATTTTTTATCTGGATATGCTGTACCTATCAAGATAGAAAATACATACCAACAATTCAAATTAATTGGTAATGCCATTTAATTATTCTGTCACTTTCTATTATGGCACACACACACACGACAGAGATGGATCTGTTCTGCATTTGGTCCATAACCCTTTATAACCAAATCCTACTAGATGCTTCAAATGAGAAAACAACCACTTTGCAAACAAACAAGAAAGCTACAATACTAGAGGAAACACAGAGAAACTAAATCCCAGTGATATACCTAACACAACACTTCAAACTTCCACAAAGAAATTTATAACTCAACTATGAGAAAGTTTTTAATCCTTCACATACTTTATGTGTCACATAAGCATTTTTATGAGATTTATTTAAATAACCCAGGAGGCAACGAAAAAAGCTCAGCAAACCAGGAATAGTTTTCAGATTTATAAACTATTCAGATAGCATTTATAGGAAAAAATCCCAGTACCTTATTCATGTTTTGATCCAGGATATTTTTCCACATTGTAGACCTCCTCTGTAACCCCCAATTCAGGTCAATTATAATTTTTATACTTACACTGCCTGATGGACAACTCTAGATTTTTCGAGGAGATACTCTGAAATCTGAGCTCCAACCACAGTGCCACCACAAGTGAATTTCATTTCCAAATATTTTCCAAATCGGCTTGAATTATCATTGATGATAGTGCCTGCATTCCCAAATGCTTCCACAAGGTTATTCACCTGGAGGATCTTCTCCTGTAGAGTCCTGTTATTAGCCTGGATGTGGAAAAGATACTTACATCTTACCTGGGACATGCAAAAATGACATTTTATTTAGACAATTACGGTGGTCATTTCCCAGAATGTTGCAGTGACAGCGAACAATTGTGGTTGTGGAGGGAGGGTAAGAGCTAGAATAGGATTTCACCGAGTACAGTTTGAGTGCTTTGAAAACACCCATTTGAACAAGGGACAGACTAAGTCACAGCCCTTGGGTATTTTCTTGGAAAATTCCCACAACAGTTGGAAGTGATTCTTGTTCAGGAGAGAGGAAAGGGTAGCTAGATCAGCAGCATGTTCCGATCTGAAGTTCTTTAGAAAATGTCTTACAGCCTTGCCCCATTGCCAATGCGCTTTCCATAGTTTGGTCGGATAGGTTTAAGAGAGTGAAGCCTCACAGAGGTATCCCCCCTGAAACATACCTTGCCTAGGACAGTGAGCTGCTGAACCAGAAGATGGGCACTTTGCGTCTTGCCAGCTCCACTTTCTCCAGAAATAACGATACACTGCAGAGAATGAGAGCATGACTAAACTCATTACAGATATCTCAGCCTAGCAAAGGATATGACTGACACCTCATCTTTACCTGATCAGAGTTGTATGTCACCATGGACTGATAACCTATGTCAGCAACAGCAAAAATATGAGGAGGGTTGGCAGTCCGTTTGGCTCCAATATACAGTTTAGAATGCTGAGTGTAAGAAAAATGAAAATATTATCAGTTTGCCTTCACAACTTTTTTATTATTATCAGAAATTTGATTTATTTTCATATTAGTGTACAACATGCTGAGGTTACCAGCAGTGATGTTCTCTGAGCTGTTACTACACTCACTAGACTGTGAATTTGTATGTTCTTAGTACCGTAAGAGCTGCTACGAAAGATGAAAGACAATTTTGCGTGACATCAGCCGTAACTATGCTATGAAACTCAAATTATTAGAAGAAAATTTAATGTTGCTTGACATAAAGGGCAACATTGTAATTTTGTTCTACTTGTACTTCACATCCTCTTAGGAAGTCTGCATAATATTGATGTAAAAAATTAAGATATTTTCTGTACCTGTAGTAACTGATCACAGAATTACAGAATATTAGGAGTTGGAAGAGACCTTGAAAGAACATCTAGTCCAACCCCCCTGCCCAAGCAGGATCACCTCGATTAGGTCACACAGAAATGTGTCCATTTTGGTCTTGAATGTCTCCAGAGAAGGAGACTCCACAACCTCTCTGGGCAGCCTGTTCCAGTGCTCTGTCACCCTCACAGTGAAATAGTTTTTTTCTTATATTCAGATGGAACTTCCTACGTTCCAGCTTGGACCCATTACCCCTTGTCTTATCACTGGCCATCACTGAGAAGAACCTGGCTCCATCCTCCTGACACTTTCCCTTTACATCTTTATAAACATTAATGAGATCACTCCTCAGTCTTCTCCAAGCTGAAGAGACCCAGCTCTCTCAGCCTGTCCTCACAAGGAAGATGTTCCACTCCCTTAATCATCTTAGTTTCCCTGCGCTGGTCTCTTTCAAGGACTTCTATGTCCTTCTGGAACTGAGAGGCCCAGAACTGGACACAATACTCCGGGTGAGGTCTCACGGGGGCAGAGTAGAGGGGCAGATGGACCTCCTTGACCTACTAGCCACCCCCGTTCTAATACAACCCAGGATGCCATTGGCCTTCTTGGCCATGAGGACACTTTGCTGGCTTATGGTCATCCTGCTGTCCACCAGGACCCCCATGTCCCTCTCACCCGCACTGCTCTCCAACAGCCCAGTCCCCAACCTATACTTGGGGTTGTTATAATAAATTAATAATGACAATTAATAATGGTAAATTATTTAGGACCAGACATTGTATCTGTACCCTTTTGTATAACAGAAACACCTATTCATAAAAGTTAAAAATTTAATGGGTTGCTTTGTGAACTGTCTGATCTGTTAAATTGCTACAGCTTCCCTAGCTCTCTTGGAGAGGAAATGACCCTGGGTCCTATCTCCAGCAATTTGCCTCAGTAATGAAGCTCTGCATAGGAAGTGGATGAGAAAGAATGCTCCCACTCACAAAGAATGGGTAAGATTCATCTGAATAAATGCATTTACCTGTACAGATATGACTTCTGAACTAGCTGCCATGAGAATCTGGTTTCTTTATATTCAGTGACATTCTAGTCAACAAATTTAATGAAGTTTAGAACAACTTATATCATCCTTGAATGAATGTTGAAGGTCTTTAAACAATGACCTCAAAAATACTATTTTTATCCATTGACTGAAGTGGGTAACTTGCACTTTAGACATGACCTACACTGTAAAGGTATCAGACATTAATATTTTTTGAGTTTCTCATTTCTGTGCAGAAGTTCACTGCAAGATAAGGATGTGCATCAACATGCGCTTGAAGGGACAACTGTATTGGTAATTCTGTTTTTCAGATTGAACTGAAGCAAATGTCAAGAATGGTCTTATTTTATATATAACAAGAATATTCATATTTTAATCAAATCCAGTGATAGTTGAAAAAGACCAAACCTAGATTTTCACACCTGTGACGAATAGATGTCTATGTTCCGAAATGGATTGACAGCAATGAGAATGTCCCCAACGTATGTGTAGATCTGATCCTTGGCATAACCCTTCTGCAACTGCTCTGTTACTGTATTCTGATGGAGAGAGAAAGGGGACATTAAATCATAAGAAGGGGAAAGATTATTAGGAAAACATAAGAAATATTTACCATGATTGAGGAGGAGAGAGAAATATAAAGTATTAATGGTCAGGAATACAACCAATCTTGATCAAAAGCAAGCAATACTTTCAAACACACCAGCATTCATAATTTCCTGTGTCTAAACTCACTTTGAACAACATATACTTACAGATCCCCAAGCAACTGTAGAAAATTGAGTTAATAAGTATGACTATAATGAAATTAATCAAAAGTTTCCATGAAACAGTCCTGTCTTAATTTCCAACGTTACAACTTCAGTTAACTCATCAAGTGAGACACATGTGTTTTGAATTCATAACTGCCATTACATCTGCTCTTACGTTACTCTCGGCTATGATAAGACACAGATGCTCAACTGTTTCGATCCTATTAATGTAAACATTCAGGCATCTTTCTATATGAACAATCATTCTCTGCTGTGATTGCTCTTTGCTGTTTCAGAGGCACTTCTCCCTGAATGAAGGAAAAAGAAGGGCCCAGTAGTGGCATACCCAATTTCTTGGCATAATGCTCTTCAATTGCTTCTGCTTACAGAGTTGGTATGTAATGTGTCTTGTTAGGTTTCCAGTCACAACAGGACATAGAACTGGATAAAGAAATTCAAAAGAGCCTTGAGGCTATTCTGAGTTACATGTGAAAATACTTAGGCCCTATTCCCACTGGGACAGAACGACCAGCAGCAGAAGACTACGGAAGGATTTGCTTTCCTTCCACATCCATCTGTTCAGTGTTGTGCACTGTGCTCTGTGTTCTGCTAAATGCACGTGAAACCTGAGTTGTCAACAGATGGAAGAGGTTAGATTACCTTCACTGTAGAAAATAGAGAACCTTGATTTTCCATTGCCTTGTTGAATTCATTCTCATACTCTTCCCTTTTTTGATTTAAAAGCTTTGGCTATAACCAGAAGTGGTTAACAGAATTCTTTAGTGGATTTTCTGCCTTTTTAGAAATTATTTCTTGTACCGATAGAAAGTCTCCTGTTTTGCTCTTCTGATGGTGCTATCTAAACTGGAAGAAAAATCTGAATAGAAGAAATGAGACAGTTCTGAGAAGCTGCCATTCATCTATGAAAGAGGTTTTAAACTGAACTGGATTTACTAAAATACTGCATTGTCAAATGATGCCTTTAGGTGGAGGCTTCCTGAGGACTTTCCTTAGAATGCTCTACCTCTGAGGAGATGAGATATACTTCTGCTCGTCTGTTTTATTGTGTGCCTTCTCTTTAGCTCAGATTGTTTATATGCTTCATGGCAAAAGATAAAAAACAGTCTTGCTAACATATGGCTATTCCCAATTGAAAAAGAAATGTTTAAATCTGATCTCTGGGCAGTATATGACATTAGGATTAGCTCAATCAGTAGTAACTAAACATTAAGATACCATAACCAAGCTTTTGGATAATGGAAGGTGTTCTGTAGGTTGTTAGCATTATGTAGTTTGCCAGCTCAAAAGCCATATTTAGTATTCTGGACTGCCAAAGATACAATATACCAGAGAAGTTTTACAGATAAAGTATGTGAATTACAGCCTAAGCACAGCCTGGCAGAGGAAGAATGACGGTTTGTTTACAACCACTGATGGCCTCTAAGACCTGCAGATAATGTACTGTGGCCTGATTCTTCTTTCTGTTTTTGAAGCTCAAATGATTAGCACAACAAACTTCCTCATTCCGTTATGCATCTTCCCCTGCTCCCAGTGGACTGATTTTTGAACTCTGAGAGACCAGTGAGATTTGTATCAGTATTTTTGTCAAATGTTTACCACAACAGGTCAGAGCTTCAGCTGGCATAAAGTTATTTCAATGCATCTCCACACCAAAGTGAGACCTCAGCCTCAGAGACTATGGTAAGCCGCTTTAAGACAAGACTAGATGTCCAAGCAACAGGGGAGAAGATGCCTGTTTTGGACCTGGACCAATTTCAGGTTAACAGATCATTGGAAACTAGACATTTAGCTGCAATAAAATCCAGCAATATTAACCCTGTTAAGCAAATGGTGTCATTAAACTGCTTGGTCTGAGTCTGTAACTGCAGAAGGTGTTTTAGCTTTGAGTTGGAACCATTCCTGACACAGCAATTCTCATCTGAATTTGTCATAAACTGGTAAAATGCCATTATACACTTACACAATTGAAATGTGACACTGCACTTGAATTTGAGAATCAACATCACACCACTGTGTTTTAATACACGATTATCCCTCTTCAAGAAAACATGAAAAAGGGGTTCTTACCTCATCCAGTACCTCCAAGGTAGCTAAATCATCTACCTCTTCCGGATTTGAAACCAGTGACTTACTGTAGTTCCCCTTCTTTGTATGAATACGCTCAAATCTAGAAAAGAAAGACATGCGATTGCCTGATGTAAGGAAACACAGAGCAGATCTTGCATTTCTAATCATCTTGAATGCAATTCAGCCAAAATATTCCAGCTTTCCATTTTTTTCCATTCAAACACAGGAATGTTGGAAAACAGCGGGACAGGCTATAACTTCTCAGTGCAGCATGCCTGTACTTGGCAATTCAAAATCTATAGTTTGATCACACAACTGATAGCATGAAGAACTTTTTTACTGCACAGATTCTTGCTTGATCACACCCTTACATCAGCTGCAAGACTGGAACTATGCAGTACAGGGAAAACAAGAATCAGAAAATATCTTTATAAAGCATAAACCAGTCAAACTGGCACATACCTGCAAAAAAACCCCAACAAATGACACAGATAAAGATTATGGATAGGAAAAAACCTATGTATATCTGTATGATGAAATAGCACGGCAAGGATGATGAAGACAAAGCATTCAGGATGGATACGTTTCTAGCTTTGCAATATCAATGTTCTAAAGCCTGGTTGAGGTGGCCACAGTGTAAAGTGCTGCAGAACCACTGAGGTATATGAAATACATCCTGACCAAGAAGAATTTCATTGGACTCTACATGGAAAATATTGTACAAAATAAGGAAATAAAGTTTTGAATCTTTTTCTTATCAGGGTTAAACTTCGATTATGTTAGTCTTAAAACGAATTTTATTTTCTTTTTTAATCAAACCAAAGAAAACTTTATGGGGTCTACTAGAAATTAGCAAGAAATTTTCCAGAGACTTGGATCATTCTCTATGCAAGAGTAAAGGCATTGCTAAACAAAGAAATAGAAGCAGAAAATTCAAGGTGTACAATTCACAGTAGCTATATGTGCTTTATGAGATGAAAGAAAAATAGGGAAAAGGGAAACTGGATAAGTAAGTAACAGCACAGTTCACAAATGAAAACAGGCTCAGATACGCAATACAAGCACAGAAATGCAAGCACAGAAAGATTACCAAAGCAAATCTGATCTTCTGATATGATCTCACTCCCCTTGATACCACATGTAGTTAGTATCTCAAACACATGGCACATACACCTTGGTAAACTGAGAGAGAAGGAAAACTGTGTTGTCTTGATTCCAGACAAGACCACGTAAATCCTTTAATTTCCACATTTGGTTATATGGCATGGATAAAAGCAGACAGGTGTTTTCTATCCAGGCAAGAACTTTCATATACACTGAATGGAGGACAAGAAAAAGAAGGCAGTGCATGAAGATGGAAAGTTAAAGTGAATGAACATCACACTGATGGGGCAGCTAAGAGACTCCTCAAGTCCCACATTAAGATTTAATGCAGAGCTTAATGGGCTGTACCCATTCCATGATCACCATTTGCTTCATGTGTGCTACTTTAGGTCATGCTGGCTGTGCACTGATGTGGGATGTAGGCACAGAAAGTCAGGCAGGCACCCACTTGGCATTAGTTACCGATTTCCAGGACTGAAAAGGGGCTGGAAAAAATGGACAAATGATGCCCTTACAAACTGTGAGTGCAATCAAGATCTGAATGATGGAAGTGCAATCATAAGTGCACTTAATCTAGCACTTCTTTCAACTTCTTTTGTCTCTAGTGTGCATTCTCTGGGAATGACAGAATGGCCCATCCTCACCCAGGGGCAAGTAACGGAGCAGTTTCTTCTTCCCTTCGACAGGTTCCAGCTACCACTGGAGCCCTTCCATTTTCCATGGTGCAAAAGCTGGTGTTTCACATCCACCACAGCTGACTAATTCTGCAACCTTAATATCACAGCACAAACATGTAAGACTTGACTGCAAGATTTAGCATAATTTCATGGTCCCTGTGGCAGTATCACAGCCCAATAGCCAGTGTGGTGATTGAAGCTCACTGAACAGTTTGGATCAATAGGATCTACAGTGCCCTGATGGAAGAGAAGGACCAAGCCTAACCAGTTTTACACCCAGCTATTTTGGAGACTACTCTCAAACTGGTTTAGGACACTGGAGCTACATACATGAGAAACAACCCACTTTCNTTCCTTCCTTCCTTCCTTCCTTCCTTCCTTCCTTCCTTCCTTCCTGTCAAAAAAGGACTATTGTAGATACAGCTGTAAGGATGATTGAGGCTGAATTATACAGAGGTAAAAACCAACGGCAATACTACAAAGTGCAGTACCAGAGCCATATTACTGCCACACAAGACAGAACATGTGATGCATGGACCAATTTCCACATGAGCAGTGGAAATAGACAAAACGATAAGCAGGAGAGAGAAAGCATGTCTGTGTGGAAGGAACAAAGGCAGTTTCTGCTGCAATAAATCTGTAACTGGACTGTAATTTGGTATGTGTTTAGAAATGCTGAAGCAGAAAACATACAGAAATAAAAGCAAGCAGCATTAAGAGGACTAGAGTAAAGGATTTACACCTCTCCTAGGTTCAATATCTTCTTCCCTTTCCTTTTGAACCCATTTGTACTGTGAGAGCAGCCCCAGTAGTACTATCCTTGCAATAAAACTATGAGAATTTTTGACTGCAGGTACCCCCAGATTAGTACTAAAAATGATGTGGTAATATTGAGATTAAAATTAACTCTTCATCCTTGCATTGTCTGCTGTTGTTTCGTTTGCATATACCAGCTCAAGGATATTACTGCATTCAAAGCCAGAGGTGCAGGCGAAAATCCTACTCCCTCAACAGAAATTTGTCTTCTCAATAACCCACACTCCTATTTACACTCACTTTTAAGAGTTTCAGTTGAACATTTAGATTTGGACAGATGAAACAGTTTCTCCTTTGTTCCTGCACGAAGGTCATTCTTTGTCCAGAGGATGTATCTAACATCAGCATGACTCTGAGAAAGAGCATCAACATGCTCATGAGGAAAAGATGTGGGAACTGCAAAAATACGTCAAGCTCTGCTGTTCTATTTTTTTCATTGCCGAAGGAAAACCTAAACCAAGATATCTGTCAAGCTATGCTTTCCATTTCTGGTGTAATTGTTACACACTGAATACACTTTGTAAAAAAAATGGTACTGCGTATCAGTGACAGTGGCATTTCCAGAGATCTGTTCCAATTACCATTTTTCACTTAATGCAACAACTTCACAAATGCCTTGCAAGAATGGACAGGAATTCTCCAGTCATGGAGACATTTTTTTAAGGAAACAATCTCTATTTATGCCAGGGAAGTTTAATTACATAAAATTGATTCTCCTGTAATCCTCTTCAGCTGACATTATGAGAACACTAGTGCTTGTTAAACCAGATTTGGGGAAGCTCCAAAAGTGGCAGATTTGCAGAACACAGTATTTTTCTGCTTTGCTGTCAAAGGGCACAGACCCCCCAAGGGCAGTTATACTGCTTCACTTGCTGAAACTCCAACCGCTTAAAAAAACACATCAGTGCTGTTGACATCAACGCTGAAATTTCATTATCATCATGCACACAGCCATTGTGAACCAAAATAACCATTTCTCTCTCTTCCATTGCAAAATGATTTGTTGTAGGCATTAGGTCTTACAGCTAGGCTCAACAAGTGATTCAAGCAGCTAAAGGCCAGAAACATCAACCCAGTATGGACAAGAAAAGGAGTCAAGGCAGCATTGTTTCTGTGCATCCCCCTTTACACCCCCTGCTTAGCTTTCAAGATTCAGTTAAATCAAAATAAGGCAACTGCAGCGTTTTCTTCTTTGAATTGTCAGAATGTATTTAAAAGATTTCTGATAGTTCCAAAAATACCATGAAAAGCGAAGTGTGACTCATGATGCCCTGTTGAACTCTCTGCCTAATCTGGTTGAAGAATAATCTACAGACTAAAAGTGACAGGAAAAAGGCTGGCCTTAGTCTGGGTGCAAAAAGAAGACTAAAAATAATAAAGTTTTCTGTAAGGTGAAGGTGGGAACAGCTGTAATCCTCCCAGCAGTTACAAACAGCATTGAAAGTTACAAACAGAAAAGAAGCAACACAGAGACCTCGACAGGATCTGTCATTACTGGTGATTCTGTTTCTCTGGAAGCTGCACAGAGCATTATTAATTCACAATTAAAATCAAAATTTTGTCTTCAACAAAACTACGGTCTTGAATCTAGGCAAAATCTGTACCTGAATTTAGAAGTGCATTGACAGACTCCAGCATTTTGCAGACAAACCTGTGCTTTCTCTACATTTAAACGATTGCACATCACTGGTTGCAGTCTTAGGGAGCTGTGCTCAAGCTTATGCAATGGTGTCAAGATCAGAGTGATGCTCAGAATTGCTCCAGGGTTTTTGATTCAGAAGTGGCCCAGGTCCAAGCAGTTGGGTCATATCCTGCTCTGACAAATGGGTTTGCCAAAGTCTGTGCTGGTTTACGTTACCCTGCAAAAAATGCATGCCCTGCAGATTATTGGTCCTTCATAACAGGCTCATGAAATGGCTGAATCCTCTGCCAAATTTCAAGGAAAAATATGTGTTCTTAACTGAGAAAATAAAGGATCTCTAAAAGGACTTGACTATTAGTTCTTTATTGCCTCCAGGGTCATGCTCTATGATGAGAGTCATACTGAGATGACGGTGGAGTTCCAAAAGTAAGTGATGCCTGGTGAAGTATCCCACTTCCAGGAGAAAAGAGATGCTCATCAAGTGGACTGACACAACAGAGTAGCAGTTTCAAAGCATTACTTAGAAGGAGCCCTGAATGCAGAGTGACTTCTTTCTCCAGTTTTATTTCAGGAAGTAAACTAGTCTCTGTTCAGGCATTGCTGTTGTCTGTTGTATGACCAGAAGTACATTCTGCAAACAATGCAAATTGCAGCATAGCCATCCTACATAGGAATGTCCTTAGTGCAGGAATACACATCCCTTGTTGGTACAACAAAGCTCACACAGAATGGAGGGGAGGAAGAAATGGTGCTCAAGGATTAGTCTGGGACTCCTAAGTCTCAGATTTAAGCCCCTACTCCGCTACAGATTTCATCTGGAGACCTTGATCATGGCAGCTCTAGACTGTGTGAGCTATCTCCCTCTGTTCCTCCTACTGCCTTTGCCAAGCTAGTCTGGTGATTTCCTACTCTCCACTGCAGCCTGTCCTGCAGAGTTGAGCTTGAAGGATTGCTATCAGCTGCTTTCAGCTGGCAGGATGAGTCAGAGACACAGACCCAGAAAATAAGTGACACATGTCTGTGCAATCAGGGAGTTATGGAAGGAAACTATATGGTACTCCCTGCTTTTAATAGGGGTGAATAAATTGATAACTACCTTTGTGCATGTTGTACATGAAATTCTACAAACTTACCTCCCCAAACTTTCCAAACACATAGAGGAATTGTGTAGCACCTTGTCACTGGTCTGCAGTGCTATCCTGATGTGGCAATTCAGAAGGACAAACTTAGAAGAGTAACTCAGCTCGCCTCAAACCCTTGTTCTTAATCACACTGCAGTGGAAGGGGTTTCTTTCCCATATTTATTTAGAGGGCATATAAAGACGAGTCTCTTAACCTGGGGACCAGAGTCAGCTGCTGAAATTTAGGTGCACTGAATATCCCCTGAATATGCAGTTCGTTCTAGAATGAGTCATAATTCCCAGGAAATACACATTGTACTAATCGTTGCATATTTCTGCAGAGATTCTTGTAAAAGCAGTCAAGATTAAAGCAGCCAAACAGCTCAAGATAAAAGTCTTACAAGCCTGACTGTCAGGTGTGGGTGCGACAGCTCTGAAGGCCGTTTGAAAGACAGCTATTTCTGTTGCAAAATAAAGCTCTTTACAATGCAGGGTTTTTTCCCTCATTTGGCCTTGCAAGAAGTATTTTAAAAACAATTTTTGGGTATATGCTGCAGCACTCATTTCTAATAATTCTTTTCATCATTAATTAAAAATTTTAACAACTATAATGGGACTTACAAAAATGTAAGTATGTGATTGAGGGACTGGCTAAAAATTAGGGAAAACTTAAGCAGTGTTCAAAAGTGAATTATTAGGCTCAAATGAGATTGGTTCTTCATTACAGAATTTGTCTTATTTTCATTAAAGATAAGTGCAATAAATCAAGATTCATGCTTTTCTAAGTCACTACCAACACAGAAATGAATTGAAATACTACATTTAAAGAGCTAGGTAGTCCTGAGGACCAGATACAGGATGAAGCTTATTTGTATAAAACCTCAAGATCATACTACTAGAATGTAAATTATTATTTTTTCCTGTTAATTGAATCAATTTGAAAAGACTGAGGGAAAACAAGTATTCAGATCTAAGTCATGAACCCCTCTGAAAAGAGGCAATTACCCCAAATGAAGTTGCACAATAAAACAGGCTTCTCTTGCCACAGCCATGATAAAGGCAACTCCTGAAGAAGCCCAAGACCCTTGTCCTCAAAGCAATTGCTCACCGGGCATTCACAGTTCAGTGAGAACCTAAATGCTAAATGACAAAGCCACAAAAGACATACATTTTGTATGGAACTTTGCCTGCTTCATCTCCTCCCTAACATTACCTTATCTCCCATAGCTTACTTCATCTTTCCATAAAGCAGATTTTAGAGAGGCCTCTTTCAAGATGCTATAGGAAAATATTAATCAAGGGACATTTTCTTTGCATCATAGTTTCTTCAACCTGAGATCTGAGCTAGGAGAGGTTAAGTTGCATACAGGGTTGGGGTTTTTTTAGCATAAAGAAGTGATGACCTTAGAGAAAAATATACTGCATTTGCTCAAAGTCAAAAAGTGGAATTTGTAATGAAGCTCATTGCTAGTATTTGTGGTTTTTGATCCTCGAGGTGCAGAGGACATATTGGTGCTATAAGACTCTATTCAGAGGCTACGGAAAAAACCCAGTACAATCTTCCAAACATCTTTAGTAAGTCTGGAGAAGATTTGTGGGATATTGCTCTTTAAAAAGTTTTATCAGTGTAAGTTGAGAAGATTTCTCTGGTTACTTAGGAGGTCAATGGTTCTGTTCTTCTTACTTAGTATTTGGAAAGGATGCAGCATGACGATGTAAAGGTAGGTCCCTCTTCACTAGAGTAGTAACAATAATGGGAAGGTTTAGAGGGCCCAGTGCAATGTCCTAACGACACAGTGACTCATCTGAATTAGAAAATACCTCAGGAATAATGGTGCTTGTGATGACTGTAAGGTGGCTCCACTCTACATCTAGAGATCACACACACTTCCCCTCCATACAGACCAGATCTGACTATCTGGCCTTCTGCAAAAACCTCAGAGAATATGACATAACCTGACAGTCTCCTTTTTGAACTATACCAATTGCACATTCAGCAAATATCAAGATGACCTCTGCAGAAGATGGTTAGAGCCAAATTACACCTCAGTGTGCTGAGCAAAGAGGGCAATTTGATTTTGTGTGAAAACAGGAGCAATTCACCGAGGAAGACCCAAGGAAGACCCAGGAAGGCCTCAGCTATGAACTTCCCCACATTTTACTTTTTTCTTTTGAAATACAAAAATTTCATTAATAAAATGTAATTTGAAGAGAGAAAACACAGATAGGAGGATTTCTTCCCTTGGTGGAGGGAAGGTTTCTTTAGTCCCTTAAACTTCCTGCCTCCAAGTGCCAACAAGCAGAACTATGCCTTTTAATTATGGACCAAAAGATCACGAGCTGGTGGTCAGGAAGGAGCTTTACAAGGGAAATTGCCAGCAATTGGAGGAAGTTCATTAATTCCACAGTAGGGCCCTAACATACCACTGTACAAACAGTCCTTGAAAAAGGATAAGAAAAAAAAAGCCAGGAGATTTTAAGATGAGACTCTTGGAGGTGACTTGTCACTACACAGCCTATGTCTTGACTCTGAATCGGATTTACGTGGTACTTCTGTACAGACTTCTGTTGACACCATTTGCTCTGTGCAGATCAAAGGTCAGAAGATACATCTGATTAGTATTTAAAGACTTTTTAAAAAGTATGACTACTGAATTCAAAGATATTTGTTGAATATTTTTATCATTCAACAGAAGAAAGCACAAATGCCATTCACTCTGCAGTAACACCCTTTACAGGCCTGGAATTGTAATTTCTTCTGAAGTGAAATGATGTACATACTTCACTACAGCTTCAGCTACTGGAAAATAATGTCTGCTTTTCCTGCTTGCACAAGGCTAGCAATATATATTAAGATGGGTTTTCTTACTGTTTGCAGCAGAAGGCTAATTTGTACATTCACTGCTATGAAAGCCAACCTTCCAGCAAATGTAGTCAATAAATGTGTTTAAACTGAAGTGATTATAAGTACAGTGACTGTAAAATGAGATTTCCTCTTGCAGACTTTCATAATACCTTCATTGATCTCAGGTATGGAAAGATTTGGTTAAATCAATGCAAATGAGCTTTAAATCATTATCAGCCTACTTGATAGTATTTTAAACCAAAAAACTGAAATATGGACACTAGACACCAAGTTCATGTAATTAACCATGTACTTAAATTACATCCATGCCACTTAAATGATGTTCTTAGTTAAATAATTTTTTTTGCATAGATTCAGATATTAAATTATTATTATTATCAGAGAGGAAATTCCATCTTTCTTTGTGAACATTTATGTAGAAGTTACACTTGATCAACTCCAAGACTATAGGTAACTACATCACATAATAATACATTCCTTTAA
>VXBZ01000284.1:246226-314864 GCA_013399135.1 Heliornis fulica | reverse complement strand
TCTGGTTCATATCAAGTTATCACTTAATCAAACAGGATGGAGAAAGTACCAACAGATGGTCCTGCTCCTGTGCCATTTGACTGCTCTATACATGTCCAAAATGGGGCACTTTATGTTTGTATTGTACCAAAAAAAGAAAGTTAATATAATTTTCTTTATGTAGCCGTTACATGAAAAAAAAATAAAGAATTTTGAAGAAAGAAAAAAAGGAGAGGGCTTGGTAAAAAACAAACACGAGTTCTATAAAATGGATTAAAAAGCTTAATTGACTTAGAAGCTTGATTTAAAAAATAATGTAAAAAAATTAAATTAAATAATTAAAAATATTAAGGCTTTGAAATTACCAGTGTCATAAAGGCTATCAGGATTTAATGGTTTGGACTTATTTTACCACATATCATTTCCATGTGTCTTATAAGTAAATACTTTTTAAAGTCTGGAGTACAATGTTTTAGTGCTCAGCACTGACATCTAATAAGCTTATTTCAATTTCAGAATTTTCTGGATTAAGCAAATGTTAATTCTGCATCATTAGATGATACAAATCCAGTCTGAGGCTTAAATTTAGGCCAACTGCATAGGTTTTTACTAAAAAGTCAGAAAAGAGAAACTATTAATCACCCCATATGTATTTACACAAAGTCCAAAAAAACTTGAAAATCACTTGAAACTTGAAAATGCCCCAAGATCAGAACTGAACACTGCTGTATATATTATTATAAATATGTATGAAATGTGGCAGAATTTAGTAAGCTTTTCCCATAGAGATGGTAATGCCAAAATGTCTTAAATGTTATGTTCTATTTAAACAAAAAACTGAAACAGTTCATCCTGTACCTTGAAGCACAGGAGGTCACACCATCAGTACATCGATACCTTCTACCACATTTATACATTACTTCATTACTTTAAACAAACTGGCTGGTTTGTTTAAAATTATAAAATTGAGCTGGTTTCAATTGTTTAAGTAAAAGCCTCCAGATTTATTCAGCCAAGTGATTTATTAAGACTAGTGGAAGAGAGAAAGTGTCTATTCAAGAAGAGATAAGATTTGAAGCTTGCAAAATGGGGTCTGGTACCGCTGTCGCTTCAGTTGATAGCACTCAGTTCTTGCAGAAACCTGACTAGTTATTTTTAGCATAACTGCTTAAACTAAACATCAGATGGCCTTGCTGGGATAAGACTTTAACTTCTGTTTATTGAAACCTGGGATCCTAATCCACATCTTGACTCACAGGAGAAAGGGGAGGTACTTCTAAAGACTTTTTCATCCCCCGTTTGAATCATGATGCCCCTCTCTTTCTGGTGGCTCTATAGGCAACCCCAAAGATTAAGCTTCCTATTTTTCAGCCAGCTAAAGTCACGAGAAGTGAATCTTTCCCTGAGTGCAAACCCTTTGGAAACAGCAAAAGTATCAAAACTGTCCAAACTGATTTAATATTTAGCTACTTTTACCTTGCCTTCTCAGTGACTCCCATTTGCTGATGAACATCAATAAATTCCATGAGTTGCCTTTGTAGCACGTTTTCTTTTCCTTCAATTTGCTTAATAAAATCATGCTGCAAAAGACTAGATACTGTTGGACGCTTCTCATAATCTTTAGTCAAGCACCTGTGCTGGCAGAAAAAGCATATGATCACTGAGGGATCACAGTTTTGAAACAGTTATCATTCTTATCTCCAAAATAAACTTAACCGTCTAAATCACAAGAGTTCTGTACTGAAAATTTTTAAGATTTCACAGACTTGGTGAATCCAACAAGTTTATCAACTGTATTTTAAAACTAAATATTATTTAAAATAAGAAAATCAGAAACATCAAGTGTGTTAAAATGCTGTTATTTCATGTTTAAAATATGAAGCCTCACTTAGAAGTTAAACTGGATTTACAAACTATTTTTTATGGAAAAGCATTAGTAGCCACAGTTTTCCACAGAGAATACAAAGGTATTTTACACATGACATTTACACCTACTTCATATTCGGCTACAGTGGTCTCAGTTGTTACTCACTTGTTAATGAAGTCATTGAATTCAGGTGACCACAGTTCAGGCTGCTGTAGCGTTGGAGGAGGATTCCTGCAAAGGTCAGTGTGATGATAAGTTAATAAGCTACTCAGTTGACAAAACCAACGTGTGAAGGCAGACTGAGTAATGAGTTTTAGAGGGCCACTGAAAAAAGATATTGATTTCCACTGGTAAAAGGACTATGGGCAGATGATACAATGCCTCCCTGGTTCTCTGACTTTACATATCTAACCAGGAGAACCAGCATGGAAATGATCTACCAAGTGTAGCTAAGAATCTCTATACTTTTTTCAATCAAATCAATAAACGGAAACAAAACTAACAACCCATTAATCACTATTAGCTTGTAATGGCAAGTTTCTCTTTTTAAGCTCAAAACAATATATGTTTGTAAGAGAGTTTTTTTAAAGAAATTCTATTTGAAGTTTTCCCAGCAGGACTGAATTAATCAACTTGATGAACAAAGTGTCAGAAGGAATTCATTCTTTATTAACTATTTCAGATTCATCAGAAAATAATCAGAAGAGAAAGACTAAATACAGATCTATTGTAAATAAATACTGTTAATTTCTGTTGAGTTAGAGCTCTTTTTTCCAGGTGTTCATTTGGTTCAATATGTTTTAACAGTCATCTTCCACCCAAATAGAGATGCCATTTTCACTTAGTCATGAAAACAAAAGGAATGACTATCAGACAACATGACTTCTCTGTCTCTTCAATCCAGCATCACAACTGCTTTTCTTTAAGTGCTGCTTAATGTTTACTCTATCACTTTCAGGTTTTACTTAATGGAATGAAAGGGTATTGATCTTGGTTTTGCTCAAGGGCAGAAAGGGGGGCAATATTTATAAGTGTATAAGCCAAATGTTTTTTTTGTAAGGCCCATGTGAAATCATTGATCAAAGCAGTTTGTAACTGCTTTTTCCACAGCAAGTAAAGGCGAGAAGAGCATTCACACTCTACCTTGGTGCCAAGTCAGCCAAGATTCCTTAAACCTGCAGGTAATTTAAACTAATTCAGGTGACTTGTCTCAAAAAGACTTGAAGCACTCATGTATGCTACGTGGTCTCAACTGTTGTGGCACTCCTATAAATGTGAGAGTGGAATCCACAAACTACTGTATGATCATCCCCTACAGACTTTGAGATTGATGTTCTTTGAAACACTGTAAGTGGCACTTTCGGTACTTTCATCTCCAGCTTCAAAGAAAACACAAAAGAAGCTGCTATTTGCACTGCCCGAGGAGAGCAGCACTGATACTGCCAGAACCAGCACAAGCTAATGAAAGGTGGCAGTCTAAATATATGTGAGTGGTGGAACAATACTTGCTTCAAAGGACATGAGATAACTCTTGAGGGCAGGTATGGAGTCTGTTCATCACTATGGCATATTCAGACTCTGTGTTTCTTAAGTCATTCTCTGACAGAATATATGGGACTCAGTAAGACCTGCGCTCATGTATACTGGGTAGCAGTCCACTCAGAAGTTGGCCTTCTCAAACATAGACACACTTAGCTCTGAACTTTCTCAATGGGTGCACATGGTTGAAGCAGAACCTGCAGAAAATACAGCTGGACAAAGTATTTCTAACCTCCTGGTAAAGCTAATGAAAGAAAGTATAGACACTTACATGGTCTAAGTTTGTAAAAAGTAACAATTAAAGAAAAAGATCAGTCTAACCTGTCACAAAACAAGTACATGAAGATATTACCTTGGTATTTTGAAGAGTGCCCTCATAGGGTGCAAGTCAGCAAGGGGTGGATCTCCATCTCCCAACTCTATTGCAGTAATACCCAGTGACCATGCATCACATCTGGCATCATAGGAGCTATCTAGCTGCTGCTCACAGGCAATCACCTGTTGGAGTAAAAGACTGGGCTGCTCATTGGGTAATCAAATGTCTGAATTTATGAGTACACCTACAGTTGGGGGAATCTCTTACAGGATGGAGATTCAGGGTGAAATAAAGAGACTTGCACACATTTAGAAAGCTAAAGCATCCTCTTGCTGAAAAAAAGCAATGCTTAAGCTAAAGAAAGCAGGTGTCTGTGCACACCAGGTTCTCTGGTCTGACAAAAGGGTGCAAATCCTTGGCTTTTTCAGCTGATGTTGGTAAACTGCAGCCCATGGCCGAAGGAATTATAAGGAAACTCAGCAACCCTAAATCTTCTTCCTATGGGTTTTTCCTGCAAACTATCTAATGGAGATATGCTACTCTCCCTTTGAAGTGAAACAAGCAAGGAAGCAGAAGATGAATTCACTGTTTCCTACTAAGTCCTTACTCAGCCAGGTGAGCCAATTCAAAGCTAATTTATCAAGAATGTGTTTGCCACTGGATTACAGAAAATGCTTTTAATGTCATATACATTTCAGCTCATCCACCATGCAGGCTGAATCTAGAATTTTTCATCCCATTAGCTACAGGTCTAAACTAATGCATATCCTGTTAGCTACATGGCTAGACCAGTATGTATAAAAACAGCATGTTTATAAAAACACATGAGTATCAGCAGAGTAGTTTCACTTGCATATAAATAGATGTATATGCATGTATTTGTGCATACACAAATACAGTAAATACTCAGGCTTTTATAGATTGAAGTATTTTTCCTGCCTCAGCTTAAAATGTATCTTTATGTGCTTCAATTTCAGACCAGAAAAATCTCCAAAGACACATAGTATATCTAATTTATTCGATTTCTTGCTCTCAGCTATGGATATATAGTATTAAAACACAGAATTCCAAAACTAAGAGCTATAAGGTATCACAGTACCACCTGGGCTCCTTCCATCTATGGGGAGATGAGAGATCTAACAGTTCAGCTCTAAAAAGGATCAATGGTAGTACTCTCTGCTCTTTAACATTTCAATAAGCAATTCAACATCTCACACTCTGCTTCTGTCTTCATAATTTCAAGAATAACCCAAAAGTTTACTTAAACCTTACAAACAAGTAAGAAAACATTGAAACAACATTTTTAAAGGACACTTCTATATAATTTTGTGAAAGGTCCAGTGGTCAGGAAAAAAAGACAAAGAGAAGAAACACAGAATGCAGCAGCTTGAATACCACTGACAAAATGTTTTGAGACAGGAATCTAACCTCTGGAGCCATCCAGAATGGGGTGCCCACCGAGGTGTTTCGACGGAGACGGGTACTGGTCAGCTGAGCAGACACACCTGTCAGAATGAAGGGAAGACATGGTCAGAGACACTGTGACTTCCATCCAGGAGAGGCTTCTGAATGGGCCATCCTCGTCCTGTGCTGCTACGGCTTCCTCTGCAGGTGCATCTCAAATACATCTTCCCAGTTCTCTGGAAAGAAAGGCCCAGCCCTTGAAGGTGCTCAGGACCTCAGCTGATGTTCTTTGCATCCTTCATTTCCAGTGACTTCATCAGGATGAGGATTTAGTCCTCAACGAGTGTTTCATTATTAATCTAACTACATATATTTTGACTGGCTAATTACAGTTTCTCTATATCCTGTTTTAGGAGAGCAGTGAAGCACTTTGGAGTGGGGAAAGTGCTGTACCTTCCACAGATTCTTTCTTTCCTCTTAATGCTCAGTCCTGACACTAGACCACTGTCTCATCGCTGATATATTTCAGGCTGAACAATGCAAAATATACCTATCCTCATCTCCTAGCTGCTCTGCCATAAAAAAGAAACAACAAAACACTGAAACTTCAAACATTCTTACAAAACCAGAAGTCTTTCCATGCTCAAAGCACATTCTCAATAAGACATCAAATGCCTGCAAATCAGCTTTGTAACATGAGCTCTAGTTGAAAGAATTAACTATTTCAAGACAAGAGGTGGAAAGTGAACTCAGAACTCTAAAGATTCCTCAAGCTTTTAAATTAGGAGACATCGAAGTATTGGGAATTAGGCTGCAGCACACTTCTGACCAGCCTGCCACCAATTTCCTTCCTTACAAACAAGCGTGTATTGCTTGGAAATATCTCTAGTGGGTACAACACATAGAAAAAAAAGCCCCTCAGCTAGCATGTCCTGAACTGCTACAGATTTACCAGTCACAACTCTGAGGTCCACATGGGGAGAAAATCAGCCCCTCCACTAGCAAGTCCTGAACTATTATGGATTTAGGAGTCACAGACAACTGTGAGGTCCTACCAGAGGCATATTCTAAAGTGCTGATATCATGGATGGCAAGAGAGGTACTATGTTCTACTGATGTTGGTACTATGTTATAATCTCAGCCTCATTTAGAGAGCAGTGTAGGTGAAAGGGACATGGGGATCCTGGTGGAAAGCAGGATGACCATGAGCCAGCAATGTGTCCTTGTGGCCAAGAAGGCCAATGGCATCCTAGGGTGTGTTAGAAGGGGGGTGGCTAGTAGGTCAAGGAGGTCCTTCTCCCCCTCTGCTCTGCCCTGGTGAGACCACACCTGGACTATTGTGTCCAGTTCTGGGCCCCTCAGTTCCAGAAGGACATAGAAGTCCTTGAAAGAGTCCAGCGCAGGGAAACTAAGATGATTAAGGGAGTGAAACATCTTCCTTATAAGGAAAGGCTGAGGGAGCTGGGTCTCTTCAGCTTGGAGAAGACTGAGGAGTGATCTCACTAATGTTTATAAATATGTTAAAGGTGAGTGTCAGGAGGATGGATCCAGACTCTTCTCAGTGATGGCCAGTGATAGGACAAGGGGTAATGGGTCCAAGCTGGAAGTGTAGGAATTCCAACTGAACATAAAGAAAAACTTTTTCACAATGAGGGCTATGGAGCTCTGGGACAGGCTGCCTAGAGAGGTTGTGGAGTCTCCTTCTCTGGAATCATTAAGGCCATTCTGGATGTGTTCTTGTGTGATTTAATCGAGGTGATCCTGCTTGGGCAGGGGTGTTGGACTAGATGATCTTTTGAGGTCCCTTCCAAATCCTGACATTCTGTGATTCTGTGATTCATTGACACTGAATTTTGTCTTCATAAATACATTTGCTTTCTCTTTAAAAAAATTTAAAAAGACCCAGCTTCATTCTGTGAGTAGCACTTCATTACCCTGAAATCCATGAATCTCCAGTGAGCACCACTGGCGTTTCAACTATGTGCTGTCTGGTTTGAAACACGTGACCTGACACACAGACCTTCCTGAAAACTCCGCACATGGTTCATCACAGAGGCAATTCGCATTAACTGCTCAGTGGAAACACTAACTAAACCTCAGTCTACATAGAATTTGATTGGTTTTGGGTTTTTTTGAGTGGTGGTTAAGAAACTACGGAGGGCCTGATCTGGGTGGTTTTTTTTTTTTCATTCTATAGCTATGTATTCAGCTCTGATTCACAAACAACTGCATTTGTCCATCACAGAAATGTATAGAACTGCTGAAAATAAGGCAGCAGAAAGGTCCTGACTGTTCCTTTGCAACAAACACAACCACTGTTTTGTGATTGCCTCCCTCTAGTCTTGAGAAAGCTGAATCTCTTTCTCTCTCTGTGCCCGCAGAAAGCCCAAACCGCAGCGTTTGCAGTATGGAAAGCAGGACAACGTGAGTCTTAGCTCAAAGTCCATCAATCCTGCTTTGGCTCAGCTAAGCAGGGGCTTTGTTTTTGATACCTCAAGCAGTTGTCTAAGGTCCAGCTTCCGGCTCATGGAGCCTGTAACTGTTCCAAGCCCTCAGCAAAACACATCATTTAGAAAACAAGGAGTAAGCAGACATTACCATGGGTCTGTCACCATCGCAGTGATGCAAACAGACATCACTACGTGATCCTTGGTTATAGAGGGAAACAAGGCTACTATCCTCTCTTTCTGTGTGTTATGGGAGTCCCCAGTGCTTTTGGCAGTCTTGGACAAGGAAAGGGATTCTGATCTGCAGGCAAAGACAAGCACTAACTAAATTTTTATGATTCTAGTGTCAGATTTTATAAATAATCAGAACTTTCCATACAGATAAGGAATAGGATACAAAAAGGAACATTAATGCCCACAATCTTCTCTATGTACTGCTTTTTTTTCTTTTCTTTCAACTGTAATTATTAAATAAACTGAAAGATTTTTTTCCTCCTCCCCTTTTTTTTTTTTGCTTCACTAAAAGCTGATTTAATTTGAATCATTCACCACTACTTTCTTCAGGCTCTTGGACTTTTTGTGGTCTTTTTGTTTGTTTTTGTTTGGTTGGGGGTTTTTATCCTTTTGCTCTTAGCAGTAAAGTGGCATTTCAGATTATGAAGTGGAGGTCTTATGACAAATGATATTTCCTTGGGCTTTTTCAGTGTATAGAGGAAAGATGATGTAATTCCACACTTAGTAACATTTCTTCCAGCATTTCAGTAACCAGTCAAGCATAGAGCTGGCCAGTTGTTTTTTTAATTGTGTATTTTCCAACATCCTGCTCCTCCCCCTTCCCATTTACTACTGCTTTGTTGTAAAATAGTTAAATGAGTTAAATATTCTTCCAAGAAAATATAAAAACAGATGATTTGTTTTATTACATACTAATAGCAAATCTTACGAAAATCAACAGCTTAATAAATATCAACATTAATAGCAGCAACACACACCATACCCAGTGGAATTATTGTGCATATAGTTTCAAAACAGAACTTTTCTTCCTTTTTTTTTTCTCCCAGACATAAGTTTAATAAAGCTAATAAAAACTGCCAATTAGCAGTCTTACACCATGAGTAGTATTCAAGCTTTTCATTGCAAAACCTGGCATATTGGAATAACATGGTAAGTAAAGCCACCTACTTAGGACCTTAGTACTCAAGAGAAGAAAAACAGTGCAGAAATGAGCTCCTATCATTAGGAAAGATTTGTCTCACAGTAGCTCCTGATTTGAGCACACACTGTTCTGATCTAAATTGGGAGGCTGTACATTGTTTTATGACTCTATCCTGTGACAGAAGTATGCATATTTCACTGGCTGATGCTAATGGGGGAATGGTAAGCCCTAGGAAATTCTACTAAATTCACATCTGACAGACAGAAGAGAGACTGCACTCCTGACATTCTCGCCACTGTAGTGAGACACAGACCCAACCCCTAAGGGCTTATGTTCTAGCTCCCACACTGCCTCCTCCTACCTCATCCATAAACCTCCTCCATATGTGCCTTCAGTGTCCACCTCCCTACCAGAGAGTCTCTCTTTGTCACCTTCTTTTGAAGACCCTGCAACCCAATCATTCATCAAGCTAGTCTCTGGACCAAAAAACGCTCAGACTGTTATCCTGGCATATCTAAACAGGCTGAAATGCTTTGCAATATTTTCCCAACATTATTTTTTATGTCCTAGAGAAACAGATGTAAAAAGGCAGCAGCATCTTACCCTGCATTCCCCTTAAGCATGCTGGCAAATATGTTTTGGCATCCCTGGTTCCATGTTGTTGGCTGCAAAAAGTGGCCACTCCTTCCTTACCTCTCTGTTGGATAGTGTGAAGGCAGTCCCTCACAAATCACTCAACTCCATCTTTTTACTAATTTGGAGGCAACACGTCCTAATGGTTTAAGGCTTTCCTTTTTGCTAAAAAGCCACCCTTGCTGTCAAGATGCAGACAAGTAGCTAACTCCCATGTAACAACAGTGGGGTCATAATTGAAGTCCTCTATAATTGCTGTTATCTTTGGATTCATCTCATTTCTTTGTTTCTTTCTTTCATGTTGTATTTGTGTAATGGTACATATCCAGACAGGGTAATTTCAGCCAACTCAGCCGAAATGTGTATAATGCTAAAAAAACCCCCACAGAATTCCTTCAATATCCATAATGACAAAAGACAGGAGGAAAGAACAGGATTAAAACAAAGCAATTCTGATAGTTCAAATGGCAAATGTCACAACATCCTAGGTGCATAACCACATGCAACCATACTACGAGTATGGTGGCATCCTCACTAAGACTCTACAGGGCCACAAGCACACAAGTAGCTGGTTTGATGACTTCACAAGACTGGTAGAGTGCCTCAGTCTTTTCCATGTCACTCATCACCACATCTTGTTTTTATGTGTAATGATGCAACAGATTGCCAAGACAATAGCCAATGGAAAAACAGAGTTTCTCAAACATTTAGGAAAACACATACTGCAGGTGCAAATATATAACTGAAACAGGGCATATCTAAAATCGAACCCAATGGTGCTTTAGAACTCCAGAAATATAAAAACTTAGTATCCAGAAGACCATGTATAAGAACTGCCTAGGAGATATAAAAATCCATTGGGTTTCATATAAAATGAAAACGCATGTAGCAAAAGTGGGATAAAATCCAGTGAATCTATGCTATAAACAATAGAGGTGATATAAATAGAAAACTTCAAGGAATCAAAGCCCAGTGGCTTTCACAGTAAAATTACCACATGAATTAAAGACAAACAAAAGGCATTTTTACGCACATACGGAACAAAATTAAATTCCTGAATTGGTTGAAGAATCCCTACAAGGTCCATACTGATAATAAAACAGCAAACAGCAATCTAAAAAAAAGCAGAATGTTCACTACATCTGGGAGATATATTAACTTTTATTAAACAAAACGTTTTAATGCAGCATTCTGTGATTCTCTCTTTAAGAAATGCAAGACCTTTCGCATCACAGGAGATTGGACAGGACGGTGTGGTGGTGTACTCTAGCTTCTCTTAGTCTACAGCTCTGACTGTACTCACTCTGCACGGCCCCCCATAGAACTGGCAACCACAGGCTGCCCTCCACATGCTCCCGACAGTTCAGTGCGGCACAAGGCCAATGATTCTAATCAAATCTCATGCTTCGGGGCTTCAGCTGGTTCCCTGAAAAGGATGCACAGGAACGTTTGTTTTCCTGCTGTACAATTGGCCAGATGTATTTAGACTGGGGAACCAGTCTTCTGAGCCTCAGGGATTTGTGCAGCTATCCACAATCTGGTGCAGTATGCTGGCGAAGAAAGTCCTTCAACTTAGATGATGCCTTTCTCTACGTATTAGATTTCAAAATGACTGCCACTTTGGAGATCCAAAACCATTTTTTTCTCTGTATGATTGGGAAAACTATAATCTTAACAGGAAAACTATGTCATATAACAAGAAGATTTCTCTCCTTGTTATATGACATAGTTTTCCTGTTAAGATTATCAAGGTTTCTGGAACATCTATGCTGATGGGACAGAATATTTAAAATAACTAAGAAATGCAATGCTGTAGTACAATGAGTTATTGGTTTCAAATTTCAGGCAAAAATGAATAGGGTTTGCTATACACAGTTGACACCAGAGGTTTTTTAATAACCTCAAGAGATGACTATTTTGTGATCTGTGAGATAACCAAGAGGAAGTCTGCTGGCCAGAAAAGCCATGCTTCATGTGTCTCTAGTATGTGACACCAACTTTCTGTCTCAAGCTTCTTTAATGTTTAAGTCATCAGTGACATCTTTATGTGAATTAGTAGAAGAAAATATTTGGAAAGACCAAGTGAACAGCTTATCCTGGATATGGCATTTGGCCACATGATCTGCTTTTGTTGTTACTGGACAGAACAAAGGTTCTCATTCACACATGGCCCATAAAATAAATTTTTAAGGACTAAGCCTTCAACAAAGAATTAAACATTCAACAATGAAAATGCTCCACAGCTCACGTCAATGCAATCCATCTTATCCCTGCTAACCTTGGTTTGAAACATTTGGAATTATTTCTTTGATTGGGTTCAAAGCAGTTTGACAAGCTGCTCATGAAGAAAGCTTTCTTCAACGTATTTTGCTTTTATTTGCTTCTCCCAGAGTCCCTTAATAAATGTTTTTTTGAAGCAACATGTGAATGTCATGCTATATGGTATGCAGAAATGACAACACGATAATAGTCTGGTTTTGATCTGAACCAGTGGAGCAGGCAGCTTTATTATGGATGCATGCTAGAATGACTAAGGCAAATACAAGTCTTGCTATGATTCAGTGCTTAAAGTAAGCTACAGGCAGAAAGAAAATAATGGTTTTTTTAATACTTTCAAATTAAATTATTTTAATTAATTGTTTCATTTTTGCAGAATGATTCAGACAGCATTTATAACTAATGCAGTGCAAGAAGAAAGAGACGTGATAGGATCTTCTGACTACTACAGAAGAAGTAATCTACAAAAGTTTGGAAAACTACTCAAGGTCACTCTGAGCTCCTCTTCCACGTCAGCAGGACATGTGAGGCTGGGAACCATTACATATATTAAAAGGGACAGAGATTAAAACTTCCTTTCCCCAGATGCCCTCATACTCAAACTTGGATCACTCACAACCAACAACTCAAGCTATTCTCTGAGCACAAGGTGGCTCTAGATGCACAATCCATAGCAGCCTGACCTGTGCTGGGTGCACTTGCAGCAGCACAGTGCTGCAGCTTTCCCTCTGCAATGCCATATGCCACTCATGATCAGTCAACAAACTGCATCTATCAAGCCCGTTTGTGGGAGGGAGAGGCCACGGCGCCATGTCACGGCAAGGGAACATGAGAGGTGGTGTGGTGATGCAATGAAAGGATGCACCTCTGTGCTGTGTTGCCTCCCCAATCCCTGACCCAAGATTTCAGATGCCTTCCCCACCAGACCATCAGAAAGCTCCTTCATGCATCAGAAAACCAGGAGAGGTGAGCAATTAAGCAAACAGAACTATTAAGATGGTGTCTTACTATGGGCTCATTAATTACTGGGAGAGTGTCCCTATTATTTTGGACAAACTGTCCAGAGTAACCATTTTTATTACTCTCACTTTGTCACCATAGCAGCTGCTGGCTCATCTATACTTCAAGAACTCAACCTATTTAGTACATTTACAGAATTAAAAAAATTTTGGTCTGTATTTCTGTATCGAAACAGACAAGAATATAATGCAATAAACAATGATAAAATTACCTACACAGTCTAACTCGTATTCATCAATTGTTATGGATCCCTCATAGTGGTAAAGCATTACTAACATTCCATAACATGTAAGGAAGTAGTAGCACACCCCTACCGAGTCACAACAGAGAATGTTAGTAGAACTACTACACACTCGTTCTAGGGAAAAAACCTCCAAGAAATTCAATTTATGAACTCAAATGAATTATGAAATTAACTTGATATGTTCATTTAGGATTATCTAAATGAAATTATGTAAGTAAGGAGAAGTAAAAATACTACTTTTAAAGCAAAACACACTACCAAAATGTGTCTTAAAATTTATATGTCCTACTATATGTCCACAATGAAACTGCTAGCTACATGCAAAGTATGACATCTGAAATGCAAAGACGATGTTCACAAATAAATTTTACATCCTACACTTCTAACATTTGAAAGAAAATCAGAAAAATACAAACTAAGCATGTTTCAAGTACAAAAATTACCATCACTACATATTTCATTAATTTTGAAATATGTTTTAAGTATGCAATCTCTTTATCCACAGTACTAAAGGAACCCTTGAAGTCATCATTCTATTAACTGCATGCAGAACAGTTTGCAATTCTACACCATCTGTCAGCAGCAGTGAGATTGCATCACCTTCTTTCCATGTTTTTCCACTGGAACCTGTTTCACCTCTGAAAAACCTCAGAACTTTCCTATGTATTGCTTATTCAGAGACTCTAATGATGGCAAATTTTAAATACCATTAATTAAATGCCTAAGAATAAACTGAAAATGGGCAGTGCCAATCTTTTTCAATATCACTTTTCCCACCGTGAAGTGACAGTACTAGTCAAACTGGGGGGAATAATCATGGCATCTCTTGCTTGAAATTCCAAAGTTTTCATGAGACCTCCAAGTTTTTATTTTCATTATGGGAACATGAACATTTGTTATATCCCTTATAAGTCTGACTCTTCCCCTCCCCCCACGCCAATGATCTTTCATGATTGTAACATCAACGGCCTAATTACACGTGGTATGACAGTATGTTTTCATTTGATGCACAGAAGGACATGACCTTCAGGAAGGAACAGTGCTTCTGGAAAACAATGGTTTTGCCTAAGTGATGGAGTACAATTTATACTTACAGTTTTTCTGGACATTTCCAAGGCAACAGCTGATCATCCTGAGGTATTTTTTAGGCTATGACAGCAGGCTTCAGCAGTCCCAGAGAAGTATGAGCTAGTTGTGCTCTTGTTTAAGACTATCAGCCTACAAGGTCAACCGTCAAAAACACAGCTGAAGAGGAATTTTCCATCAGCATTACACTTGCTTTAGGTAAAAGTATAATTTGCCACATGACTGTAGATATTTCAAAACTTTTAGTGAAAAAATGGTTCTTTCCTCCCTGATTCTTCACACCTGTCTAGTTTGCTGAAAGGGAGTGGTGTCCTCTAGGATACTCTTCTTTTTAATAACATACAGGTATGCAAATCTCTGGCTTTCAAGCTCCCAGACTCATTCCAAGTGACTTCTGGACAGTTTTTTTACTGATGAAGCAAGATCAGAGACTGAAAGATATTTATAATCATAGAACCATAGAATGCTTTGAGTGGAAGGGACCTCAAAGACCGTCTGCCATGGACAGGGTCATCCTTCACTAGATCAGATCACCCAAAGACTCATCCAACCTGGCCTTAAACACAGGGTTGGCCACCTGAGCTGCTACTGCACACTGCCAGCTCATGTTGAGCTTGACATCAATCAGCACCCCAAAGTCCTTCTCCTCAGGGCTCCTCTGAATCCTCTAGAAGTTTTAGATAAATTTGTCATAAGATTTTCAAAAGGTATCTAGCCATAAATTAATTTGTATTTACATGGTAGAAGTTTTTGAAAAATTTAATAGGTGCTTTTTCTGTAGCTTTAGTGGCTAAAATTTATTTTAAAATTCCACCTCTTTAACATCAAGACAATGCATATAACCAGAAATCTGAGAAACAGATATAAAAGATTTTCTTTGCAAAACACTAATAAGCAACTGTGAATATAATTAAGAATATTTATAAACAGGTAATTTGGTTCACATCTTGGTTGCCTCCAACTCTTTTTATACAATATATCACATAGCTGTTACTTTTTAATGTGCTGCAGGGCACCTACTTTATGCAAATATATAATTTTCTCTATCCTATGCTGAAAACATAGAAACTATTTATTATTTATATTGATGTGGTAGAGGATGCTCCTTGCTTGGAGCATAATTGCTGTGATTCCAAGACATGACATTCCTCCCCGAAGGTTTTCCACCAGAACAGCAGAACAGCTTATTCCCACATATGATTAGGTAGCAAAACTGCCTTCAAGTCAACCTTATTCTCTTACAAGGAAAATATGAACTTAGCAATGAATGTATCTAGAAGTTTAATGAATTCAGGGACTGAATCTGTGATCATGAGATGTGCTCAGAGTAGATGCCCTTTTCTGCTACTTATTATTTGTAGTAAAAAAACCAATCCTGTTTATCTCTGCTGATCTAAATTATCATACCAGATAGATGAGAGAAGATACTTCCTTGGTAATCATATTTCAAACTTCTTATGGCTTTGACAGTTTAAACTAAAACGTCTATCTGGCAGGTCCTTAATAAGCAATTGAGTTCCAAAAGTACTACTGTGTAGATGCTATAAACTCATTTACATGATCTGATCATTAATCTATCAACTGGGACTGGGTGTTTTTTTAGGTAGGATAATATTACTGGGGCGATTAAGTAATTTTGTTACAGAATTTTAAGGCAAAAAAATATTTTACTCTTCAAAGCTATCTGGGTGAGACACTGGCATGGTACTCTTTCAAAGTCTTTCTCATCTCCTTAACTATTAACACATCTATGAAAAGCACACGCTTCAGACTGTTAGTCCAGATCATGGGAGAACTTTTCCATAGACTTTCTGTGTCACCTCAAGCAATTCAGTCTCTCAAAGTTTCATATTCCCAGCTGTTAACTGGGAATTATAGTAATTTGCTTCCTTGTAAGAGTGTTGTGAAGGTCATCAATCACAGACTGCGCAGTGTTTAGAAACCATGGTCACAGCCTACATAAGTGCCTATAACATAACAACAATTATGACAATGTATATATATTGTGTCTATAAAAATAAGCTTCTGGAAAGTCCATACTTCTGTGCTAGAAAGGACTCACAGTGGTGGTGCACTATACACCAAGTAAAAAGTACAAAAAAAAACAAAGGAAAGAAAAGCCATTCTCAAAGGTGATGTAATTCACTGAAGGTTAAGTATTTTTCACTTATGACTCTTAAAAAGTTCCTAACTGTACTTCTTAGTTTATGTATGTATTTTATTTATGTACTGCACCTATTTAAAAGAAAACCACCATAAAAAGTATCGGGGGAGGAGAGCAAAGGGTTCTTCAGGGACATCTCGTCATCAACAAGCATGCAGGAGAATGGCACAGAAAAAAGTATCTTGGGAAGAGGTCACTGCCTATGTCAAGTGTGTTCAGTGGTTGAAGGAATCCTTGGTCCACTGTCCTGAAACTACTCATCATTGCAGTCAGATTGGTTTGGGTTTATTGGGGAGGGGGGAAACCAAGGAAGAAAGAATTTCTATCTACCCCTAAATTAAGATGTAGTTTCCTCTTCTTTGAGAGGAAGTACTGAAGGCCCCTATTCAACCCACATAAAAGAGTATGTGTGTATGTTTTTTTCTTGGGCACGTTCTCATCTGTGCTTTGGCATCACAATTTTTCCCACAAGATTTTAAAATTATTTTTCAATTACAGCTTTAGCAGCAGATTGCAGCAACTGGGGAATAAAGAATTCAGGTCCTCATCCCTACAGCTTGTATGTTTTGACATCTGCATAAGTGAATTAATTTTTAGAAGCATTGATCTACTGTGGCTCTAATTGCCTTCAGCACCTTAAGAAAAGTAGGTATTCACAACACATTAAAAATCCGTGGACAAAAATATTGGTTTTGCCTCACATTAAACTTACAGACTACCAGAAAATACTAGTAAGTGTATGACAGATAATTTTGGAATTCTGAAGGCTTTTCAATGGAAGATTTTATCTAGGAATAAAAAAATGCACATAAATATATGATTTTTCAGAAAATTAGTAACAGTAATAGTTGGAGTTCTGTGTCAAGTAATGAGAGTTGCATAAATACCATAAAAGCCCAGGATTAGTTTAAAAAACTGTAATGTATCAATTGAATGAATCTCGTTAACAAAACATAACGATAAAGGAAAAGAAGGCAGTATGCTACCAGAGGATAATAGTTCAGAACAACAAGCACTACAAATGTTTACATCCCCTTATATAAAACAATAGTCAATACACTTTTCAGGCAAATCACTGTGGTATAGCTGATAAAGAACAGGTTGCATTTACTTACCTGTGTTTCTGCTTTTGCCTTCTTGTGGTAAAACCAGACAACAGCATTTAAGAATCACTTTAGGCCTAACAGACTTGAACAGACCCTTTTCATTTAATGTCAAGTCTTGGGTTTAGACTAGCCTTTAAAAAGTGGGGATTAACTGTATAATACCTCTCCCTCTACTGCCTTCAGGTAGTATCTCTTGTTTTGTTTCAAATCAGGCTAGCAAAGCTCATGTGACTGAGGTAAAGCTCTCTCATTCTTCACAATATATACTAAGTCCTACATCCTCTCACATACAACATGAAGCTTTTGCCTACAAGGTTCTAATTTCACTGAACAAGCACATTATCCTGGAGAAACTACGCACCAACCTTATTTTGAACCCTATTAATTTGTTTTGAGACTTCACTTGATCCGTCTGCCTCAAGCATCTGGCACTTACTAACAGCATACTATAACTTCTACTCAGCACCCATGATATCTAAGCAGCATTATCAAAATGGTTAGAAAATATAAGCCCATAAAAACACTGAGTCTGTGAAAACTTATTTCTATTAAGTAACTTTGGTTATTCAAGCGATTTTTGATAAAGAACTCAAAACCTTAGTACAAAGTTAATATCATTCATCTTTTCTGAATTGTTTTCTCTATTTTAGTTTCCACACTTCAGATGTATACATAAGCAAAGATACATACCAAAATCTACAAGTTTGACTCCTCCTTCAGTGGTCAAAAGGATATTATTTCCCTTAATATCACGGTGGATAGTTTTGTTTTCATGTAAATGCTGAAGTCCCTGGAAGGTAAGAAGCAAACATGAAATTTTTACTAGCACCTCCGTTCTCTGTACTACATTTGCAGAAACAACNTTTTTTTTTTTTTAATCCAAATCCATAGAGATTACACTCCTACTGGTAAAACACTTGTCACACCATAAAGAACACATATTTTTAATTGCCCCACATTATGTCATTTTAAGAGAAAGCAGAAAAAAAGGACTATAAACTTATGTTATATATTAAACCTGTAGAGAATAAACACCAAGAAAACTGCTAATCACCAATTCCATTGCAGAAAGTAAAATTCTGGTTAAAAGACAACGAAATAGAAAGACATTTGATCTGGACTGTTCATATTTTTTTCTTGTGGCAATGTTTCAGTTCACTAGACCTGATGATAACTTTGCTATTAAATTTCCTGGATATTTGGATAAAAAGTTGAAGAGTATTTTGTGTATATTACAGATATTTCTCAAAAGAAAAGCAATTTTGATGCAGGACAGTATTTGTTGGTGAAATAAATACATGGTCAGAAAGCTATTTCCATTGTCTTAATAGTGAAACAAATAAATTGTTCTTTACCTTGCTTGTTCTGAAAGAACCATCTGAATTACACATTATCTTGATTTTATTAAACACTGCGATAATCTAAGTGTGCCATGTTAGTGGAGACATGATCTTTATTCATTCAAAGAAAAAAACATTAACAGAATACTGACTGTCCTTTCACTGAGAGCTTATCTTACCATCAGAGCTTCGCGTAAAATGTAAGCAATTATAAGTTCATTCATCCTTTCACCTCTCTTCAGAAATCCTTTCACAAGATCAGTTACAGATCCACCATTGCATAGCTGCAAAATATCACAGGGATATAAAAAGAAGTTGTGTTGGAGAAGTCACCTGGGTTTAGTTTTTGTTAAAGGGGCAAACCAATAATTTGTCCTTCTGTCTACCATTTATAGGAACAAATACATGACTTTTTAGAATTTTTTTCCAGCACTTTCTTCATTTATTTTTTCTTGCCCAAACACAAGTACAGCAGTCTATCTCTTTGTTTTCCTATACACATGAATGCTTTTCACTGAAACAGAAGTAGCTTATAGTGCAATAAATTTGCTGTGAAGGCATGTTCTGTGGGGCACACTAATTGCTTCTTATACTCATCATGTGCAACTCACCAGCAACGCAGATTAATACAGCATCAATTCTCAGGTATAAAAGCTACATACAACATAAAATGGATTTAAGGTGTCAGAAGACAAGAAGAAAATATCCCAAGAGGAAAGCTGCCCTCTTTGCCAAGCAGCACTTACTTCCTAGTGTAGAAGGATGTTATACACAAAGATGGGCATCACAGGAGATGATGAAAGCACTATAGAAAGGTCACATTTTCCACTGAAACAAGGTGGGCCATGGACGTAAGACTAGTTCTAGCTGTTGTAGCACGAACCTAGTCAGCTTCTTGTTTGAGATGCAAAGCTACAATATACTCTGGAAATACTTTCTCCTGTCTGAGGTCCTGTTATGCTCCCACAAATCCCCAATCTCTACCACATACATGGGAAGATGTTTGGCATTGCTCTCTAAAAAGCTTAGCAAACCCACATTATCAGCAGATTAGTTTAGACCTGCAATATTTCATATGTTCATTTTAATCACATATGATTTTTCTTCACAAAGAAGCAATAAGGTAACTTCAGTGACTAATTCTACAGAAGCTACACACCCACAAAGATGAAATCAGTACTTAAGCCCCTAAACTATCCATAATGCCCCTAACAATACTCATTGATTGAAGAGTCATTGCCTTTGTAAAGGACTAGCTGCTTCCAATAAAATAGTGAAACAAATTCTAAGTTTCACACTGTATCATCTAGTAGCTTTTCATATGAAAATAAATGCCCACATAAGACATTTTACCAAAGTAGCACAGTCATTCCTTATGACTACAGATTTTGAAGTCTATTCAAATCGAGGGCATAATTTATCAATAAAACCTTTCAACTGCAGAACTCCAGACAGAAGATACTTTTGTAAATATTTTTTTATCTGTCCTTCTATACCTCTACATTCTTTCTGTGCTGAAATTACAAAAATACTTGCACCTTGCAGTATAAAACATTTTATAGCCCTTTGTACCCAAGCATAACAATGATTTTCTGACTACCTTTGGGTAGTCCCTGGGTCGCATTGAACTCGCACCACATGAACGCCTACACAAATACCATTCAATTGGTAAGTCTTGTTGTAGGATGTGTCGCCCATCAGGTCACTGAAGGCTCTGGTCTGATAGATGCCAAGCTCTCTGGCAACAATCTCAGAACGCACTTAATCTCACCCTTACTTCAGTGGCACAATATGCAGGCCTAGCGAGGGCAGAACTCATATGATTAAATGATGAGATTAAGCACTTTGCTGGATCAGGGTCAGATTCCCAAGAAGGATTTAATTTACTGTCTTTAACCATGCCGGTCTTCCTTCTCTGTTGACTTTTTCTGGGTTTTGTTTCTTTTTTTTTTTTTTAAATTACATTATCCTTCCATGGTCTCTATTGCTTTAACTTTGCCACATCACCGACACGTTTAATCAAACCAAATTGATGATGACAATTCCAGTTAATTTAATGGAATTGCATTTCTGAAACTGTCTGGCAACTGACAAACCAATTGTGAAATAAATTACACATATTTTTCAAACTGTTTTTCTTCATTATCTAGTATTAAAAATTTGTTTCTTATAGACAGATCTTCTGTTTTCTTTACAAAAGTTCAGTATCAGTCTTTCTGTTCAGAGTAAACTAACCCAGAAAGGAATATATATGCATTGTAGGCAGGAAAAGGAAGAAACTATACCTCAGAAGACACCTCCTTAATTATTTAGGCAGTAAACAAGACTGAATGTAATTTGCGTAGGTCAGTAATGTTAATTTAAACTAATTTTTCTACCCTTTCTTTAAGATATAAATCCCTATTACTAGATAACTGCATGTATTATAAGATAACACTTGGAAGCAGGACACTAGAGCTGTGATTATATTAGACCAAACCAAAATTGAACCTGGGTATGTGAAAGGTCAGCTGAGCAGGTCACAAAGAAAAAAAAACAGATGTCACTCACACCACCATGGAAATCCTCCACTGACTTCTCAAGGCAGGTCAGCTGCTTAGGCAGAGTTCAGATGAGGACCTCATAGACACAGGTTATTGCACGCTCAGGGCAACTTCTCTTTTGCTACTGCTGTCTCAGAGTTGTACTTTTACTTATATCAGCCAATCTGTATTTTCTGATCACCAGAATAGAAGGAAAGGGTAGGGGAGAAAGCTAGGTGTTGGAATGCAAGTGGCTATAAGGGAGAAAAGGGATTATTAGAATACAAAGTACAATTAGAAAAGAAGATTATGGCAGATACTGTATGTGTGTGCTCCGAGCTGCGTGAGGAGGGGAGGAGGGGTACAATGACGACAATGATGACACAGGTTAGTATTAACCTTGTTCTATTTTGCTACAGGCCAAGTGAGCCTCATGGGTACAATATCACATGTAGTCTCATTTCTTACTTCTACTGCCTATTTTTCACATGTGAAGCTGCCTCATGTCCCTATATCCATGCACGTAACTGAAGTTGAAAAGCTGGTGCTTTCTCCTGATTCAGGAAAAAGCAAATTGCATGTGTGTTCAATGCAAGCTTATCATAAACACATCAAAACATTCACCTTATTATTAGTGAGACTCTCTCCTCTCAGAAACAGCAGCTCAGATAACTATGATACTTCTGCCATAGTGCTGAACCTTGGGAATCTGTGTAGGCAGGGAGATAAATCACCCTTGGGGATGTTGACTAGGATCTAGTACATTACAGCAATTTAAAGAGGAAAAAAAACTTAAACCATAGAAAGAAATAAAATCACAATTTCTTAATCCATACAATCCTTAAATAAAAGAGTATGGGATAAAGATTATTTAGCAGTACTGTTGGACTGGAAGTTTCCTGGGGTGTTAAATATTGCAGTTTATAATTATGATCTCTGCTGTTTCTTAGTAGCAGGCTCTCTGTGTAGCTTCTTACCAAAGTTACTGTGTTTGAGTTACAATGCTTGGGTGACAGGAAATCTTGAAGGCAACAAATATAATTAAAAAAAAAAATCTTTCCAATTTCCAGCAAAGCATCTAGAGGAGAGATGTGCTGGTAGCTATTATTTCATTGCAAGCACTGTGAAATCACACGGCCAAGTAGTTAATTAGACTGTGTCGTGACTCCACATCATTTGGCAAAATCTCCTCAGAATACCTTGATGAAGGGCACTGTAAGTAGAAAACATAAGATGTTTGGAGAACTCGGGACACAGACACACAGTAGAACCTAAATGTCCATCTGAGCTGTGCCATGGGGCTGCTTCCTGCCCTTCAACCTGTCATGAGACATAGTCTCTTCTGGGAGAGTAATAATTCCATTTCTCTCTCCCACACTCTCAAAATCCCACATGTTCATACATACTCTCTTGCTCACACAGGCACATTTCTTGTGTGTTGTAATTTTATAATACCTATTTTAAGCAACCACTAAAGCCAGGAGGAAAACCAGGTATGTCAGAAGTGGTGGTAATGCCTGTTTGCCAAGGTTTGGCAACACAAGTAGTAGAAGACATGAACTGAATGGGCTATCTCAGTTTGGTTCTTAGCACATACACTGGTATGTGAAACGCATGCAAAACCAAAGCTTTTCAGTCTGAACTGGTTTTAGGAAGTCTCCAAAGTCTTCATTTTCCCAAGGAAGGATAGAAATTATCTTTTAAACTTTTAATAAACTTAATGTAAAGACAGAGACTCTTATAAATGTCCAGCTTATGAAACATGGTAAGGGAAGATAATGATCCTCCCACAAGGATGTTATTTAGAAATGTCATCTTGATAACTTCGTACATGAGCAATTTTCATCACTTTAATGCTAGTCACTTTGTCTTTTGTTCCCTTCTGATTTACAGGTAATTTCTTTACCAGCTGTATCTGCATCGACTGTACTGGTAGAACGCAAATACTACCTGCATACACAAGTAACTACAAGACAGGGTAAACTGGACTCTTTGGGCTACCTAAAAGGTGGAGGAGGAGACAGAGATGCTTCTCAGAGGCACACTGCAAAGGGTGAGGCAAAAATCCCCAACTGCAACATAGTAGATTCCTCCGAGACATAAAGGAAAAATTTTCCTACCAAGAGTAGTTAAGCACTGGAACAGATTATGCAGCAAGTCTGTCTTATCCCCATCCTTGAAGATGGTCCAAACTTGAAGAGAGAAGACCTTGTGCAAACCTGAACTATGAAGTTAATCATCTTTGATCAGGGATCTGCACCTGATAACCTCTAAAGGGCCCTTCTGTGCTATTTTAATATATTCAGTCCCTGGTTTGGTTATTTTCATAGTAGAAACAGGAAAGGACTAAGGAAATACTGCATACTTGGACCAAGGGAAAGAATAATTTGATAGAAGGCTTGATTCATGTGAAAACCTTACTGAAAGGGCTGTAGCTCTGATTGCCATGCACAGCTGGATCAGAAGAGATGCTTATGACTCTTCTACAGTTGTAGTGAAAGGCTCCTCCCTTATGATTTTCTGGCACTCAAAAGGCAAAGACTCATCCTGTGATGACATACAGTCCTCCACTCACCCATCTGCCACAGTCCTGTGCTACTGTAATTGAGTTATTAGTATGCAAAGCTATCTTCAGTAATAGATTTATAAGATAGCATGATCCTACCACATGAAATGTCAGTTAAAATTGTCATCAGATCACAGTCATGCAGATGTTTTTTTTAAGTCTTACTCACTCCTCATCTGACCCACCGAATAAGGATTCAGTATTGGCTCTGCTTTTAAGAAAACTATCAGTTGCACTTTTGTTAGGGCTATTACAGCCTTTAATCATCCAACCGCTCCTGATTTATGCATGTGTACCAAGCTGTCAGATAATATTTGCTTGTATCCTGCAGTTGGCAAGGTGCTTTCATCTTATTTAAGTAGCTCAGATGCAAATAGTGGGGCTACTACAATTATTACCTTCCCTATCTATACAGGCTGCGCAGACATAAATGACTGGGTAGTACATCAGGTTTGCACAACTTATGGCCTGTAGGAATTATAGTTACAAAGCAGATGCTTCCTTGCTTTCATGTTGTCACACACAAGCATGCTAACGGCATCTCAGGCCTAATCTTTTATTTTCTTCTGGTTTTGGAACAAATCAATGATCTGATCTGTTCCACTGAGCATGCAGTCCAGCAGCGCTGCCAGCCTCTGAGCTGACTGTATCTTCCTCTTAGTACTGACTTTTGTCAGTACTAAGTACTATCTTTTTAGTACTATCTTTTGTTAAGAACAAAAGATTCTTATTTCTTGCTGCTTTGTTGTCATAAAACTACAGAAACTAAAGAGCAAAAGGGACCTCAAGAATTAATTTAGTCCACTGCATTTGTCCTGTGTATAGATCTGGTACTTTTACATGGTCCTTGACAGGTCTAACCTCTTCCTAAAAATTTCCCATTGAAGGAGACTCCAACCTTTCCAAATAGCTTTTTTCTGTGTCTCACTAGTCTGATAATTACAGCATTTTTGCCCTCCCCTCCAGGAATCTTTTAACAGAACTAATCATTAATCTTCGTTTAACATCATCTCTGTCAGACTACTGTCACGATATGTCATTTTTCTCTTTTCTAGGCAAAGTTAGTTGCTTTAACCCATTGAAATCATCCATGTTTTCTAAATTTAGGCTGCCTGCAATCTCCCATAATTTTTTTGTGACACGTTTTGCTCCAAACTGCACACAGAATTCCTTTGGCAGTCTTATCTTTGGCAGTCTTATCTTAGCTGGGAACAGCTAAGATAAACTGGGAACATAATAATCTCCACTTTACAAAGAACCCCTTTTTACATCCCATTGCTTAGTCAGGTATGTCCTGTGGACTGCAGTAATTTGCGTGTGTCTAGTGATTTTTTTTTCCTGTCAACAAAACCCCTCCAGTATTCACAACTGTCAATCTGATGCCATTCTCCAATGTGTCTGTAATTCAACTAGGTGTGCACTCCAGATTTTTCATGTGGACCTTGTCTCATCACCTAAATTATGAACAAACAAGCCAAAAGCAAATGCCCACTTGAGGCTCTCCTAGCCCCAAAGTGAACTACTGATCACTATACATTGAGTCCAGTTTTATGAGACAGGGGTAATCTGCTTTACTGTGTAAAATTTCTGTATTTCCATAAAAGAACCATACCAAATCGGTACAAAAGACACAATCACATTTATTGCTCTTCCTTTATTACACCAGTTTTCCTGTTAAAAGAAGAAACTTATTATTATTCTTTGTTCTGGTCCAATCTATGCTGATCACTTTTATCATGTTCTGGGTATTTCTAAACAGGTTTCTATTAATTTGTTATAGAATCATTGTCAAAGTTAAACAAACTGGTCTGTATTTCCCAACATCATTGTTTTTCCTCACTTTGAAAGACATACATTGAACATTGTTTTATCTCATTTCTCTCCATTCTCAGTAATGTAATCTTGTTTTTATCACTTCACATTAGCCTTTCTGAGCTTATCTTTAAATGCCTGTACTTTAGCTGTGCATTTTTGTTTGTCCTATTTGAAGGCATTCAAGAAGCAAATGATGATTCTGATGCATTCTTACTCATCTCTTACTGTGCTTTAATCTTTTTTCTGCATCAGCTAATTTTCTGTTGTGTGTTTAATATCTTGCTATCTCCGCCAGCTACCCTGATTTCCTTCATTTTTACACTATTTTTCTTAAGCACAGCTACCTACAAGTTCTCTCAGCTGGCAGAAGCATAGTCTCCTAAAGCTCATTATTCTCTTACCCTGTTGCTCCACCATCCTTCCTTTTCTCAGAAAAGTAAACACAATACTTTGGGGGCTTTTAAAACTCAAATTTCCTCCTATCTTCAGCATTTCAAAACAGATTTTCTCTATTAGGACAGAATCAGCCTGATACAGCCATTTCCAGAGTCCCTTTCTTTGCTTTCTGTCTTCAAGACAACCTGATGGAGTCTCCTTCTCACAATACTGGCTGTCACACAGGGTCAGCTGTGACCAGATTCATTCCTATTCTCTGCCCACAGTGTGACTGTGACATGTCTTCACAACTATTACCACCAAAGCGCACATTCCACTGACAGCACCTAATGCCGACCCCAAATAATTGAATGTCCTCGTGAAGATTAACAGAGAACTAAATCAGACTCTCCAGTGGCCCAAATGGTTCAATACACAGCTCCTGTCTGTACAGAGTAGTTTTAATTTCATGTCAAATGGAAGAAAGATGTGCAGTGAGTCTCCTATTTTTCCCCAAACCAGTACAAGATGACCCATAACCAAAAGAAACCATAGCAATGCCCTGTGCTTTTAGATTAAGTCAATTGCTTTTTATTTAGTGTGAATGAACTGTATAACTGAAACATGTATTCTTTCCTGAATTATTTAGCTTCAATGACCACAAACCATGCTGTATTTATAATTTTCCTCTTGTACATCATTTAGCACCTCTAGGGCTGTGTTAGTCACAGCCCCATGGCTGTTTATTTGTTGCTTCAGATCTCTTCACTTTCAGTTTGACTTTTAACTTATTTTCTTTATCATCTGCATGCACTGACAAGGGAGACAGCCAGAGGAAAAAGTTTGCATATTCCATCTTATGCGACACTGGCCTTCAAAGCCTGTTTTGCAGTCAGGACTCACATGATGACCAGAACAGAAATGCCACATATAGAATCATAGAATCATAGAATCATAGAATCATAGATTCATAGAATCATAGAATGACTAGAGTTGGAAGCGATTCCCAGAGGTCACCTAGTCCAACCCCCCTGCAAGAAGCAGGGACAACCCCAACTAGATCAGGTTGCTCAGGGCCTCATCCAACCTGGCCTTGAACGTCTCCAGGGATGGGGCATCCACCACCTCCCTGGGCAACCTGTTCCAGTGCTCGACCACTCTTACAGTAAAAATAGTTTATTGGGCACAGCTTGGCTGAATGCCCCTGATAGCTCCTCCTGACACTAACTTCATATTGCACCATCCCATAATTCACATTCTTTATCTTACAATACATCTGCATGCCCATGAAGTTGCTAATGAAGAAAATGTATCACCTGTCCACATTTCCTCCCCAAAAGAGTATATACAGCTGAAGTGGTATCAAGCTATGGTTTGGAATAGTGCTGTGTAAAGCAACTAAGATCTAAATCACCAGATAGTATATTTACAACAGAAATTCTTAAGGAGCTTCAATTGTAGATTCACAGCCTGGCAACAGCATAACACAGCTGTAAAAGAGGAAGGATCATTTTGCAAAGTCAGAGCTAACCTTACCACAAAATTGAAAGGCATTGATCAGTAAAGAGCTGTGGACTTTCTGAGCAAATGCAAGAGGCAACTTATCAAAACAAAACACTTTGATACAGAAAACTTTGTTCAATTCATCATTTTATCATACACAAGGAGAACTGGTAAAAATAACATTTAGAGTGCACAATCACTCACTTGGCTAGAGAGAAAAAGCAAGACCTAAGTTTGGGATCAATAGTGTCAGCAGAAGCGTTTCTACTGACTGCTGCAAACTCAGCTGAGAGTCTAGAAAACACACCGAATCTCGTAAGAAAGCAGGGCAGCCTGTGGTAAGAGTGAGCACTCCACAGCTTTTACTGCCTGCTCAGAACCCACTGCTTTTGTTCACTCTTCACCAATTAGGGAACATTTCCAAGCACCTTCCTCTTTTGTAACATCATTTCTATACAACTCAGGGTTTAGACAGTTGTTCCAAGTACTACCATGTCCACACCACATATAATTTATGTCTGCATTCCTACATGAAGACAATAATTTAGTATAATTCACTGTAATTTAAATGACTGCAATAGCAATCCTCCCTATTGAGTGTGAAAGCATGACTGGGGAAGCTCAGATCCGAACAATGGGGCTTGTCTAAAGGCTTATTTTATGAAAAGTTGATGCTAAACAGACCCAGCCAAAAGGCAATTCCTCTCCTCTGGGCAGTGTACAGGACAGGTCAGTTAACTGCTCTAGGACCTGCATACCTCTCTCTGGTGACTACCAAAGGAGCTAGGGCAACTCAATAACCCTGATGGGACCCTACAGCAGCAAGAATGTCCTACAGGACACACTAAGACTTTCTTACTGAAAATTTTGTAAGAACCAAAAGGATGCTAAACTACAAAGACTCTTCCTGCCCCCATCCCGTACTTTAAATAAAGTACTGGAATGATTAACTCAGAGAGAGTACATCAGACAGAATTGAAATCAAAGTGCTCCATAAGCCAGTCTCTCCTTGCTCCCTGTCTGTGCAAGGCAGTTCCCTGCTTCTAGGGCTTGGCTTCAGCTAAGTCAGCAGCTTTTGGAACTGCAGCAAACTCTGACATCCTTTCTGGAGCCCAGGAAACCTTTCTTTTTGTCACCACTGACACCTGGCTGCCTGCTTCCTGCACATCCTAGCTCTTGGTTCTTTGTGTAGCACTCTTCTGCCATACTCCGCACTCTCCAGCCTTCTCCACCTGACAAGTAACAAGGAGACTCTTCTCCCTACAGACAAGTCCAAAGGGAGGCAACATATAAACTAAGAACAAACACAAAATTATGTTGTCTATCACATTTGAATTTAAGTGTCTAACCCTCAGGTGTCTGAAGCCAAGGGGCAAGCCTTAGCCCAAGCATCTTTACGATGACTGACGCCACCCCCCACTAAAGCTAAAGGAGGTTTGGTAATCTGGGATTTAACCAAAAACTATGCAAATCATAGAATAATCGTTTTGTTGTGGGTTTGTGGTGTTTTTTTCCTTCTTAATAACCTCACATCTTTAGTAAATATGTGATAAAAAATAAAATGTACAGAAAACAAAGTGATGTTAAACATCAGAATGTGAAAGGTGTGTTATTCACATGTTATTTAATTACACAGTGGAATAATAAAACTCAGGATTTTTTTCTCAGCTTTTACTTTACTTTGTGGTGGCAAAAACTGTTACAGTTTACTCAGAGCCAGCTTTTTGTATATGCAGTATTCTCCAGCAAGGTGGGCCACAACATTTGCCCATCAGTTGTTCAAAAGATGTGGACTGTGCAAACCACTGTGCAATATGAAGTACTCATAATGCAAAGAAATTATGAGTATTTACTAAAACTTCCAAGCATCAAATGATAGTTGTAGCTACACATCTTTCATCTTGAGAAAATAGGACATAATTCAAGAGTGAAAATTGCTATAACTGGGAAGAAAAGAAGGACGCATTAGAAATGGAGAAATCAAGACCGATTCAGACATGTAATAGATCGAAATATTCAGTGATGGTCTGAATGGGGCAATTATAAAAACAGACATTGCTGAAAAATGACCCAAGTTGAGAAATACAAAAAGCAATTTTCAATTGTTTAATTTTTCTTCTATAATTGCCATCTGAAATACCTGATAATAATTAGACAAATGTCAACTCCATTTCCTCCACCCTCCATAACACCCAAATGGACTAGGTAATTTCAATTATGCTAATTTCATGAAATATAATATATATACACATACACACAGAAAAGCATGTATCTGCTTTCTTATTATAATTTATATATTATTATATATTCCATTATACAGAACATCTTCCATTTGAAGCCTTTTTTTAAACTCCACAAACTTGCCTTTATTCACTTGGATGGAAACATCTGTATACAGTAACTGCTGTACCTAACAAAAATATACCGTAAACATGCCAAAGGAAAATGCTAAATAAATTATTCATCTGTACACACCACAAGGTCCTCTGTTCCACATAGAAGTAACCAGTATAGCAATGTCTCTATCTCAGGTAGGCTCATTTCTTTGAAAGCCAAAATGACACAGTTGGGTCTTGCTTCTAGGTGTTCCCACAGGTTCCTCTGGGACTCATTCCAGGCAGTGCCTGGTACTCAGAGGCCTCAGAGGCACACACATCTCACTGAATTCAGTTTGCTACTCCGAGCGAAATTATCACCGCAATAAGAACAAACCCAGTCTCCATACTCCTACCCATTCCTTAGAACCGTATGTTTTATTTTAAGACAAAATCTTCATTCAAATGGAGTTCAACAGTTAATTCCAAACAGCTTCAAGGACATTAAATCACCTGTTAAACTTTAGATACACTAGTCTGTGACTCCCAGCATGCCATGTCCCAAAAGGAGATTGCATGACCAGCACAGGCTCTGAGGCTGCAGATTTTTTCAATCAAACATCTTTCAACATCAAGAACAAGTATTAGCTGCTTTGAAACACTGACAGCAGCTCCTCTCTCCCTTTTCCATGCACTGAGAGGTGCTCAGAAGAGTGACATCAGATGAGAAAGGAAAGAGATCAATCTAATGGAAAGAGAAATGCTTTACTGTCAGCCATCAGGACTCTACATGGTACTTGAAAGCTCAGCAGGAGACAAGGACAGAACTACCCACCTTGCTCTGAGCTTTTCTCTTCTGTGCCCAGCCTGCTTTGGCACAGACAACACTCTGAAGCAATAGCCTATGCTTGGATGCAGTGTCTTGAGAAGTCTCATTGTGTTACACACGTTGGGGCGACAGCGTTCTCACTGCAAGAGCCAGACTCATCTCCTACCCCATACACACTTCAGGACTACTTGCCCTTTTAGATCGGAATACAGGAATAAGATAGAGGCACTGCATCCCTCCTCAAGAAAGACTGTCTACATAAACAGATTTTTAAAAATATTGATCTATTTACCCATCACACAGAGCTTGTTGAGTCTCCCTAAAGAGCTCATAAAATCAAAATTAATGACTTGGAAGTAAATATACGGTCACCTACTGCAAAATTTGAGAAAACTATCAAAGTTAATGGATCTCTCAGTTTGTGGTTTGTTGGTTTTGTGGTTTGGGCTTTTTTTTTGGGGGGGAAGGGTTACAGTTTCTTGTCTCTCACCATGTCTTACATTACCCTGTCTCCCAGCTCACACACAGCTGAAGTCTCACCCGGTTAAGTCACAGAAAAGCAGCAGAAATATTTAATGAGATATCTCTGCCTTTCTGAGCAGGTAGGAGAGGTATCTGATTTTCCTAATATGCTGTTATGGTTTGTGTCACGTTTTCCTGATCCTAGAAGTTCATTTTATACTTCTGGCTATTTCAGCCTCACTTAAAAAAAAAAAAAACCCCAAACCAGTATCTAGATTTTACTAGTGGTTTCTCCTGTAGCAAAGCACACAACAAACTAGAATTACACTGTTATTCTTCTCAGCTCTCCAACTGAAAATACATCTCCTTTCCCCAATGCAACTGGTTCTGCTGAGACTGGTGTTTCTTTAGATGCATAACTACACCTCACAGATGGGACACTACATAACAGAGAATTTCTTCTAATTGAAAAAAAAAAAGGGGGGGGGAGAAAAAGAAGGATACAGTTCAGTGAGTTTCACCATGTATTAGAATTATGTGCAATGTTGAAAAGCAAGCATGATCACGAAACTATTTCATGTATAATAGGTCAGCAAAGTATCCAACACTATTAGCCACACAAGATTTGGGCATTAATTATACATATTTTTCTCTATCTGACACATATGTAAATTGTGCTGTCACTGCTCATTTATGAATCTGTGAGGAAAATTTATACATATTTCATGAATGCGAGGGCTCTCTCTGTAACCGCAGACAGAATTTGCAAACATCTGGAAGCATCTGATTTGCTAAAATTCTCCCTCCTAAGAGCAGATACAGCAGTGCAACAGCACAGCAGATCTAGTCCAAGCCAGATGCAACAGTGCAGATGTATCACTCAGCATTGCTCATTTTACCCAGGAGTTACTGCAACAGTTTCTCTTGACCTTAGTAAGTTATTACTAACCAGTCTGGCCATGCCATTCTCTCCTTGAACCATCATGCTGGCCGCCCCTTCTCAACCACATCAAACATGAGCCACTTGCTTTTACTATCAGGAGCCCTAGAAGTCCAAATACCCTTCCTGAGGCAGCAACAGATCAACTCCCATCCTTGATCAACGCACAGTTCTGGCATTCATCAACTGTAGGCATAACCGGCTTTCATTTTCTGCTTTGAAAGAGCAGCCAAAACCAGCAGAAAACCACAGAGCTATCCACCTTCGAATCCTCCTTAATAACCCTCCTGTGCTGCAACGCTGAAAAATGCTTGCAGCTGCTTGAGATCACGTCTGCTATTATCCCCTTGGTTCTCCATTTCCAAATCCATTTGTTCTCTTTGGCTTAAAGCTTTGATGTAAGCTCCCCGCTATGAAGGCTCACTTTTAAGATTGGAAAGGAGGGAGTAATTGATACTCTACACATTGTGCTGGGCTCTCCCTCTCAGGTCAAATTCAAGAATGGTAATTCTTCTAAAAGATCTTCACCAAACCAGAAAGGAGTTGTGTCAGGGGAATCTCCACTTGTTATATACTCATATAATGAGTAACTCAGCAGACAACTGCAACTGCCCTCATAATTGGCAACTGAGTGGGAATGATGCTAGCTTGCTACTCTGTGCTCATCGCACAGGAACTGCCTTTGCTAGACAGGTCCTCTCGCAGTTCTTACCCTGTTACAAGCATTCTGGCTAGATGTGCAAGCTTTCCCAGGCCAGGCAAGCTACTAGAAGTAATCCAGTGGCAATGGGCCGCCATCACTCTGTATAGCAGGTTGTCAGTTTGGCATGCTGGCACTTCACCACTCTTTTCCACATGGGGCTATCTATAAAATTGCTATGGTGTCCTCACTCCATTTAAATGGAATCCACACCATAGGTCTGTACTTTGTCTATGCTAGCAAAAAGGCTACCAGGTGAACTGATGCATTACAATTTTCTGTGTTCTAGTTTAATTCTAACTCCTCAGAGCTTCTATTTATTTGGTTTAGTGTGCGTTTGTTATTTCTGGAAAAAAAAGCCCAAAGAAAACAAATAAAAGCATCCCAAGGATTTAAAAAGAGATTTTAGATATTAGTACATTTATTATTTTTTCTCTTGATGTTAACTTTAAAAGATCAAAAGTAACAAATTTTCATCCCTTCAGGCAAATTTTTAATTAACAAACATGGTTACCAAGTGGATCACAATAATCCTTCATGGCAGTCTTTCTGTAATTCTTCTGAGTGATCAGTGTCTGGTTAGCAGGTCCAATTAACATCAAGAAACATCCAGAAGACCAAACATTGCTTCTAGCAATGTAGAATGAGAAAGTTACCAATTTATTTAATACATTTATTTTCCCACGTTAAAAGGCTGAGGGAATAGAAAAGGCTACCACACCACGTCTTCAGAGAAACAGTTTCCAATCACAAGCTATTCTGTACTTCCACATGATTTCTCTGTTGAAGATTGCACCAGAACAAGACAAGGTTCTACATGAGAATGAAGATGAATGAGCTTAATTTCAGTCTGGACTGTGCAAACCTAGTGCCTGTACAGATTGCTCTAGCTGCAGAAATATTGTTTGTGAAGGTACTTTTTAGTATTAGATCTGGTCAGAAAAGAGAGCTTGCAGTCCACTGGAAGCTGTAATATATTCCGCCTTCTCAACTGAGTATGACTCTAATTTTCTTAGACACACTGAAAAATATTTTGACTTGGAAATGCTTTCATAGGGCTGAAAACATTCCAGTCTATGTGGAATATTATATATAGAAATAAATACATAACAATGACACAAAAATTAAATTTGCATGCTCTAAGAACAAACTGCATAACATGACAGTATAATCAGGTTTAGTGGGTCCATAAATGGTCACCAGAGAGAATAGTCTGGGACACCCTTAATACAACAATCATGGCTTCTGGAGAGCAGGAGGGAAATGGACTGCAAAAATTGGACAGACTTTCTAAATACCATCTTCTAGTGCCACCACAGGAGAATTCTGTGCTACATGGACCATTGGTCTAACTCAGCAGGGCATTGCAAATGTTCTTGAAATGTTCATGTATACACCAGGACAACAAAAACACCTAGAAAGAATGCTTTGTCAGCCCATGCATTCATCACAGTCAAAGAAATGTGTTTTTATTAACTTCTTGGCAATCCCCTCCACCTCTCCAGAAATGAAAGGTTTCTACAAAATGCTTTGAAATTATGAACTATTTTTGAACGGGAAGCCACCCCATTCAATTTTTTTCCCCTATCAAGTGAAGTTTTAACTCATTAAAACAAAATAATGAATATTCCTTCTATTTCCTAAAAAAAAGAATAAAATACTGGGAGCGATAAAATATACCAGCTTACTTACGTGGCACACAATTCCAAACCCATCTCAAATATGACTGGCATAGTTAACTTGTCCTTTGAAAATGGACTGAGATGCTCCTCTAAGTTCTACCCAATTGGCGCAGGAAATACACTACAGAAATATGTTGCATTATGAATCTTGGTCTCTGGCTCACAATAGCAAGCAAGAGCTGTTGTAGCACAGACTGTGTCACTTGTTCTCCCCACGTGCTCTTGACCTGCAGGCTTATAGGGCCTGACACGATTTATATCCTCACTCCATCTTCCATCAGCTGATTTCCAGACATCTCAGATCTATTCCCTTCTGAACTAACACCCAGAGTGGAGAGAAATGGGCTATAGCACACTCTGCCTTAGCTGTGTCATCATGCTGATGTCTGCTGACATGAAACTGCTAAATCTATTCATCCCAAGTGTAATACTCAAGCAGTTTCTTTCCAGTGTAGACTCAATGGGCCAATTTCTTCTGCTGCATCTCTGAACACGTGTGACATGGCTTAATGCACCTGGCAAGAACTCTCCCCTCAGCAATATTCTTTAATATAGATGCAGTTAGACCAGCATCCACAGAAAAGCAGATATTCAGCCTATCTGAGGGCAGCCCACAGAGAGAATGGCATTTCCAAGCTGAGGGTCAGGAAAACTGTTACTCTGTACAGATGTATTCCTGTTTCACTGTCATTCCCCTGACACGAATTCCTTAAAAATGCTGAACTGAGAAGAGTGGTTGACTTTATTAGAAAAAAAGATAATCACACTAAAATAACTTATAGTATTAGTTTTCCTTTAGTTTTTTATTATTTCTTAAAATTCATATTCCCTAGTAGTCTCAAATGTAGGTCCTCATGTTAAAATGAGCTTAACTTTAAACTTCCACAATAAATACTGTACTAGTTTCACAGTTACAGTGTTATGCAAAACGCTTTTTTATTTTTCCAAATAATCATTATATATATGTTTTAAGTGATTAGATCTACACTGTAATGTTAAATCCAAGTATGAGACCATATATCTCTTGATACTTTATCAAAACAGTATTTGTTTCTTTTAACATAAAAAAAATAATGAATAGCTCCTACTCTCTCAGAAGTGTATTTCCAGCTCACAGCACTGCAGCTTCAAAATCAGATCACTTAAGTAATCAGTACATTAGTAAAGAGACAGAGAAATACAACAAATAAAATTAAATCCCAATGCTTAGTAGAAAATGAGAAATTTCACTTCAAAATGGAAAAAAAGATTTTTCTGTGAAGGCATGTGCTATTACGCAACTATTAAGGGAGGAGATTCAGAATAAACATCGTGTTTACCCAGGATTAGTCTATAATAGATCATTTCCATCATTTCAAAGCAACTGGTTTTGGTTTCTTTAAACACAGAAACTGTCAGATGTCCCACACTAATATATCACCTCTGAATTCCAATCAGTAGTACCTAAGTATTTCTTGACAGTCATTTGGTTTAATGATTTCTAGTCAGAGGACAATACCCTCACTGTTGACATAGGCCTTAGTGTGAGTAGCAAACAGAAATCTCAATTTCAGTTTAAAATTGAATGCCCAACTATCTTTTCCTAGTGAGAGTACAGGTTCAATAGGTACCAAATGGCTTAAGAAAAGATTTATTTTGGAAAACAGATGTAAAGTGGGTTGGAATATTTCACATTATGACTAGTATCATAAACAACACACTCCATACTGGCATTTGGAGACATACAGCTTGGTATGTGAACAGTAAATATAAAACTTAACACTCCAGATGTATGTAGACTTGTGTTTTTCATATTATGAAAATTAATTCATGCAACATACAGAAGTTAAAATACAAACACTCCACTGTTTCCTCAAAGTCTGTTCTAACCTGGCTGTCTGGCATCAATCCTTTACAGCCCAGAGTTTTCACAGGTAGAGGTTCAAATGCCCAGTAGACACATCAGAAGCTTGCTTTTCAAAGATGCCCAATGCACAAAGATCTTGCATTTTTTTATGTCAGTTTAACCTCATAATTTATTAGGATTTCCAATGCAAACTATTCTTAAAAATATCTTCCCAACGCAAGTCAGAAGAATTTGGAAAAGCTTTTAGAACTTGCATATTTTTAGAGCTTGTTTTCAGGATTAGATACCATTGTTAACTGAGATATTTGGCAGGAGATTTGTATTCACTTAGCTGACAAATCACAAAATACAACCAATTCTTCAATATCAACCTTACCAAACACTGATCAAACATCAGTGAGAGCCTTGATTGTTATGTAAGACAGGTTATTCCTGTTAAAGACATTCTTACTCATTTTCCTCTTGGAAGAAGAGAAAGTTTTTCAGAATTACTTATAGGAAATATATGAAAAGAGTAAAGATCAAGCTCTTTTCTCACAGATTAGTCAAAACTAAAAGCTTAAACATACAGAATACTCTCATTACATAACTGGTTCATTTGAAGAAATCCTGCTGCTTTCAACGGTATACAGCAAATGAGAAGTGCAGTAGCCTGTTTTTCTTGGTTTATTTGTCTATTTGTGCATTTGCTTGCACACACACACACACAAAAACAATATAATTAATTCATTTCTATAATTTCCATTCAAAAAAAAATCATCACGGTGGTTTCTTTAACTGTTATGTTAAATCTTAGTCATATTTTAAAAAACTGCTACTTCAGGAAGATCCTCTTGACAAGCCTTTCAGCAAAGATAGATTTGAGGTACAAAATCCTATTAAGTTCTATTAGAATTTGTATCCTAATTCTGAAGGCACAGTGCTAACAGTATAATATCAAAATAAGAATGCTGAACTTGGAGCAGATCATTAATTCACAACGCAGAAAAGACTAAACATGAGCATTTGTAACTTCACATGCAACCACTCCAAAGAAAAAACATCAAACAAATCACTTTCATCTCATTCACTGAGTTTACATTCAACATAGTAATGCCAACTGAGGGAAAAAAATATCGTTCTTCAGAATTATTTACCTCGAGAACTAGCCAAAGCTGGTCTCCATTTTTCACATCTTTCTTATAGTACATGCCATAGAATTTGACTACATTGGGATGATCAGAGAGGGCTTTCAGAATGTTGTACTCTGCTTCAATTTCTTCATCAATGTCCTAAAGTCACAAATGAGAAATACATAGCAGTCAATAAACTAATAATGAATGATAGCCATAACAACAACTAAAAAAAAGAGTCAACATAGCACATAGCATACTCTGGCTATTCAAATATATCTTGAAATGATGAAAAGAAATATACTTGATATTTGCACCCTGTTGTAGTTCAGCCCCAGGCAGAAGCTGAGCACCACCAGCCACTTGCTCCTATTTGTGAGGACAGAAAACAGAACAAGACTCGTGGGTTGGGATAAAAAGAGTTTACTGATAAACACTTTGTCAGGGGGACAATAACAGACACACCCAGTGACAACACAAAGTACTTTACTGACTGAAGAGAGGCGAACAGAGATCACTGTACTATCACAAGGACCACACAGCCAACCAACCCCTATCTCTGCCCTACCAGCCCTTTTTACAGGAGCTTGAGTGATGTCAGGTGGTGTGGAAAACAGCCTCTCACCTGTGCTAGGTGCTTGGGACAGTCAGCTCTGTCCTGGCCAGAACCAGGGCACACTCATCCAAAAAAGAAACAGAGGAATGAAAAATCAGTTCTAGAGGAACGCTACCTATGAACTCCATTTTACATGTGAAATGATTTCATATCACTGAAAATCAAAAATATAAAAAAAATTCATATCAATGAAAATCACCTACTCAGTGCCGAAAACCTGTCTTGTCACTGCCAAACGTGACCATGGTAGAGAAATGGGGTGCTATGCAGTCCCAGTGAATGACACCCCTCATTTTTTTCACCACCAAAGGCATCTGCCCCTAAGAAGACACTGCTCACTTGTTTCTTACAGAGGTCTCTCCAATGCTACAGTCCCAACTCTAGTTCCTCATATTAGCCTTTGGCTACTTCTTAACTGGTCTCAAAGAAATTTGCCCATCATCAGTATCTTCATGAATTAGGCTGTTCAACTTTACTACTGAGATTACAAGAATAAATCTTCTCAAAAGGGGGGGGGGGGCTTTAAAGATTTTTTTTTAATTGGAGTAGTAAAAAACTAGAAATTTTCCTCTTTCAAAAAAAGGAGGAACATGCTGCAAGTTAATTTTCCCATATGCACAACACCAAATAAGGCCAATAATAATAAAAAGACAAGCAAGGAAGAATGACCCAAGGTACTGACGATGGCAGGGAAAGGAAAGGGAAAGCGTGGAAGAGTGGATGATGAAAGAGAACATATCTGGTAAAAAGAAAAGGACAGATCATAAAGAAAAAAAACCCCAAAATAACTCCAAACAAAACACCAAAAATCTAAAGAGTCAAAAGCCAAAAAATGCACACAAAACCTACAATAGCTCTAGTTCCCTTGGGGAATCTGGTAGAAAATTAGCCCACTGTCCTGCTGTGATTTAATAGCGGCTCCTCTCTCCCGAGAGGTACTCAGATTTTATGAGATTTTTACTATTATGAGGAGAAATGAAAAGAAAGAGAATGAAATGAATATTCATTCTGTGCATACCAGAAAGAAAATTCTTCCTTTGCATTTTATGAAGAGAACTCAATAATTGAATTGAACATATTAACTTGCATAAAACATAGCCACAGGTAGTACTTCTACTAGAAATGGTAGAGGGAATTTTTTCACATGAATTTTATATAGGATAATTTGGCCAAGAGCCCAAAAGTTGAATGGTATTTACTTAAGAGTCCTGAGAAGACTGAGAGCATCCTGAGTTCCATCTTCATATATTATCATTTTAACACCTTCACTTTCCTGTTTCAGTTGCAAAAATCTGAGCAGTTATACCACACAAAGAATCTGAGAGCTCTAAAGGATTAAGCATTAAATGCTTATTTCAGTTTCACATCACCCAGGATAAGGTAGCTTCCCAGTTTAATTTGGAAATATCTGTTAAATCAAGTGATATAAAAGCACATTTCTTCTGCTCTTTTTCTCAGTTCACCTCTCAAGTGGCACAACTCTGAAACTAACTTCAAAGAAAAAAAAAAAAGTAAAATTTAAAGAAGAAAATGTAGAAAGTGCCTTTTTTTTCTTTTATTGCAATGGCTCCCTCTGCAGCCGTCAATAATACTTTCAGTTTAAACAAATTCCTTTCACTCTATTTCTAATATCGGGTTGCCATTTTAGCAGCTACTCCAGACCTCCTGTAAATAGGAGGCAGGAAAGAACAACACAACACTCTTAGAATACTATTATATTTAGAACACTTTAGCTTTGAGCAATCACAGAACTGTAGTGACTGGAAGTGACCTCCAGAGACCAAGTCCTGCCAAAGCATGTTCCCTAGAGCAGGTCACACAGGTCGGTGTCCAGATAGGTCTTGAATATCTCTGGAGAAGGAGACGCCACAACCCCCTGGGCAGCCTGTCCCAGTGCTCCGCCACCCTCACTGTGAAGAAGTTCTTTTGCATATTGGTGCGGAATCTCTTGTGGTCCAACTTGTGGCCATTGTCCCTTGTCCTGTCCCACAGGGCACTGAAAAGAGCTTGGCCATCTCCTTTTGTCTCCCACACTCCAGATATTTATAAACATTGAACAATCTGGGGTCTAGTGGAGGGTGTCCCTGCCCGTGGCAGGGGAGTAGAACTAGATGATCTTTACCCTATCCAACCCAAATAAAAATAAAAAATTAAGAATAAAAAGGAGAACATATTCAGTTAAAAAAATCAAGTCTTGGAGTGTGATGCTGACTTCTATTTTTCGTTAAAATAAGGAATCTTTTTTCATCAGTTATACCTCTTTCCTTCTTTTATTTCTTATGTTGCATCTTTATAATTAATTTGGCAAGATGATATCCGGGGTAGATAGAACCCTGTGTGGATGAGTGGTGCCATACCTGCAGCATTTCACAGGACATGGCTGCTCTTCTCTTTCTGACTGAAGGTCATGCAGTGGAAGCACATGCCTCACAACCCTATACCGAGTGCAAAATAGGAGCTCAAAGGGGCCACTTGAACAAGGAACAGCTCCTTCCTCATGTTTTGTGGGTTACTGTTCTCCACAAAAATCCCAAGCCAAGAGTAGCACCACTGAAGACAATAGGGTCTGCCTTCACAAACCTGAATAGCCTTTGACTATTAATCTGCCATGTCAGTATTATGTCAGTAACTGAGAACCAAAACATGCTCTACAATGTAATTCCACCTCCCAGTCACCTGGTACTCTGTGTGTTGGAGCTACTGACTTTGTTTTTTCCATTTGAAAAGATGGACCCCTCTGTGCTATCCATGTATTTTGGCACATTCTGAAAACACAGAACCAACACCAATAAAAACAAAGTACAGTATTTTATTTTTACAGTATCACTCATTCCATGTAACTCAGCTAAACACATATACTCAAAATAGGTGCTTGAATGTACATCTAAAGCACTTAGAAGTGCAAAACTTTCTTACTGGATAGTAGGGAAAAAAGAAAGGAAAGGAAAAAGCAATAAAAATAGAAGAACCTTGTACTCCTAGTACTAATGAAGCACAATAACCTGTTCTGCTTCTGAAAGTAAGAGATAAACAAGGGGAACCAAAAGTAAAAGAAAGTTTAGCTATACTTGTGACTTCTACCATATGTAATCACTTACAATATTAAAAATGCATTGATAGATAAGAAATATATTTTATTTAGCAGGCTGAAGCAGTTTATTTCACTATCACTTCTAATGCAAATACTCTACCAAGATTAAAAGACATAAATTACATAAATTCACTTTTAATTAAATAATGAGAAACCAAGAAATTTAGGTAGCTTACGTGAACAGGGTCCAAAATCTTGACTGCTGCTTTGCTGCCATTTTTCTTATTTAACACCTTGAAAACTTTTCCATATGTTCCTTTCCCAATAGTCTCAATTATTTCCCAGGTATCTGAAGGATCAGGAAAGCTATCAAATATTATTGTTTTCCCAGTCAATGGAAGCATCTCAAATGATGGCTCCTAGGAAAAAGAGATTTTGCTGTTCACTCAACAAATGGTTAACAGCAATTGGTTTCCTGCAAATGGAAAAGAGATACACATACGATCTCAAACACTATAAATGTTTTTGCATGTACTGTGCATGCACTGAAAGCATAATGAACAAGAAATGCTGTGCTTAGCACAGGTATGTGCATCAACATAATATCAAATGAAGGGAAATTCAAATAATAATTTGAACTAATCCCAGGCTTGAGTCAAGTCAGTAGAAGCTTTCCCATGCACTTCAATCAAACGACAATGTCACTCTGGGATTTTCTGAGGTGCAAGGGAGTGGGGATCAAGTTCACAAAATCCAAAAGGATTTGGCTCCATTACCAAGAATCAGGCAAGAAGGGTGTAGTTTTATTGGGAGGGAAAGGCCAAAAAATCCCCATGTTAAACAGTGATGTTAGGTTCATTCAAACTTTCACAGCAAGTGTTCAATTTTATAATCCTACTCTTACCATATGAATTTTTATATAGACCTCATAAGGCCAAGCAGATCAAAGTGCCAGATCTTATCAGAATATTATGGTCTTTTAACAGTCCTGCATTCAGAGTCATGGAAAATGTGTTTACTGATGTACATTCATTAGCAACTGTTTTACATACTGTAAAGGAAACACCTTTTACAATGATGGAATCCTATCCACCACTGACCAGGTTACACCTATGCCCTGGTCCATGATGGATACAATTCACTTATCTATGCCTCCAGAGTGACTAACCACCCAGCAGCCACAGCGGTAAAACAAAGCCACGCTCCACACACACACTGACAAACAACAACAAACCAGAAACCCCACCTTGGCCTGTTCTAGGAACAACCAAAAACTCAGTAGATATGCATTCCAAATTGCATTCTCATATTCCAAATTGTATACAGCCAAGACTCAAAAAGAGAGGGGGCTGGGAAGAGGCCAGACTCTAGCCCTTACTATGCAACCAAGCAATAAATAAGTGAGCGAGCTACTGAGCCCTTAACACCTTCCTGAGCACAATATGCAGTAAATGGGACAGGTTCGGAGAGTTATTTTTATATACACATTTTTTAAATTTTTATATAATACTTTATAAAAAGGACTACAGTGTATTGATTCTTGGATTTATTTATGTCAGCAGCACAAATCTACACACATCACACATTTTATATGGTATTATGCCACTGAGAGAAATTGCACCGGTGATACCATTCTACTTTTTTTGATAATGAAGAGAATGGCTTCAGTTTCTGCTTCATTCACACCTTCCAACATACTAGCCTTACTTTCTTTATTCATCTGCTTATTCATATAACCCTGTATATCCCACTACACATGCAGCACATGTATCCCATATATCAACTAGAAGCAACTGAAATGGACTGCTATACAAACACACACAGCAGCAGTTCTTTCAATGATATGATATGCACACTGGCACATCATGTGTATTTAGACTAATTTTCTACTGGATAATACAAAGTTGCCTGGGGAACCCGGAGCTTAAGATTCTTCCCATCATTCTGCTCTTGGCTGATTAGCTCACTGGTGACTGAGAAGACACGTTTTCTTTTCCCTCTCCTCCTTCTCTTCCATTTTTTTTCTTTTAAAAATACACATGATTGTTACAAACTGCTATGCCCAGTCAAACAGCAAAGTGGTGACGCATCCTCTGAACATCTGTAATTCAGCAGCAGTCTGCTGCGTCCCAAGGATTGCCACCAGTACTGGCCCAGCACCTTGATTTCAATGGCTGTGGGAACAAAATGACACCATTTTGCCTGTTAAAATTAAATCCCCCATAATACAAATCCAGGTTAAATTCAAAGATAGAGGATCAAGATCTGGAGACATGTAGCTATAAGTAAATCCTCAAGCTTCCACTGCAGATGCAACATTTGCTTTTTCCTTCTGTCCCTGGATTTGTGAAGACACAACTCAGAACATTGACCACATTGTCTTCCTCATGCCTAGTATCTATACATGTTTTCAGATCTTTACCACTTCCAGGCAAAGCTATCAAAAAATAAAAACAAATGAGTTACAACATCTTTTTTGGAACTTTCTTTGTCTTTTGCCTAAATAGTACTCAAATACAATAATTCTGGGTTTTTTCGGGGGGTAGGTTTTTTCAATCACTTTATGTAAAAATGTTTTGTAATTAGCCCTACAGAAATTAATAATCAAAATTGGGATGATAATAAAATTAGGATTCATAATCCCAAACACCTGCTTTGAGGGATTCAACAATGATGCAATGTCAAAATTTCTCTAGCCAAGCTTTAGCAGGAATTCAGGTTATCTATTTAAGGTTTTACTGGATATTCAATCCATAGCTGGTGATTTTGAGGGGAAAAAAGAAATTAGAGAGCTATCAATGAGTGCTTCCATAATAATTTAGAGGTCCAAACCGTATTGGAGCCTGTCTACATACAAATTATTTTCTATAGAATATGTAGTTTTGCATCAAAATCTAAATCCTGCTATGTCACGCACTACAAGAGTACACAGTCAGAGCCTCTGACCCAGGCAGCTTACAGTAGGAGACGCTAAGAAGCTGAAGAAAGGAAGACTCATTTCCTCCCATTCAAAGATGAGTACCGAAGACGCAGAAATACAAAGATCAACTTCAAATATTTAGCCTGTGCCAGAGCCAAGCAGGGAACTCTGAAACTTGAATCTCAAAAGATACCTTTAAGCAAAGGTCCACCCCTCCACGCAGAGGTTTTACAGCAAATGAAACATACCGAGGAAAACTTCTTACATCAAAACCCACAGCCTCACACAGCTTCCCAGGCTTCACCAACTTCTTCCACACAAATAGAATGCAGCTGAAATTCACTGACTCCCGGTATCAGTTGCTTCTTTGTCTGTGGACACTAGCACAAGAAGAACTGTTAAAGGACTGAAGAAACATGAACCTGCAGGTGTTACATGGCTCCCAGAGAAGAGTGCTAGAGACACTCTCATCTGCTTGTATCTTCCTCTGCAAATCTCACCAGTTGCACATCATCTTAAGTCACCTCACACTTAACAATAATTCATTCAATAGCTGTCATGCTTAGTTCAATAATTTAAGAATGCTATTCCAAAAAGAATTATTCAGCCTAATCCTTTGTCTTTCAATTTACAGCTTCAAAATCATGACTTGAATAAGTTAAACTGAACATCATATTTCCTCACATCCACCATGTTTAAGAACAAGCTCTTGCAGATAAATTGTTTGGCTTCCACTTCTATTATTAAAAATATATTAAACAGAATGATTTCAAGTGTTATGGGTGATGAATAATGTTTTATTACATCTCAGTGAAGTTGAGAAAGCTGATAATGATTTAGCCTCATATTTCAGCAATAAATTGGACTGTCTCTGGAATACGTCTGGATGCCCAAACTGGGTAATTTATCATACCAGTCACCATTAAAAACTTATTTTAAAAATACAGCTTACAACTTGATCCAAACTTCTGAGCTAGGAACCTACCCTTCAACCTCTATAAAAACCCTTTAAAATACTTCTGGTGTGCACAATGTGACAGCTCACTCAACTCCTGCTCAGATTTTGGCTAACCTGGCTCCAGCTAAGGACTGACGTTTACGGGAAGCAGCACCGTTAGCCCAAAGTGAGACTACCATGGAAGCAATACCATTATCACCAGCTAATTCCTGTCTCCAGCAGCCTCTTTTGTCAGCAGTCTCTTTTGTCTGGCAGTTTCCTCAGATTCTGACACTTAGGGAAATAGTATAGGCCAAACCTCCAACCTGGAAGGTATAAAACATCAGCTACCCGTAAAGCTTTTGAAGAGGATTCAGCAGCAGCTGGACTGGTGAGGCTTTCCTGCTTCCAGTGTGATACAGGGAGTGGGGACCCTGATGGAATAAGAAGGATGTGCACTTTTACTTCTGGCTAGAGGGCTAAGTCTCTTTTAGGTTCTAAGATATGAAGTTTTGAATGGTGATTACATTAATTCATGTGACAGGCTAGGCTGGGCAACAGGGGACTGAGCTCCTGTTTGTTGCATTTGTTTAATGTATTCCTTAATGAGCTCATAAAAGAATGTTTATATTACAGAGTACATTGTCTTGTCAATCTGAGAGATCCAAATGGACCATGACACTTACAGTGGTTAAATTCAAGAGTATTTGTGGTAGGGAAAAAGTTTTGGAAAAAATATTGGTTTTTTTGAACAAGAGAGCAAGTCAATGTGGTTGAGGTTTGGGGATTTTATGGGGTTATTTTGGTTCTGCTTTTTATTTCTTTTTTTTCCCTATGAGATGGGGATCTGGTGTCAGGGATCTGTCACAGTTCTAAGAAAACAAATTGGGTGATGATTCTTATAAGCCAGCCCTACGTGATTTTTTGCTTACTAAGTCACGTCAAACATAGACAAACTATAAAGCAGACCTTGGGTTGTATACTAGAGATATCCAGAGATGCCGTGTTCAGCATCAATGCTGGCATATCACTGCATTCTCCATCACTTTCAGTATCTAGCTAGTGTGGAGAGGGACAGGAGGGGGAAACACGTGGATTATCTGATTGCTGCAAAGGCAACTCAGTGAGGCACATTTGTCACACCCAAAATTAAGACACATACTGCTGCACTGTTGAGGGCTTTATGGTCAAGGCCACAGAGAGTTACAGACAACAGAGTCAAGTGGGAATCAGCTTTTTTGCTTCTGTAGGCTGGGATGCATGCACAATGGAGCCAAAATTTCAGATAGAATAGTAAATGTTAATCCAGTAGTTTCACTCCTGTTTCATATCACCTGTCTGCCACTTCTAAAACATCTCATCTCCCCAGTAGTTTTGAAACAGATTTCCATTTCACCTGGACGAAAGCAAACCCACTTCCAACTTAAGTAGCTTATAAAACAAGAGAGACACTTTGCTCATGTCATTCACACTTTTCCATAAAGGAAGTCTATGTGGTCAGGAAAGCAGATATCTATTCATATATAACTAAAATGAATCCAGCCTTTAGGTTCCCATCAGCATCTCATCTCCTGGTTACCACAATCCTGTGGTCTTGAAAATTAGAATCGGGAGCTCTTTGATTCTGTTCAGTATACCTACTGAGGTCTTTGATCTCTTTTGTCTTGTTTGTCCATGGTGCCCCCAGTACAAGAAAGACAAAGAGCTGCTGGAACAAGTCCAGGGGAGGTACATGAAGCATCTTTCCTGTGAAGACAGGCTGTAAGAGTTGGGCTTGTTCAGCCTGGAGAAGAGAAGGCTCCCAGGAGACCTAATAACAGCCTATCAATACCTAAAGGGGTCCTACAGGAAAGTGGATGAGACTGTTCACCAGTAAGTGCAGTGACAGGACAAGGGGCAATGCCTTCCAGCTGAAAGAGGGCAGGTTTACATTAGAAATTAGGAAGAAATGCTTTACTATGAGGGTGGTGAGGCACTGGAACAGGTTGTCCAGAGAGGTTGTGGAAGCCTCTTCCCTGGATGTGTTTAAGACCAGGCTGGATGAGGCTTTAGACAATCTGATCTAGTAGAGGGTGTTCCTGGCCATGGTAAGGGGGAGTAGAACTAGATGATCTTTGGGGTCCCTTCCAATCCAAAGCATTCTGTGATTCTATGATTCCACATTCATGCCAAGACCACTGAGGTTTGTTATGTTGAAGAAAAAACCCTTCTCACTTCACTTTTTCACTACCTGATGCCTTTACCCAATATCTGGTTTATAAGCTCTGTGGTCTGGTACTGATCACAAGGCACAGTTGGGCACTAAAATATTTAATGCAACTGCACAGTAAAACCCCAAGTTTCTTCTTATTTCATGAGTTTATGTCACACTGACAAGTACTTAGTAAGAAAAAGTTTGCTACATGGACTTCCTAAGACAAGTCAAGAGCTCTAGACTACAATGTGCCATTCATCATACTACCACCTATAGTAAATGTCCAAATAATCTGATTGTTCAACCACAAACGTGGCTTGCCACTCAGATCCTGAACTAGTATCAAGGTAGCTGTAATGAGCCATTTATGCAGTGTGCTATCTCATCCACCAAAGAATAGGTTGTGCTCTGGAAGTTCCAATACTTACCACCACTTAATTCTGGGGGATATTTGGTCTCTTATTATGTTGATGACACAACTGAATGGGAATTGTAGTCAAATCCAAGCTCAATTAGAGATTATCTAGTTTGGCCATTAATTAAAAAAAAGTGTTTAGAACACAACCAGTATTTTAACCTCATTTGTCCAAAGCTGATTACACTTAACATAATTTCACTCTGTAACAAAAAATATAATTCTGCATGCATATTTAAATAATTTTTGTACTATTCATGCGTCTGTCTGAATTATCCTTTCTGATTGTACACTTTGCTTACTACTTAACACTTGATACATTCCCCAGTGTTTTCCCAAAACTGAATAATTGTCCTTCCCATCTCCAAGAAACTTTCCGGAGGAAAAACCCCAGCTGTTTAGCTCTAGATATGTTAGATGAAGAATAAAAATCAACAATCTTCTCTAAAAGTCAGTCCACGTCTTTCGCTGTTGTGTGCTTAGACGAATAAGAAAGACACAAGAGTTAGGATTCACCCAACTTCGTAAGTGTACAATATAGCTGTTGGAATATAAGCTAGATAGTATAATCCCACTTTAGTCAGTCAAAGGAATCAAAAAATTATCTGATCTGTCTAGCACCTACCTTAGCTTAAGAAGACCTGCTCTCCAGTTTCTATTATACTGGCTAAGTTTCTATTGACTACAACAGGACCCAAGTTATTGAGATGGAACTTCATGTATAGTCAACAGAGAATTATAGCTTGACAACTGACAAAATGAGTATCAACTCCAGGCTACAGTCAGGAAAACTGAAGGCCAGCCACATCTCCATCTGAAAGATGGCAGGCAACTTGGAAATTTTCTGATAACGTACAGAAAAGGCAAGAATCGTGCAGTGGCACTGCCAAACAAACTTTGAACCCAATAAATAAACCTTAATCTAAATGCAGAAATAAATAGCTACTTTAAAGCATGTGGAGACAAGGAGTGGTGATAAAGCTTAATCTTAGACAATGTATTTCTTGGGCACAATTAAAGTATGCACATTAATCTTAGGGCTGCTCAAGGAGAAAACTTCAATTTTGAGGGTCCTTTTTTAGTGTTCACTCTCTGAAGGGCTAGATAAAGGCTTCTTCTGTTTCTAAAACCACTTTTCCTCTTTGCTGACTGCTATCTAGCAACAACGTTCTCAACAAAGCAAGACAGCTTTCAAAGAAACTTGATGCCTCTGGACTCTGTGACCTTTGTAAAACTTCTACACACAGTAGAGAAATAGCACTGGGTGGTATTGGTACCTGATCTCCTTCTACTGATAAATGCATATTGGGTGTCTACACTAACATTTCATCTACTGATTATTATTCAGTTGATCTTGACATTTCAACTTGCTGCAGATTAAACTGGCCAGCCCCTGCTCGTGAGAGGCTCTCGCTCTCCACCTCTGAACGTTCTCAGAGGACGCTGCTGGAGGAGATCCACACCAGTGTTAGGTTCCACCTTGGTTTTCCCCCAGTCCCCCTCATGCCCCTTAATAGTAGAAGTTCTACTGCATGCTGAGGTTTTCAGTTCTCAGGAAACTCCACTGGAGGAGGGGGTGTTAAAGCAACAGGTTAAAGTATCAGCAAAGACTGTAAGCATTCAAACTAATCTCATGCATAGTGACTGCTCACTTGATGACAATTATTCAGAGCTTGAATATGACCTCAGTACAGGATTATAATTTTTTTAAACCAACCTTTAGTTATAGAAGAGAGTACAAAAAGAACACAGGAACAAGATGCTAAATTTAATTATTGTGGTCAATTCTAAAAAAAAATAATGTTTTGAAAACAAATGAGAACTAAAGAGTTTTGTGGCAACTGTCATCCAACAGAAAATATTTATGCAGGGGCATTACAATCATGGAAACAAGATTAATAACAGAAAGGAGAATGGTTCATTATCAAATTGTATTTGGACCTTGTGTCACCAGAAATAATGAACTGACATTAGCAATCCATGAACTGAATCTTATCCAGCTCATTTTGTGGCTTCCAGAAGTGAGCCATTCCAAGTGATAATTTTTCAATGACTACACACTAGACCAATGTATTAGCAAAGAATTTAGCTTTCAAAGCTAAAGCATCACTTAATTTTCCTATTTTAACTCTGTAAAATTTTAGAAGGCTGTAAAAATCGTCACAGTGCAATCTCACTCACTGTTTCTCACAACTTCTAAGAGCAGCGAAATGGCAACTCAAAATTAATTTTGTATCAATGAGCTTTGGCAGGGCTTGAAATTAAGGTGATGGAGGAATTTAATAGCAAGATGAAGAAGCCGTTACAGACAACAAACAAATCTGCTAGCATGTAAGATTAGTGGGCGGTCAGGGGTGCGGGTGTGTATAGGGAGGCTGGGGGCACGGTAGGGTTTCCCGTGCGCCCTGCCGAAGCCCTGGATTCCGCCACAGACCCGCAAGTCCCCAGGGCTGCGAGTGCCTGCAGCCAGCCCCGCGCCCGCACTGGCAGCACCACAGCACGGAGCCGCCCTGTCACTTCTCTCTCCTGCTTTCCTTGGCCAGAAACCCGCTCACAGGGAAAGCACAAACGAGGGTAGAGACAAGCAGGACTCGCCCAAGGGCCTGAACGAGGGAGCCCAAGGGACTGGGCCGGTGCCAGCCCGCACCCCCCCCGCTCCCCGGGCGGCCCCGCCCGCCGGCCCCGCCTGCCCGTCCCTCAGCTGCCTGCAGCGCCGGGACCGCGAACCGCGCCGCACTCCGAGGCCCCTTCGCCGCGTCGCTGGGGGCCGGGCAGCCTTGAAGCCCCTCGGCGGGGCGGGGCCGGGCCGTCGGACAGCGCGGCTGTTGCCGCTGCGGCGCTGGGGCTGCGGGGTTACGGAGCGGCGGTGGAACCGCCGGACAGTCACCGGTCCCGGGCACCCCCCTTCCTGCCCTGCCCGCCGCTCCCGGGTCGTGGGTTACCCGCAGCGAAACCTCCGGTCTCCGCAGCGCCAGCCCCGCCGAGGGGGCTGGGGCCTCGCCACCTCCAGCGGCCGTGCCTCGGATTCTCCCTCCTCCTCCACCGGACGGCCCCAGCCCGTCCCAGTCCGGTCCGGCTGCAGTCCCGCCTCGGGGTCAGCGGCGGATGAGCCGTTTGCCCCGCTAATCCCCCGCAGGCGCCGGCAAAGCCGTGAGCGCTCGGCCCGCCCCGGGCAGGTCCCGGCCGCCCCTCCCGGCAGGGAAACGGGCGGTAGGTGAACGAGCAGCCCAACCGCCCGGTCCGGGTGGGCCACACGAACCTGGGGTCGCGGCCCGATCGCGTCCGGAGCGAAGTCGAAGTCTCCGGGGCCTGATCCACCAGACGGGGATTACGCCTCACCAGACGGTCTCAGAGCACGCAGGGAGGCTGCGGACGTAGTACGGGAGAGCTGCAACTCGTGGCAAGGGACTGCCCCGGGTAAAACCTAATGAACTTAACCTGGCCCGCTAAAAATAATTGATATGTGCTGCATGCACAGAGCCCCTCTCCTGCTCGTTGTAGAGAGGTGACTAAGCTGCAGCAGCACAAGTTGATAGCTGGGCAAAGTTGGGCAAGACGTAGTACTCAAAAGTTGGGAAACTGATTAATTTTATCAGTACAGCTCTTGTGAGATACATGACCCAGTCTTTAGTTATGCTGTCTAGGTTTTCTGTGGAGGACTCCTGCCACATCCACTGCAAAGAAGCAGACAAACTTCAGCACCAGGGAATGTGTGCCGCCATGGGAGACCTGTGCTGTCATGTTGAGCTTGTCTTCCTCCATTTTTCTAATAAAACTCAAACCTGGTTTGTGTTTTCACATGGGTCTGACCACAGAGGAGTTGTTTCAGAGCTACCTGTGTTTCATGTTTTCCACAAAAGCAGAGACCAGATAGTTCATGTATGACCTTTCCATGTAAATATATTTGTGGTGGGAAAAGCTGCTTATCCATCCAAGATATCGAAGAAATCACATGGGCAAGAAGCCTTACAAAGTACTTCACTGTGGGAAAGTCATCAACAGAAAAAATCCCACAGCTGAACAGCCATGAGCTGTTAAGGACAACAGGCTTCCTTAATAACCTACATCAAAGCACTACTTCTGTACTATATAAAAATTGCCAACATTTTAAGATTGTGTGCAGTATTATGCACAGAAATTTATGAGAGAAAGTTTAAGGTGCCATGTCGTCTTCACTAACTCATTTCATTGCTGGCTGCTCTGTCCCTTCATAATCTTTCCTCTTCCACTGGGTGAAACCCTACAAAAATACAAAGTGAGTTTCCTAGTTTAACAATCCCATTTTTCTAACTAGGGTTAGATGCATGAGCAGAATAGGGCTTCAGCTGTAAAAACATATCTTTTAGGCTTGAATTGCTACATGAGTGGCACTTGTGCAAAGCTTCCCCTCCCCGAGCAAAGTTTTCCTTGATTTGAGTTGTGCCTATGAGTACCCAGCACTCAGTGTCTTTAGATTATTCGTCTGGCTTGATGGCAGGTCACATGTAGAAGCATGACAGCCTAATCCCCTGATCACGCAGAAGCTTGATCATTAAAAAGGCTTGAAGCCTCTTAATGGAAACGTAGGTCCAAAAAGGGGATGGTGCACACTCACACCTCTCCTCCCAGGCGGAGCTGGCATGCACCTGAGGCCCAGAGCAAGGAGCTGAGAAGGGCTTAGATACACTCTTATAAGCCATAAAAAGTAACTTCAGGATTCAATTAATATGTTCCCTTCCACTCTTGGAAGTGCTGTCGGAAAACTAGGCCACTGCTGCCCACCTTGTCTGCTTCTCAGTATTTGTGTGCCTGTCACTGTCCCTTCTCTCTCAAGTCCTGCAATTCGATGTGAGCGTTCCCTCTTCTGTGACTCAGCCGAAGTGAAGTAGTATACATACTTTGGTCTTCTGCATTAATGAATTACATAGGTGAACTGGTCTCTGAACTCCCAAAACTAGTTCTTGTTTTATCTAGATGATCCTGTTTTGTTGTTTGGGTTTGTTTTTTTTTAAACCAGCAAAAATTGCAGCCAACCTCTGAGGTGTATAAAATTCTCTCTTCAAACACACAGGGAGTTTCAGCCCTTAGTGAATAACAGTATCTGTGTCAAATACACACTGATTGTGCTGGAAAACTAAGGCGTGAGGTGATTTAAGTGGCAGTGTTATGTGGCCTAGCCACACTTTCCCTTTGTTTTCACTCATGTTCTTCTTTCTCCAGCTCAGCATGCCTTGGCTTTTGCCCCATTTCCCCCAAACATTTATGGCTTTGCTTTTCTCTAGGAAGACTTCCAGATGAGATTTCAAATTCCTGAGTGAATGTGTCCCGCCCCCCGCCATAAATCTGAAATACTTAAGGGCAAATATTATGTATTGACTATATATATATATATACTAGAAGATACATTATGTGTAATAATCTCCAACCGTACCTGCTATGAAGTAAAGTTGTGCTTAAGACCATGAGACAGCATCTGTACTACACTATTTCTTAATAGATGCTATTAGATTAGATTTAAAATCTCCTTGCCTCTCTATATAGTTTTTAACTTAATTAGAAATATTGTGGGTGTGTGTCTGAAAACTGTTTTTCAATTACTGTGAGAAATATGAAACCAGTACAAACAGACATCCTTTCAGAATATCCTCAACATTAGATCAGACTAGACAATTGCTTACAGAATAAGCTTTATTTTTTATTACACTTTCATGGACCAGAAATATACCTAAGTATGCTTATTCAGAACTCAGAAACTCAGACTTTTGCATTCCTAGAAGCTTTTAATGACAACAAAGATACACGTGGTATTAAGGCACCAAATTAAGATTACATTTTATAAATTATTTCCTGTATTGTGGAAGCCCTCACTATGTCCAAATAAATCCAGGATCCTGCTGTGCCAGACCCTGTGGATCCCCCTACAAAAGGAGGTCCTCCTGCTGTTGGGCAGAGTTCAGCCATGGAGAACTCACATGACCTAAGGCACATGTTCCCATTTATCTTTTCTTTACTATTGAGCTTTTAATACTGTTTTACCCACGAGGAGGTCTTTTAGTGGCTAATTACACACATATGCAAATAAAAGTGCTGCACAAAAAGATCAGCAGATACACAGATGATAACTTTAGAAAATAAACAAGCACATTTAACTAGCAGAAGAGAGAGGACCACTATAAGAATTAAAGAACTTACCTCTGGGGAACTGCTTTTTGACCTCTCTGACTGCTTAACTGAGCACAGCCTGGAGCAAATATGAGGAACTCCTCCCCATTTGGTGTTTATTACAGAGAAACAATACTTCCTGCAACACCTGAGTAAATATCCTCTAGGAAAACCACCACACAGTTTGTCTACAGCTAGCTTATTACTCCTTTGATCATAAATACCATCCACCATATGAATTAACAAGCATGCCCAAAAGCATGAGTTATTTGTTGAATGCATGGATTCCTCTGAAGAAACCCTGAGGTTTGCTACATATTTTCTTTAGTTGATCAAAAGAGCGCCATAACCCCTATTGAAGGTCTTAGATGCGTGATCCTTGTAATCACATTTAAGGGGCTGGTTAGCTCAGTGATTGTTAATAGGATACAAAACCTTTCACATCCAACCCAGATCAGTGCAGATGAAAAGTTGTGACTATTCAACAGCTCTTTGATGTCCTGTGACCTAACCCAGTTCCTAAAGGAGAAATGCTTCTATCACTTTCAGTTTACAAAGTGTGGTTTTCTGGTTGTGTAACACAGAATATTTGACAACCAGAAAAAGAATTTAAAAGCTCTGTGGTAATTAACAAATCCAATTAAAACTACAATCAAAAGAATTTTCAAAAATTTTCCCACTGCAAAACTATCTCCACAGTCTCAGGAAGCCCTTGATCACAGGGCTACAGTGATTAAAAGCAGGAATTGCTGTAAAGTAGAAGAAATTTTAGAAAACTGACAGCTCTTCACTAAAATTTTTATTGTATTGGCTCCTGTCATTAGACCTAGGACCTTCACGTCTAGCACAGAGGTATTGGCTTTGAATGGTGATAGCCTTACTCACACTTAATGATTCATAGCCAGGTGGGAAAAAGAAACACAAGCAAACCTATGCAAAGCATTGTGTTGAAATTTCACAGCTGTTTCTACCTCAGAGGGTTTGAGGTAACATAGTTTTAGGGTTTTGCAGGTATTGTTTTCTATCTAAGAAAGTCTTTGGTCAGACCCAACTTAACTCATGTCTCAAAATCCATTTTTAAAAAAATCTCATTTTTTAATTATCAGGAAAAGAGTTACTGAAAATTTAGGATATAAAACCTTCCACGGTTTTTATTTAAAAAATCACAGGAGATAAGGTTGGGGCAAAGTGATAACTGCAGAGAAGATTTATGATACCAAATGGCTTCTAGTGTGAGTAGTTACTTAGAGAATACACTTATCCCTTCCTTGGGACACACTGATCACCAAAATAACCTTAAAGGTTTTTGTTTACATGGAGTGGTGTGATCTAGTAAAAAGGTGCCAGGACATCTGAGGATTGCTGCTTTCTGCATACCTGGGTGTAACATGAATTACCAGTCTTGAAAACATGCAGGTAAAGATTTGAGATTGTGGTACTGTCATTTCCAACTCTGCACAACAGATTCTTCAGAGTCATGAAGTTGGCTTAAAAATTGTGGAGTTAAAAAAATTAAGCAATAAACACCAGTCTTGTGATATATCAGTCACGTGGGTCATACAACAGTTCCTACTGAGTGCTGAGAGATTTCAGATTTGGCACTTAATACATGTAATTTAAAAAAAAAAAAAATTCTGTCAGATGTGCAGAGAGTCTCATTTATATCCCGGAATAGCAGTGCCTATGTTATGCACAATCCAAGTGAACCAAAACTCCTAATGTGTGAACTGCACATTTCTTTACAGTTGTATTTCTCCTTAGCACCTAAAGGTTTAGGTAATCAGCAGTCTGGCATAAAGAAAAATACCCATTAAGCAAATATCGCCATTAATATTACTAAACACAAATATACTTTGTTATGTAAATATGACCATGAACTAATGAAATATAAGCAGCAATGATGTATTGAGAATTCAAGAAGTTAAATTGATGTTTGATGTATATATATAGTTATCTGTGCTTCTGTGCTATTCCAGTATGTACTTACAGAAGAGCTGAAAAGACCTTTAATTAAAAAATAACCCAGAACTCAAAAAACCTAAACCCAGCAGAATCTTTCTGTAAGATTATTTATATTTTAATTCCACTCTGAGTTAAAATAAGACTCAAAACCCAGAAGCTGCTCAGTGTAGAGACTTCTACATAACTTATACCCCTGCAGCATCCAGTCTCTTGAGTTCTAGGTGCTGCAATTTTTTTCTGTCTCTGTAGGGCTTGCAGTAAACAAGTGGAACTGTCAGTCAGGAATGCTAGATGGGATTATGTATGAGGGAGTAATGTATGGGAATCAGTTTGGTTCAGTAGCCAGAGCACAGACATTTCTCTATGGGAAGTTGCACATGGGATCTGCCTGACCAGTAGATCACCAAATCACTTGCTCACTTTTCTTCTGACAGTCTTGGCCAGTGACAGAAGATTCTCCATGTTCACAGTTCCCACAAAACTTCCATCACAGTTCTTCATATTGAATTTCAGGCACTGAAGATATTGTGGTTTACATAATACCAACTTCTCTCAAGACTGAATCAGTTCCAGTAGCCTTGGCACAGCACACCAGTTCCTTAACCCGTGGATTAACTGGACGCTGAGGTTACCATTTGGAAAAATCAAGCATCTAATCCATAATATGTAAAGAACAGTAAAATTTACTCCAAATATTCAGCAAGAATATGGAAAAGAACAATAACCTGAGAATTTTTGTGAGATTTTCATTCACGAGAAATTTCTTTTTTCTTATGCCTTTTTTAATACCATATTTTTAAGAGAAAATACCATTATTTTGAAAGGTTATGACCTGTGAGTTTTGCAAATTTGAGGCTGGAGGTACTTGAATTACTGTTCTTGGACATTTTAAAATTTGGGAAATCAGATGCAGAATAATTCCAATGGATACACAGAGCCTCAAGTGTTCTTTCTTCTGGTCTTTTTTTTTTTTTTTTTTAACGTTATTTTGGACATCCCAGGAGCTTCCTGTCAGTCTAGATCACCCTCCTCTTGGAGCCAGAGGTAGCGAGCACATTGCCAGACTTCACACACTTGACAAATCCACTCTTCATTAATTACAAGCACTTGCAAAATAACATATAATAAATAAACCCTAGAAAATTCTCTTTTTCTTTCAGGCACAATAAAAAAGAGACAGGTTGGTTGTATCACACTAGCTCCAAATGAAAAATGGCAGTGTTATCTGAGAAAACCTGAAAAGTTTGTTTTGAAGTTTTTCGCCCTTACTCTGCCCTTATTATGCTGAACTCTTCAGCCTCCTAATCTGGAGACACACCACAAATGAGTCTCATAAACAGTTTTCTGTTTGTGAGGCTGTATTAATCTCTGAGGATGTTCCAAAGATAGCCATCGGAGGATTTGGATTTGTCGTCTTCTTTTTCTTTTTAATCCAATAAGGGAGTATAGCAAACAGTGACACAAACAGGATTACAGTTTGAATGGGCCCATGCCGGTTGTGAGAGCAGCACACAGACGTGCTCAGCTCCAATTCCTGCCCTCTTCCCAACTGCTTCTCCTCCTTTCTGGCTGATTGTAAACACATTGTAAAAGACTTATTTATTGCAGATTTAAAAAGAAGAAAGAAAAAGGAAGGAAGCTGTGTGCCATCCTGAGATTTAGGCTCTTCTCTCCATTACCATACTTGTGTCCCAGTGCCCTTCCAGTTAACCATATGCAGCATTTCCAACACTTTGTTCACCTGAATAATGGGACAGCCTTGTCCTCTCAGCTACTAGCAGGAAATGAGGCAATTCTTCTCCACTCCTGCAGAGTACTTTCGGCTTTTCTGTGATGATGGATTCTTTAGAGCCAAATTGTCTCTAGGACTTTTACAAGTAACAAGTATTCTGTGAAATAAAAACACAGAATTTAAATACTGAGGGTATTGTAAACACCGAGATATGAAAGGTACCAGGTACCATCTCAGAATACCTTCAAATCAAGGCAAACAATGGAAGGCTGTCAAAACACCAAGAATTCTGTGTTCTTGGAAGTATGAATTGCATATTGATTACGGCAGCTGGTATGCTAAATGGTTGCAGTTGTTCTATCCATGACGATCTCTTTCCATTATTTGTTACCTCTTCCAGTTTCTCCCATTAGATTCAAAATTTATCAGAAAATATTTTTGTTTCTCAGCTGTTGCCAGGAAAAAAATCCTTAGGATCAAGATCAACTGATACATACTTCTATTAGAAACATCCCTAGTTTAGAATGGGTTTCAGTTTTGTGTTAGATTTTGAGACCTACAAGTAGCCAGTTTGCAGTCTGTCCAATGATGATGGACTGAATTTATAGAATCTTAAGACTAATATAAACTATCTACAATGACTGGCTTTGGGATTTCATATAAGCTGCTATAGTTAGCAAGCGTCCACATTTTAGAAGATACATGATAATATGGTCTGTCAGAAACACTCATAAGGCAAACAAGATAAACTTAATAACCCTCCCATGTTTTGCCAACTAGAGACCCGGTTCTCAAATGTGTCTTATCTGCGCTATGTTATGGTTGTCATTATAAGAAATAAAATAAATGCCACAGAATGCATTTTATAAGTTTATGTATAAATTGTAGTAGGCCTGTTTTTATTGCTCATATACACTTATACCTCAGATCATATTTGGCATGGTTCAGTATGATCTATAAGCCACAGCAACATGGCATTGTAAATTGTCTGGAGTAAAGAAAATTGTTGAATAAGCTGTGAAGGTTTCAATAAATGAGATTAAAATAAATCAGAAAGCCAACACACAAAACCCCAAAGCCAATGGTTAAGAAACCTTTTTTTTTTTCTCCTTTAGATTATCTAGATAGCAAAGAAGACTGTACTGTGTGTGTTTGTTAAATAATACACCTTTGCAAACCTGAGGTAAACTTATCTGCCTGTTCTTTAAAACATTTAAGTTGCAATTAGTGTAATGGTCCAGCAGTTCCTGTGTCTAGCTGCTCTTCAGTGCCAGAATTAGTCTGCCTTTTAAAATTGCCTTTTAAAGAGGTTTGCTTCAGAGGAGCCATAATGGATCTAACCATGTAGTCCTCCAGTCCTGGAGACAAAAATAGTCTCGATGAAGGTACTCTAAGGTACAGGTTGCATGGAATAAACTTTGCTCCTCAAACTCAGCAGCCTTTGCAGCTGCTAATGCTGAACTCTTGGATCATGCAAAGTGAAATTTCATTTCAGTCCACCCTAAATTATGAGCACCATGTAGGTGACAAGTTTTCTCTTACAGAGTCCTGTGTGAACTGGACTTTGAACTGGTTTTCTCACCAGAGCAGTGTCTCAAGGGATAAGAGACACTGGTCTGTCATAAGAGAATGGGTGGAAATATATTACTGGAAGTAGTGGTAGGGCTTCTTCACCCACTGCTACAAGCTGAGAGCTGGGTGCTGAGAAGATCAGCATTTCCCAAGATGTGACCTGGCCTCACTCCTGGATGGTCTTAACCACAGCCTGTGCTAATGAGTGTTCTTGACTTTACAACCAGCATAAAGTCCTCTTCATCTAAGCCATATATATATTATATATAATAATTTATAATAATTAATGCTGCTTCCACCCTCTTCCCCTGTCCTTACACAATCGCAAACCCAAAACCACCATTTGGAAAGACCAGATGAATTCCCATTTCAGATGTCAAGCTAATCCCAAATTAAGAATTAGGATAAGGTATTTTATATGGGCTTGGTTTATCCCTCCCTTGCCTGTTACAGTGCTTCCTGTACCTTCCTTTGATGGAGCTGAAATTGCTCACTGTTGGAGACCTGATGCTGGACTGGGTAGCCCACAGGTTTGACTCACAGCTGTGGAAATTTTGTGTTCCCACTGCAGCCACTTGGCCTCAGGAAGAGGGTGTTTTCCTACCCTGTTGTCTGCCACTGTCTCCTGTGGAGAACATCTTCAGCGCAAGCCAAGATAATCCTTTTTCTCTTTTTGCTAAAACACACATTGCTTTCACACACAATTGATGCAACAATGCAATTTTTGATAGCTTTCCTAAGCCACGCCGAGGTCAGCGCTGATGCCGCTATCTCATATGCACTGCCATCCTCAATCAGCCTGTCTAGTGCAGTAGAGGTTGATTTTTTCCAGAGATGGTTTTGCATCCTGAAGTTCTAGCTTTGATTGTGGCAACTGCCTTACTTAGCAAGCACCACAGGACACAGAGGGAAAAAGAAATCAGAACAGTGGGGGAGAAGCTAGCACTTGCCGCAGAGGCACAGCAAAGAGCAGGGCCACCCACTGCCTCCCCTGCTTGCATCTAACAATTGAGCTCAGATTTTTACCATCAATTCTGCTTGAATCCAAAGAAGGGAGCTGTTTATAGCAAGCAGAAAATTGCCTACAAACTTTCCACAATATAAACAAACTTTTTTTTTTTTTTTAAAAAAGGACTACATCTAAGGAGATGTTCAAAATCTCACCCCATGCTTTGCCACACCGTACATACCTCCTGGCTGGTCCGTTTGTAAGTGCTCAAAGGACATGGCGTAATTCTCTGCTACTGGTACCTGTCTGACTTGTGAAGAACTCCCTTATAGGAAAGCCACCTCATCTGGCTTAATGCTCATGCTACTGCATGCAAGTAACGAACAGCTAATTACTATGTTTGCATGACATAGTTCGATATGGCACAGTTTTCTAGTTGGGGAGCAGATACAGGTTTCTGTTTATGGATGCATCTACTATGATTTGCATTCCTAACCTGATGTCATTCAAAGAAGCAGTAAAACTTGTGTTGGTTTGGAATGGACTTGGGACTGACCCTTGGCAAGCAAGATTTTTGAATGAAATTCAGTTTTATTTCACTATCTTTCTGTTTAGATTCATGACAACAATAAGGAGCGATATTTTCTGGTACTTTTTATTCCCAGGATTTCTCAGTATACCACAGTCTACACACACATCAGCTCATTGCCAAACACGTTGCAGTAGGCAAGAGAGATCTCCATCCTCGTGGGCAGCAGGCAAGATTTCCACTTTGAAATCTGACACAGAAGACCTGCAGCACAGAAAGCCACAGGGCACCTCAGATAGTTGTCTGAGAAGGAGCAAGGCGCAGGATATGATGTGTTTTGCTCCTGTTATGCAACAGAGAACAAGTTGCCAATTAATTCAGGTAGTCTTAGAGAGACGAGATAACATGTCTTGGATTTCCTGCTCTTAATTTATTGAACAGCTATGCTCTTGGGACTAATAAAATTATTCCATCAGCCTGCAGGAAGTCTACAATTTCTGCTGTAATAGAAAAATAACATTTTTCAGAATGACAAAGTATTATTAAGTGATGCAGGCCTTGCATAACGAACATCTCTGATGGACTCCTTGAATAAATGTTCTACCTTACCTTGCAGCTATACTCTCTGATGGGCAAAGTGATAAACAAGTATGGGGGGTGAGTACTTACTCATTTCTTATCCCTTTCTTTCAGTGATCAGTTGTGAGAAAACAAGGTAAAAAATAACCTTTGCATCATTTCCTCTGGGTATGTAGGTGACAGGAGACTTTTATTTCCCAGGCACTCCTTACATGGGACTGTGTCCTAGGATCTAGGTGACAACCTGAAGTGACATAGGCCCTAAACCACTACCGAGGAAATATCAAGCACACATTACCTTGTGTGCTTAGGAAACAACTGAAAAGGTAACTCATACAAAAGTACCTCACTTCTTAGTTTCTTTCTCTCTGCAGCTTCATTAATAAAAATTGGAAGAACAGGTAATACAATCGAAAGTTTTTTGGCTTGACAGCAAATTTCCAGAATCTTCTCACTTTCAAACTAATAAATAAATCAAATGTTCCTTATTCATGAAGATGGCAGTACCATCTTACAATGCTTGCTCTGATGCCAGGTGCAGTTTAACTGAGACAAAGGGTCTTATTTTTTTCACCTATAGGCAGAGGACTTACAGAGGGAAGGGAGTTCTAAAAGTGACAGCATTTTTCTGCAAAAGGGCTTTCTAAAATGAATAAATGCTGAATTAATATTCTTCAAAGAACTGTTTTCATTTCACTAGTTTGAGTTTGTACAATATTTATAGAGCCTGTCATTTGGAAGGCCTGTACCTAAGCTCAAATGATTATGCGTCTCCTGGTCTGTAGTCTTCTTATGAATTTGTATGAGTTGGTTGTGCAGGTATGCCGAGATGGATCTCTGAAGGAACCAGAGGAGTTATGATCAGTCAGAGCAATAAACCAGCATCCTGTCTTTTCTTAGTAGATGCATTATCACTCTTTTTCTCTTTTCAAAAAAGTGCTGCCTTCTTTAGTGTAGGGACACATCCCCAATCTGTAGATATTGTTTCACAAAGTGCTGAGGTTCAATCTCAATTTTAGCATGAAATTTAGGTCTGAAAGCTTCAAATTAAACTGCAGCCACTGTTTGCATTGACTGTTTTCTGGTTGGAGTAGTTGTGCTTTCTTCCAGAGTGCAGGCTATATCTTCTGAGATGTGTGATGTGTAATTCATAAGCAGAAACTGAGAACTAAACAAAACCTGTTTATTTTCCAAAGCAGATGATGTAGCAGTCTGTAAAAACCTTTGGTACAGAAGCACCTAGTGAAGCCCCCCAACACAGATCAACATACTAACAATAAGATGCAATGACAAATTATGTCCAAACTCCAGCTTTCAGCCAGCTTCGAGCAAGTCAGAGCGATTCATCTTTCAGGCAAACTTCACTGTCAGTAGCTTTCTTAAAATACAGGCTGGAGTTACTCAGAAGATTCATTCCAGCTTGTCAGTCTTCTCTGAGCCTCCTTCAGGTTTGTCATACTGTCAGGTTTGTTATAATCTAGGTTGATTACTTTGGATTTCCTGACCTGTACCTCACAGACTGACAACAGGATCAGTGCCCGTGCTTTTGTCTCTAGATAGCTCAAAATACACTTTGTTCTCCAGTTTTTAAATCCAACTAGGTTAATTGGGATGATTAGCAACTTTGATTATCGTTTATAACTTTGCCTCTACAACTTACCTTAAGCAGCTTCTTATTCAAGAAGGGAAGCAGAAAAGCTTTATTAGATGAGCAGTAGAAACCTTTGTTGAATTATATACAGCACAGAAGTTTTGGTTTTTTTGGTTTTTTTTTTGTTTTGTTTTGGTTTTTATTATGGTCTCTCTTTATGTTCCATGAAATCTTTCTCAAAGGAGAAAGTTTCACTAATGTTGTAACGGAACATTTTTTTTTACTATTTTCATCCTATTTTCTATTATCTGTATTTACTGTTTTTCCATCTCTCTCTTTTTGCTAGCCTTAGAATCAAGACAAAAATGTGGAAGGCAAAATTCAAGTCTCATTATTTTAGAGAACTTTCCTCAATGCCAAGACAGTTTCACTCTCAGTTCTTCTAGAGGGTGACTTGCAAAGAGTGCAACACAGCACACTGCGTCCATAACAGCATTTTTATTCATTTCACACAGTTCTGCAGACAGCATACAGCTGCCTCCAGAGCAGAATTAGGCCAGTGTTTCCATTGAATGACCTGGCTCAGAGTCATCAAGAGATTTTTGTAAGTAGCTCCAATTAATGCTAATGGGAATGTGACAAATTAATCTCTCTTGTACAGATGAGAGAACAAATCCAGTTGCAGAATAAAAATACTGTCATTTTTTGAGGAACCTGAAAGGTGAACCATATAACTACAACCACCAACAACAAAATAATATTTTCAGCTTGTTAGTACCATGCAGTCTAAAATCAGTACAGGTATAAAGATAATGCTGCAGATCCCTCCACCTTCCACCTCTGCTGGGATTTTTCTTTGTTGTATTGCATTGGTAAATAGAAATGGCATTATTCCAGCTTGCAAGAAAATATAGGCAAGAATAACATAAATATTTAGCCTGAAATCCACATTGTAAGGACGGAACTGAAAAGAAGAAATATAAAAACAAAATAAAAACAAAACTATCAGAAAAAAAAAAGGATTTATTACATTTGCTTTGGTAAAACAACTAAATTTTATATTCACTTTTTTACTTTGTATTTAAAATATAAGTAGATATTCCTATCATAAACATATGCATGCTTATTTATCATACACGAGTAGTTTCTCTACAGCTAGTTTTTTTGTTTTATGAATGGATTCATAGCTTCTCCTTTATAAATATTGTTTACAGTTGCACTCCTTCCATCACAACAAAGCAAAGATGCTTTAATATTACAATTAAATCCTTCACAATTACTGTTATGTGGAACCAGTCCTGCCGGTGTCTTTAAACTTTCCTTCTCCACTGCTTTAAAAATGGTAGCACTAACAGGGAATATCGTAAGGACAACTATGAGAAAGATTTACATTTCAAAACTGGTTAGCACAGAACACTTGGGTATCTAAAAGAGGAAAACAAACATAAAAGCATTCTGTTGAGAGACATCTGAACATGCTACAAGGATAGGTGTGATTTGGGTCATGGATGTTTAAATCATAGAATCATAGAATATCCTGAGTTGGAAGGGACACATAAGGATCGTCAAGTCCAACTCCTGGCTCCACACAGGGTCAGCCAAGACAGAGCATGGGACTGAGCGCATCGTCCAGACGCTTCTTGAACTCAGACAAGCTCGGTGCTGTGACCACTTCCCTGGGGAGCCTGTTCCAGTGTCTGACCACCCTCTCAGCAAAGAGCATCTTCCTAATGTCCAAACTAAACTTTCCCTGTCTCAATACTGTTCCCTCGGATTCTATGACTGGTTGGTAAAGAGAGGAGATTGGTGCCTGTGCTTCACTCCCCCTTGTCAGGAAGCCATATGCCATATCCCCTCAGCCTCCGAATGAGGAAGCAATGAGGTCTCCCCTCAGCTTCCTCTTCTCCAGGCTGAACAAACCAAGGGACTTCAGCCTCTCCTCATAAGACTTCCCCACTAGACACTTCACCATCCTCGCTGCCCTCCTCTGGACACTCTCCAAATGCTTCATATATGCCCTTAAGAGGCAAAAGGTTTATTGTTCTGTTCTGCCACTTGCATATTCATGAGGAAATGACCAAATGTTGGGAATGTGTCTGGTGCATGATGTGAGCCAACAAAAACCTCTCTGATATGTGGCATGTGTCGTGGTGCTGCATGGTTTCAGTGCTGTCCTGCTGTCTGGAGCAATGCCAATAGAAGTGAGGCTCAGAGCGGCTCTTCTGTGTTTGAGGGCCTGCCTCATGCAGTCTGTGGATGCCTTGTACATCTTTCAAAATGCTCGGGTTCTCAGAGAGCAAAATTAAGGCATTTCTTGAGGAAATGAAAGCAAAGACAGGACAGACAGGAAGAGCTGGCCATCCACACTTGAAGAAACTCTAGAGTAAACAAGCAGCCATCCATTTCTTATCACTGCTACAGCTGCATGAAACTTATTTTTGTTTAAATATTTTAACATACAGAACCCTAAAAGTCCAGACTGGCCCCTCTGAAGGAACTAAAAACACCTGTGACACCTGTGAACATTTTTTTAAAAAATACTTCAAAAATTACAGTTAATCTGCAATTTTACTTACAGCCATTTGTTTTGCTTTTGTTTTGAAATCCATAAAATATGTTTTCCTTGTGACTTAAGTTTTTGGCTCCAGTTTGACTCTCACAATTTGTTTTCTGGTTGGCAGTTCAAGCAGCATCCATCACACATTGCTTTCTGCTAGACCTTAATCTTTCTCCTTCTGGCAAGGTACCATCTGAGGACTTCGGGAGTTTTCTGGTTTACCATAACCGTGCTGTCCCATACTAGAGCCAAGAGAAGGGCAACTTCTGGGGCTAAATTCATAGACTACTATCTTAGTTTGAAACATTTAAAATGTTATTTCTAGATTTTAGCTACATAAAGCCATCTATGAACTACCTCCTCCCTTGCTGGAGTTAAATGGATGCCCCACACTGAGTTTCGTCACTATAAATAATGACTGGTCATACACATGGATTCAATACCCTGTCTGTAGGTTAGCTGTATTAGTCAGGTTTGCTTACTAACTCTCCTTACAAAGGTTGAAGTTCATGTGTACAGAAATCACAGGGCATTCTGGCTAGCTAGAGGCTGCAGCTGGATGTTTCATCTGTCACCCAGGCTTCAAGTTCATTAATTTATTTTCTTCCCCTTTAATCCACGTCCTGTAGAAGGTTGAAATTTTAAGCACAACCTAAGTAAGAAACTTCACTTTCTCACTTTTGCCTCAGAGCTGCACTGTGTCGATGTACGCTCCTGGTATCACAGAGTCACAGAAGGGTAAGGGTTGGAAGGGGCCTCTGGATATCATCTAGTCCAATCCCTCTGCTAAAGCAGAATCACATACAGCTGGTTGCACAGAATTGCATCCAAGTGGGTTTTGAGTATCTGCAGAGAAGGAGACTCTACAGCCTCTCTGGACACCTCCATATTTATCCTGTTTCCCCAGTTCTGGCATTGGGTCTTGAGTATGAGGTGACCCTGGTAAGTCAAGAAACAACAGAGTATGGGAGGATGCACTTGGCTGAAGCTCAGCTCCTGCCATGACAGACACTATGACCATAGCCATCTTAAATGAACTGTGGAGAGCTCTAGTCAACACTGAATAAAGGGAAGTAGCATCCCATCCACTTTAAAATACCAAAATAACCAAGTGTATAAGAGTTGTTCAAGCATACCCACACTTCTGTTTGAATTAGAGAAACTCCTCTGGAGTTGAGACTAGCTTAGCACATAGTTTTGGACAATCGCACACCACAGACCAGCAGTGCTGCAATGGAGCTTGAACCACAGTGTGCTGGCTCAGCATGGCTCTTCAGATCACTGAACACCCCGTAACAGCCATGGCTCTTTGTTAGTACAATTTCCTTTGCAGCATCAGCTCAAAACATATATCTAAGCCTGCCAGTGTGCAGGACTGTAGAAGGTCAAGGCCAAAGGGGTAAAGTGTCTGACAACCAAGGCAGACCAACAGATATGAGACACACATATATTAAGTACTGTCAGAAATATGTGGGGCAATTTAAAAATTAAATAAATGGCTGCAAAGTCAGGGGCAAAGAACCAGACTTCTGTGTGCTTTTTGAATGAGAGACAGTAGGCCCTGGAGTAGTTAGAAAAAGCCATGATATGTCAGGAAGCTAAGACATCAAGGGCTGCTACAATACTGCCTAGCAGACATCCCACTGCAAATGGGAAAGAAAAATGGGCTGTGGAGGGGAGATGAAGAGTTGCACGGAAGCTACAAACAGGAGAGATGGGCCTGCAGGAGAAACAGAAAACAACTGGTTGATCTGATCTGGCAACAGTTGTATCCTGAGAGGAGCAGTGCAGGATCTCCCAGCCAGCCTTTGACCATGAAACAGTTACCAGAGTCACAGGCTTTGTGTGGTGGAATGAGATCTTTGGTTTCACCACTTCATGAGTAAAAGCAGCATTTAAAATTGAACTTGAGACCCTGTTTTGGTATCTAATATGCTCAGTGTGTCCCCTTTACAGTACTTTATATGCACAATATCCTCCCTTTACACTGTGCGGTTGGATTCTTGGACAATTGAATAACTGATTTCCGGACAATTGATTTTGCCAAATTTTTAAAATTTTGATAAGCTGTGTTAATGAGTCACAAGTCAGTAAGTGGCCAGGCTGCTTGCTAATGGACATTCAGTAAAAAAACATTCTTACCCATCAAAGATAAAACCCTCTACCTATGGTCTTTGTTCCTATGTCCTTCTAGATAACCAGCTAGCAAAAAAACCCCAGGGCACTTGTGGGTACACTCTGCCATTACTGCAGGCAGGATTCCATTTTAACACCCCAAGCTTAACAATACAGTGGGGATTTACCGAACTTTGCATTTAAGTGCATGCATGTGTGCATACCCTACAGGTGGCTAGGAGGTGGTTTATAATTCTGTATGGCATGAATCAAACCAGTACCTTCTGTTCATGAAAAATCATACATAGAGGACCATAAGAAGAAATATTCCAGAGCAAGAGAGTACCACAGAGTGCTTTCAGCAAGCCAAGACTCTTTAGGACCCCAAAGGACAGAAAGCCAAATATCAGCTATTCATCAATGAACTGTGTTGTCAAAGGTCTGTCGATTGCTAACATGTTTTTGTGTCCAAGAGGAACCACAGTAGCTTTTATCTCACTTCTGTCTTGCTGAATCATCTTTTCTGTCTACATTAAATATCCAGTGAACTAATCTAAACCTTCTGTAAATGTCTCTCTTCCTTAAAATAAAAGGGGATTCTATATTAGTTCTGGCTGATTTTTTTTTGAAACAAGATAAATGTGAGTTCCTAACACACTCTTAAATCACTTATTCAGGTTTCAAAGCTTGAAGAATCAAGCTAAGTACACCAGTGAGAAGTCCACATAAAGCACACACAGCATCTCTATCCCCAGGTCATAATTCCTCCACCCTGGGATTACATTCCAATGGACCTTGTCCTGCAAGTCTTGCAGAAAGTAATTCATGAAGAGAGACTAGGAGGAAAGGCATGATAGTTCATCATTGGGACAAAAGATCACATTTAAGGGATGAATATGTCTCCTACTTCCTGTCATACTTAGCTTCTAATTACTTGCTGAAATGTTAGGGTACAAAAGAAAGAGGTGCAGTGGCTCCATCAGCTCTTCACAAAAAATTATTTGTGACTAATAGGACAGAGTCTGGTCAGAGGCCTGTAACAAGTGGAGTCCCTCAACGGTAGGTTCTGGGACCAGTACTATTCAATATATTCATTGATGACCTGGATGAGGGAATAGAGTGCACAGTCAGCAAGTTTGCTGATGACACAAAGCTGTGAGGGGTGGCTGACACACCAGAAGGTTGTGCTGCCATTCAAGATTTAAACAGGCTGGAGAGCTGGGCAGGGAGAAATTGAATGAGTTTGAACAAGGGTAAGTGTAGGGTATTGCATCTAGGGAGGAACAACACCAGGTACCAGTATAGGTTGGGGACTGGTCTGTTGGAGAGTAGTGCAGGTGAGAGGGACCTGGAGGTCCTGGTAGACACCAGGATGACCATGAACCAGCAGTCTGCCCTTGTGGCCAAGATGGACAATGGCATCCTGGGGTGTATGAGTGGTAGCTAAGGAGATCAAGAGAGGTCCTTCTGCCCCTTTAGTCTGCCCTGGTGAGACCTCACCTGGAGTATTGTGTCCAGTTCTGGGCCCCTCAGTTCAAGGAGGACATAGAACT
>VXBZ01000284.1:206010-246019 GCA_013399135.1 Heliornis fulica | reverse complement strand
AAGGTCCCTTCCAACTTCTGACATTCTGTGATTCTGTGAATTTATGATTCCCTTTCTCTAAGTTCAGCTAAATCATTGCTTCAGTCTTCTCAAACCCCATCCTGGAATCAAAAGTCTATGGCTTTAGGCAACTTTGTAAGCTCATGAGAACTTCTTTTTAACTGTGCTTATACAGAAAATAATACTTCCCCTTAAGAGATTCAGCTTTACAAATTACATCTGCATATACAAATATAGATGTTTTCTGATTTGTACACTGGTTATCCTTCAAAAACAGAATAGTCCCTGTGTTGGCTTGGACATTGCTTAGCTACCTGGAGTGTTGCTTTTCATATCTGGGACAGTGTATACTCCTGTTCATTTCCCCCCTATTAAGACTCAACTTGAAATTCTGATCAACAATAAAGTAAACCTGAACTGTAAATGCTCTGATCTGCTCTATCAGATTGCCCACTGCACAAACATTTGAGGAGAATATCCCATGGGACTTAACTGTGAAGCTCTGTACAGTTAAGTGTTCCAGTAAAATGCTCTGCATTAGCGACAGGTTACAGCCAACACCTGGCAAATGATGCAAAACAGGCTGGGAAATGTAATGATTCTAGCATGTGTCTCATACTTCAACAAAGTACTTCTAGCCACCTACAACATATTTTAAAGCAGAGGACTAAATGACCCCATTTTCTAAGTGTTCCAGGTGAGTAAAGTTACAATGAACATGCACAGAAGAGAAATTGCTTTAGCCACATCAGAAATAGAGTTTGCTAGTAAAATTCCTGGGAGCTGATTAGTAATGCACCTCATATCCTACAGTTTACACCAAGATGCACAGAGGATTATCACATCTAGCTGAAACTGCAGCAAGCATTTCTATACAATAGGACATAATTATGAAAAGAGAAAACGGGAAGTTGACCCTAGTGATCCTTTCTTATGCCAAATGTGTGTGGTAGGAAATCACTGACAGCCAAAGCCACAGTTTTCCTGGGCTCTTCTGGGCTCCTCCAGGGGCATGGAGGGTGTCCAGATACCTCTCACTGTTTTATAAAACTAAAGGGACAGCAGCATAATGTTCTTAAACCATTCAGGTATGCCACATCAGACAGGGAAGGAAGGATGCTGTTTGCCACCTCTCTGCCAGATGCAGATGTCCGTCACTCAGTCACTAACCCAGCCTGGCTATATTTATGTTAACTGACACAGTCACAGTCTATGCAGGCAGACCTGGAGATCCAGCATGCACAGCACAGCTGATGCCAGAGTTCATAAATAATGACATATTTATATAAAGTCTCTGAAGGCACGTTTTTCTTATGTATGCTTAAAGAAAATAGGCTATGATTGCCAGGGTCATAATTTTCTCTCAGTATATTTACCGATTCCTTTTGTAGCTGTGTTACTCTCCAGAACTGTGAGGTCCTTGCTGATCACACAAAGTATGTAGCATCTTTTTTAGAAACTGGTTTCTTACATGTTGGTCTCAGGTCACTTTTCACTTCCTGTTTCCTGCAAGGTACATCCCATACGTTCACCCACACAGAGAGGAAGGAAGGACTTCTTTATATATCCAGCACAGGAGTTAACAGTCCAAGCATCTGAGCCCTTAAACTGAATGCATCGGACAGCACGCAGAGGCTTGCTGTCCCTCAAACATCCTTTCAGTGACTTCCTGTGGCACAGCAAATGTTACACAAACTCTTTTGTCTCCGAATCCTATTTTTCTCAATATTTTACTTCCTCAAAGGGCTTTTGCATTCTCAGCCTTTATTCCCCCTATGTTCAGCCTTTTAGATACCTCCACCCCCTCAGCTGGTTTGCATGGCTCCAAGGGATGGCTCCTTCTCTCTCCTCTAGAGGGTTTCTCTGGACCTGGAGAGAAGCCATCAGGAAGAGGCTAAAGAGCAGCCTTCCACCTTGCTGCCTGCTCACACCCTTTATCAGGAACAGACTAAGACATGATAACTGATAAGTATTTTAAGGAGCTGTGCTACCCATTCCTCTGTTAAGGTAGAGTTTCTAGAGAGGGGTCCCTCCAGGCTGGTATAAGATGCAGTGAAAGGGCTGTGGTGACAGGTGACTACTAGAAGACATTATCAGCTGAATCAGTAGTATTTCAAGACCTAGAATCATAGAATTGTTAAGGTTGGAAGAGACCCTTAAGAGACCTGTGAGACATGAGTGCAGTTTCCAGCTGCAGCTTCTAAGTGGAGAGAACAGAACTTCGCAGAGGATACGGCAAGCTGCAAAGTTACTGGGCTTCCTCTACATCAAACCCTCTCTCTGCTATTTTCCCAGCAACAGGATAAGAGAAGAGATGACCTAAAAAACCTTTCCTCCAGAGAAAGCCAGCTCTACTTTAGAAATCACTGGTGCCATTGGGAATCACTTTTCAGACCCAGGCAATCAAGACACAAGGGATGTAATGGCCAGCAGTGAGTAGGGAGTTTTTGTTGGTGTCTGCCTTGCCTGCAGCAGCTTGAGGAGCCCAGCTGACCCTGTCCCAGCAGATAGCTCAGGAAATCAGTGCTGGTGCTGGGGTTTCATTCCCCTGCAAAAGGGAAAGTTTTAAAATGTAAGAGAGACACAGTCACCCGGCTGCCTGCACCTCCCTGTGAGCCCTGCTGCCTGCACCAGCCCTGTGCGTGAGTGGGGGGTGGGAGTTGGAAGCAAGGTATCTGGGAGAATGGCCTTGTTTCTACACATTTTGGGTCAGGTTGTTGCTGCAGGAGTTCTGCCCCATTTCCAGGTGTTATTTTCAAAGGTTTGTGGGGGTTATGAGAGTCGATGGGATCAAGCCCCACTGGAAAGCCCTGAAAGCCTCTAGATTCTGCAGACATGGGGATATGAAAGGACTCATCCTGGGAGGACTGTAAGTTAAAACTTGTTATTGTCTTTCTGGTTTGCACACCTCACTTGCACGGCTTCAAATCTTTTCTAGGCCTGCCAGAAAGAATCTTTGCAAGTAAAAGCAAATCAGAGCAGCTTATTATGCAGACAATGGCTGGGTGCTTATTTCCTTTTCTTAACAAAGTGACTCACTTCTAAACTTCTAAGTACACCAAGTGTATATTTCCCACACACTCTGGTATCAGCAAATGCTTTTACCATAAAGCATATTAGCTAGTCATAAGATCTTTTTGCTTATAATTCAGTGGAATGTGAGCAAACCCTGGCCATCTATATAGGTATTTGTTTGTTATTCTAGGCAGCCAATTAGCACTGGAAGGCAGAGTTAGCACAGAAATCATGCAATGCCAAATCTCATTATAGCACTTTTCCATATAGAAGGGAAATTCACTGTTCTTAGCAGTATAAGTATATATGACAAATCACTGAAAAAAACATACCTATTTGAGGTAATCTTGTAAGAAGGCATTTGTCGTTCCCTCCATCAGCAGCACTTCTCAGCAGACTACATAAAATAGTTGCACTCCTGCAGACAAACCTGGCGGAGTCATGGACGAATGCTGTAAGGTCTGCAGTCTCTTGGCCAGCCAAAGGTGATTAACAGCAACACAGAGTGGTGTACTGCTCCTTAAAAGCTGCAGAGTAAAGGCAGGCTGGACAGGGCAGAGGTGATTCCAGAATCTCCATTAAGTGGACATCTACAGTGTAAGGACAGGGGTCTCTTCTAGTGACATCCCTTGTTCCATGCATGAAGGAAGCAATTGTCTGTGATGCCTTGTCATTGTCACACAGGTCATCTCTTATCCCACAGTACCAATGGGCTCAGCAGGGAATATCCAATGTTCTTTGAGGTATTGTTTCTGATATTTTATCTCTGACAAGAGACAAGACAAGGATACACAAGAGCCCTCAAGGAAGGAGTGCAATTGCTGAACTCTTCTCTCAATCCCATCTTATGAGAAAATATACTAAAATGCCAGTCTTCAAGGAATAATTCCCCACAAATATGTGTATATATAAATATATATGAATGTACGTATTCAGCATCATTTCCCTAAACATCTTGGTGCACTGTGTCACATCTATGTTCATAATTTCACAGTCAACTAAAATATTAATGAGATTTAAGTATTGCTTAGAACAGAGATCAACAATACGTACTTTGCTGGCTTATTCAGCAACACACCTTCATTGCTCAGTCAGCCTAATGAGAGGTAAGAAGTCATATCAAATGATCAAGCTTGTCTCATAAATCTCACAGTGAAGGAAATAATCACTAAAGAACCTATCTAATGTCAGTTGACTTGAATTAATCAGTAGAACAAGATAGAGGAACATAAAATTTCTAGTAGAAAGAACACAAAATAATATCCTAACACACTAATCATGCACAGGAAGCTTGGTTTTATAAACTCTTGCACTGTAATTTCTATTCCAAGAACTGCTAAACATTTGAAGTCTTCTTCACAACATTTTGGTAAACCAATGAAACAGATATTTTTGCTTCATGTCAGGGTGTCAGTACTTAGCTTTCTCTCGGAAAAAGAAATACAAAGTCTAATTTTTCTGGTGATGAAATGACTGCATAATTTTGAAATATGAATATACCACAAACATGCCATTTTGAACCATTATATGATTAAGGGAGTAGAACACCTTCCTTATGAGGAAAGACTGAGAGAGTTGGGTCTCTTCAGCTTGGAGAAGAGGAGACTGAGGGGTGATCTCATTAATGTTTATAAATATGTTAAGGGTGAGTGTCAGGAGGATGGATCCAGGCTCTTCTCAGTGATGGCCAGTGATAGGACAAGGGGCAATGGGGCCAAGCTGGAACATAGGAAGTTCCATCTGAACATAAGGAAAACCTTTTTCATGATGAGGGCTACGAAGCCCTGGGACAGGCTGCCCAGAGAGGTTGTGGAGTCTCCTTCTCTGGAGACATTCAAGACAAATCTGGACACATTCCTGTGTGATTTAATCTAGGTGATCCTGCTCAGGCAGGGGGGTTGGACTAGATGATCTTTCAAGGTCCCTTCCAACTCCTAACATTCTGTGATTCTGTGATTTGTAGTTATGCACTCTTTATGCATTTTGCTGTGTACAGTGACTCTTGATGAGAGCTTTGGACTGTAGCAAGAAAATATTTTGGCTACATAAGGAATCCTGGAAATCTCTAGCAGTATTTCGGTCCTTTCTGTCACAGATTCACAGAATGCTCTGTCATGCTCTACTGAAAGAACAAGGAAGAAAAATACTGTAATTTTCTCATGGGAAGGAAAGGTTAGAAAGACCAGGTCAGAAGCAGACGGATTATTGGAAATGCCATGATGAGATGATTCCCAGAGGACTGCAGGAGTGGATTATTTCTACTGTTAGAGTTGCAGTTAAAAATCAGGTATTAAAATCATAATTGTGTTAATAATTGTTACTGTTCTGATACCACTGCAAAAGTGAAGAACTGAAAAAAAAAAAAAGAAACTTTGACAAAAAAGTTTGGAGTCAGTCTGGAATTATTATTTTTTGTATGATATTTCTTTTCCAAAGAAGTATACAAGTGTTCTGGGTTGCATCCAGCTGTTAAATACAGAACTGAAGACAGGTACCTGCATGTCCTTTGTTATGTGGAATTTCCCTGTCCCCTGGCCAGTATATTTGTAGTGCTCTTGTTTCATGAGATGATCTCAGCTCCTTTATATTAATCACAGCGGGGCATGTAATGGTGGTTGTTGTCATGCTGGGCCAGGAGAAACTCCTTGCCCTCGAGTCATACATGTCTTTTGTGATACCCAGGTCTGGTGGATGTGCTGAGTCTTGGACATGGCCTGTGTCTGGTGCTGTGTCAGCAGAGAAGTCAGCTGCTTTAATACAGATGGACATTTGTGGCTGAGTCCTTGGCCCTGAAGAGCTTTACATCACTGCACAAAATATTGTGGTAGCAATATGCTCAGTTCTCTGAGAGCATCTTCTCATGGCATTTGCTACTCAAATATATACTGGCTTCTGAGAACCTTTCTCCTTACCCTCTGTCATGGTTTCACCCCAGCTGAGAGCTGAACACCATGCAGCTGCTCTCTCTAAATGGGAAGGAGTGAGGGGAAAGCGACAGGGAAGGAAACTAACACAAAAACAAACCTCACCTGTGGAGAAAAGGATAGTTTACTGGGACAGCAGAGAGAGATAACAATGATAGGACTTTATAGTGAAACATATGGAACTGGTGATACAGGATGCAATTTCTCATTGAGCCACATACCTCAGCCTGTACAGCTCAGAGCCATCCTGGAATTGTATCACCCCCAAAACTGTGCATCCTAAAGCCATGTCCTCGTCCCCCTCCAGTCACCCTTTATGCTGAGCATGACATAATTGGCATGGAATACTCTCTTTGGCCAGTTCAGGTCACCTGTCCTGGCTGTATCCCCTCCCAGCTTCCTGGGTACTGCCCCCCCGCCGCCCCCCCCCTTCCCATTATGAAGAATTGAGAAGTCCTTGACTGCCTGTCAACAACTGGAAACATCAGTGCTATCAGCACTGCTCTCATCCAAACTCCCAAAGACGGCATTCCACCAGCTGCTAGAAAGAAAATTAACTCTACTCTAGCCAAAACCAGGACACTCTCATGAGCATCCTCTCCTACAAACTTTGGTAGTTACACTCTGTTCTCTTGTTTCTCTGAGCTGGCAAACAGCCATCAAAAAAGAAACATCTCTGATGCTTCTCTCTAAAGTCTCTCTAGAGATTTCAGCCTCTTGTATCTAGGGCAGAAAATGTAAGTCCCAGCACTTCTGTCATTCTCTGTGGTCTTCCTCTGGTCCCTGTGGGGCGTCTCTTGGGGTACTTACTAAGAATGTTATCATTACTCTTTATTTCCAAGTACGCTGACAAAATTTTTATTTCCAAACCCCCTGACTTTCCCATGTAGTGAAGACATAGACTATCTGATCCAGATAAAAGTTAGAAATAAATAAATAAATAAAAATTGGCAACTTTGGGCAGAGTAATTGGTTTAATGCTCTGAGTCAGGTGATGCTATTGCTTTTGTTATGGTACCACCTCCCTTAAACAGTCTCAAATGAATGTCTCTTTTCACTGGAAGGAAACACACAGGGTATTTCATACTGCTGCTAAGCCTGAGAACAGCTATTGCAGTACACTGGACCAGGCAGAGAAAAGTTTAGGCAGAAACCTCAGTTTTATACAGTTAAATACTTAAAGTCTCTTCTGGAAGCTGTTTGACTCCCTGTTTTTCACACGGAGCTACCCAGACACTGTGAATCAGGCTCAGTGTTTTGCAGTTGTGTTCTACCTTTGAACTTGGTAATTCTCTCTTAATCTTCTTTTCTGTAGGAACTGGCAACCTGCCTGGCTTTAAGCAGAAGCAATGCCAATGATTTTGCGTTTTTGGCTTTTGGTTTTTCTGGTGGTGGTTGAGGGTTTTTTTCCATTTTTCTAAACATTTCTCAGGTTACTGATCAATCTTGAAATTCAGATCTCCCTGTCTGATATTCAGCTGCAATGACAGAGAAGAAAAAATGTCACAATCATAGAATCATAGAATGGCTAGAGTTGGAAGGGACCCTCAGAGGTCACCTAGTCCAACTCCCCTGCAAGAAGCAGGGATACCCCCAACTAGATCAGGTTGCCCAGGGCCTTATCCAACCTGGCTTTGAACGTCTCCAGGGATGGGGTATCCACCACCTCTCTGGGCAACCTGTTCCAGTGTTCCACAACTCTCACAGTAAAGAACTTTTTTCTAATATCTAATCTAAATCTACCTCCCTCTATTTTGAAACCATTACCCCTTGTCCTATCACAACAGGCCCTACTGAACAGCCTCTTCTCATCTTTCTTGTAGGCCCCCTTGAGGTACTGGAAGATTGCTATAAGGTCCCTGGAGCCTCTTCTTCTCCAGGCTGAACAGCCCCAACTCTCTCAGTCTGTCCTCATAGGAAAGGTGCTTCAGCCTTCTTATCATCTTTGTGGACCTCCTCTGGACCCTCTCCAACTGGTCCATGTCCTTCTTCTGTTGGGGGTTCCAGAACTGGACACAGTACTCCAGGTAAGATCTCACGAGGGTAGAGGGGGAGAATCACCTCCCTCGACCTGTTGGCCACGCTCCTCTTGATACAGCCCAGGATGCGGTTGGCCTTCTGGGCCACAAGAGCACATTGTCGGCTCATGTTGAGCCTCCCATCCACCAGCACTCCCAAGTCCTTCTCCTCAGGGCTGCTCTCGATCCATTCTCTGCCCAATCTGTAGTTGTGCCTGGGATTGCCCCGACCCAGATGCAGGACCTTGTACTTGGCCTGGTTGTACCTCATTAGGTTGGCACAGGCCCACCTCTCCAGCCTGTCAAGGTCCCTCTGGATGGCATCCCTCCCCTCCAGCGTGTCAACAGCACCACACAGTTTGGTGTTGTCGGCGAACTTGTTGAGGGTGCACTCTATCCCACTGTCCATGTTGCCGACAAAGATGTTGAATAGGTCCATCCAGCCAACTCCTTATCCACTGAGTGTTCCATCCATCAAACCCATGCCTCTCTAGTTTAGAGAGAAGAATGTCGTGCGGGACNGGCCTGTAGTCGCCTGGGTCCTCCTTGTTCCCCTTTTTAAAAATGAGGGTTATGTTCCCTCTCTTCCAGTCATCAGGGACGTCACCAGACCGCCACGACTTTTCAAATACAATGGCCAGTGGCATGGCAATTACATCCGCCAGTTCCCTCAGGACCTGCGGGTGGATTTCATCAGGTCCCATGGACTTGTGCACCTTCAAGTTCCTCAGATGTTCTCTAACCTGCTCTTCAAGTACAGTGGGCGATGGTTCATCCTCGCAGTCCCTGCTCGTTCCTTCCACAGCTTGGGTGGTGAGACAAGAGGCTTTATCGGTGAAGACTGAGGCAAAAAAGTCATTGAGTACCTCAGCCTTCTCCATGTCCCAGGTAACCAGAACACCGGTATCCTTCCCGATGGGGCCTATATTTTCCCTGGTCTTTTGTCCCCTACATACCTATAGAAGTTATATATCAATCCAGTCTGTCTTATAGTATGGGGAGCAGTTATTCCTCAGAGACCTCTGAATTCCGAGATTTCTTTGTTTGGCGCTTGAGAAAAGCAACAGTTAGAGCTATAGATCACAGCTGGTCTGTTGTAGCAATTAAACAAACAGTTCCAAGTAGCAGAGCTGATCCCTGGGGACACTGTGAAGAAGAGTCGAGGTGTCTGTTCACTGATTAGGTGTTGGTCTCTGCTTTCTCCTGCACAGACATGGCAGGCACAGCAGTCTTCCCACCTGTGTCAGTTTACTTCCACGTCAGATACATTCAACTCACTACTGGGCTTTCTGTCCTTCAGGTTCTTTTTCCATGTTACTACTAAAGTTTTTGTGCACAGGTTTAAAAATGTGTGTTTTGAGACATAAGAGAGAATCTGGAACATCTGAAAGTTTGATCACCGTTGAAGCCACAGGTGTTTGAATGCTGAAACTGGGCTTTGTTGTGGAAGTTAATTTCCTTTCCCTTAGCCATCTAGGCTCAGAATACTTTCCACAGACTATTAAATAAAGAGGAAGAAATCTTTTATCATTCCTCCAGCACGGCTTCTGAAGGGCCTTGGCCCATTGCTTCCGAGTCAATTTTGTCTCTGCTTCCTGAGACACATCCTGACTCTGGCGAGGTTTCTGGCTCCATCCATCCTGTAAGGCACCTGATCCTCTACCAAGCAGTGCAGGGCAGGATTTTCAAGGGTATGAAGAACATCTGCGTAAGAATGCACTCCTGGAGTGCATTCTTACTAGAAATATTGTGAACGAAAAGGACACTCACTGTATGACGACAACATCACTTTTGATCTTGAGTTTTACTTTCCTATTCTTTAATGTTCCTACTGCTTTAAAATGGTAAAGCCTGTACAAAATCTCTTATTTTAAAATTGTTCCTTATTTTAAAACAGAATCAGCTGCATCTCAGCCTCACAGAAACTATAACATCAACCTCATGAAAATTCTTGTACTGTTAACTCTTCATTATACGAAATACTAATCAACAGCTTGAGGCTTGGGGGAATAAAATGGAGAGATACTGAAGCTGCTCAGCAAGAGTTAAGTTGAATCCAGAAGGTCCAGAAGGAATGACCATGCTCTGCCTATGCCAGATAGGACCTGGTTGTGTGAAAAAAACCCCAAACAAAACCACAACAAAACACAATGTCATAACTCTCTAGGTGACAGAATTCAAAATGGAGAAATCTGAGCATCTGTCTTCTGTTTGCCAGGGTATATCAATGTGTGCAGATCACATGGAAGATAAACAATGCTTTTTCTCACTCTACAAGCAGGTCTGCCCCACGGTGTCTGGCACAGGCTGATGAGGAGGTGGGAATTGTAGGTAGATGGGAAGGGAAAGGCCTGGCTGGTCTAGTGGCTGCGGCTGCCCTACTGTATCAGAGACGTGTGTACTGGGAAAGAAGAGATGTGTCGCAGCCATACGACCAGCGCTCTTGTCTCTGTCAGTGTCAGCTGCTGTCAGAGGAGCACATGTGAACCTGGCCACATTCTGCAGTCCATCTTCTCACACCTCCCCAGCATCCATGACTGCTGGATTAAGGATGTTAAAAGGACTATCCCAGCCTTAGCCTTTTAAGGATTTCATTTGGACTTGGGGTCCAAAATTGACATAAGCACTTTTGAACCCACTGACATTGTTTGCATCTGAAACCTCACATGGCAGCAGGTTCCTCCAGCTGGTTGCTACCTGCAGTGTAAGGAAATGCTCTCTTTCATTTGCTTTAAACTTGTTTTAAAGTTTCCTTCCTATTCATGAGTCCTCACAGTTCTTGGATTGTGGGATTTTTGTGAATAACAGGTCTGCATTCATTTTTCCCATGACCTTCACAATCTTGAGCCTCTCGCCAGTGCAGGAATTGTAGTTGCCTTATGAGAACAGACCAAAAGGCTGGGCTCTCCTCCAGTGCCCCATTCAAAGGGTAATGATGTTCTCACCTCTACTTGCGGGGCAGTTGTTCCTCCTCTGTGACCCCTGGGCTGCCCCTACCCCTTCTCTACATCTCTCCTCAGATGTGCACACCAGAACTGCACATGCCACTGAGGATGTAGAGGGCCAAGGTACAAAACACATAGCATCAAAACTCTGTCTGCGTCTCAGTATTGATGCACAACATTTTATTGGCTTTCTTGCTTGCTGCTGTGCATTGAGCCAATGATTTCAGAGCACCTGAAAATCAGAGATCTTCCTGTATTGGGCCACACAGTTCCATTCATCAGCACCTGTCTTCGTTTAGATTGTTTATTGTCACCCAGCAAATCTTAGTACTGTTTGTACTGGTTCAGACAGTAGACTACCCCCCATCCTGAAAAGTGACAATTCAATTCCACCCTCCACTTCTTCCTCATTAATTAGCTTTATGCCAGTAAAAGGACCTCTGCTTTTAAAAGCAGATAAAATCCTATGGGAATTTATTTTCTTTGATAATTTGGGGGGAAAAAACCCAGGCAAGACAAATTGTCAAGGTGCTGGGACTGATAGGTGGAAGCCTAGGCGCTGGCATGGCCGATTCCTCAAGAAAATTTGTGTCACGTTGTGATGCAGGTCTTGCCAAGTGGCGAGTAATACCAGCACAGCAGGCACACTAAAAGCTGCTCCTACTCTGAAGATACAAAATGGGTCTGAATGAGCAGAAGTCAGAGTGGGCAAGTCACACAACAGAGGAGACCATCACTGAGAAGAAAATATTATCTGCTATCCAGAAAGGGAAGGAAACGGACAGAAAAACTGTAGGGTTGGAAGATGCAGCATGTGAAGTCAGTTAGAAAAGCAGCATCCATCAGTTAGCAGTGACTGAGATACAGGCTCCATGTAGCCAACTGTAGGTTTGAGGGATGTCTAATCAGGCTCCCTGACTTTTACTGAGGAAGCTGTCACACCAGCATGTCAGCAGGATATAAACACAGTGAGGATTTGTGCACTCAGTAGTAAACACAGACAGTTATTTAGAACTTTGTTCTACTGAAATTTTCCAAATCTTAATGTTATGTCAGCTGTACTGGTACATTGCTTCACCTTCAATTTGAGACATATCCTGCCAACAAAGCCAACAGTCCCCAAGAACCCCAAACCCCCAAATGCTAGAGGTTTTGGCTCCACAAATTACAGCCAGCATGAAGCAGGTCATCAGTGAGAGACAAGCTCAGTACAGCATCTCTTAAAGGGGTAAACAGAGATCCAACCAAAAAGAGTAGGCTTTAGGAAATAGAGATGTAGGATGATGCTGACATTGATGAGTCTTTATCACACACATCTGCATGTGTCAAACTATGAAGAATGATGAAAAATGAAATCAAAGGCAAAACAGGCAAAAATCTATGAGAAGATTTAATCAAAGATAGGAAACGGAAGGATATAAGTCAAAACAAAAAGTGCAGAATAATGACTTGGATACTTTATCACATAAGACTGTCATATCATTGAGTAGGGACACCCAGTCCCAAACATAAAGAAAGGGAACACATCAGCACAGTTGACTCCTTCTGTTGTAAACTGTGAGGAGTGGACAAGGACTGTCCCTGCAGTAGGAAACGGGGGCTGTTACATCTGTCTTAGAGGAGGCAACAGTGGAAAGCTCTCAGCACATGCAAGTTGCTCCACTGGTGTAATACCCATGACAGACAGTGATATAGAAATCTGTAATAGTAACTATTGTTTTGTATTTTCTATAGTGGAATCATTTCCAGGCTAAAGATCAAACTGAAATGATGTGTGAGTCAGAAGATTAGTGTTTCAAGGAAAAGTATTAGTCAAGGCTTTGAAAGGTTATGCAAGTGAATTAAAATGAACGAAAGGTTTGTGTCAGAATCCACAGACACCTGGGAAGACATTTCCAACAAATTGGTATTTCTGCCTAGATGGCAGGTTGCTGATAGAATTAGGTGTTTTAAAGGCAAAAAAGGACCTTTATCTTCCTTTGTTTCTAACACCCTGCACAATGCAGCTGCAAACTTACAACCAAGAGAATATTTTTAGAAAAATCTGTGGTCTTAAGACTGCAAATCATGGAGAAACCATTACCTTTCTGATGGTGTTAATTTGAATCATTAGTGCTATTACTATGAAGGATGCATATCTTATCCAGTTGATACAGTTCAGTTTTAATTTCTCACTATTAGATTGTATCGCCTGCCTGCAATACTATATGTTGATTAACCACCTTTATTTCCTGAAAAAAGAACCTTGTCCTGTGAGGAATATTCATCCCCTCCAGAAACTTACAGATGCCAATCAAGTCACAGTCAGTGGTCTATAAAAGGTAGCAAAAATATTCCTAATATATTTCTGTTCCACATTGTTGTATCTGGTAACTTAATTGACAGTGTTCTATTCCCATAGAAAAATTAGCTTTTCTCACTTATTTCTTCTTTCTCCCTCACAGAAAGTTCTCCTTTTGCCTCCCCTACAGAATTTCCTTATAGAAAAAGATAAAAATAGATTAATAGTGCATCATCTTAGCAGCAGACAGCGAAAAATTCTTTTGTCAGTAACTTTCTGAGTAATATTTCTTTCTCAGTCTGTTACAGTGCACTAGCAAAGCCTTTCTATCTAGGATATGTGTAATGGGAAAGCTTTCTCTGCAGACATGTTGAAGGGGAGGATAACTTTATGAAGTACGCTAGTATGTTGTCTAATACTACTCTTTCTTATGTTCTCTAATACTATTCTTTTTCTTTTTCCAAAAACACCCATCCCCTTCTCCCCAGCTTGATGAATCTATTAGGGACACAAACAAGCAGGCAAGCATCTTTTCTCACAGATTACCTTACTCTTAAATAATCTTTGAAACAGATTCTCTGCTTTAAACCATCTCCATCTCCCTAGAAGCACCAACCACAGAGGCTTATTTAATCTTATTATATAGAAAGAACCTATACCAACCTGTCCTGCCTTCTCTGTCTCACACAGGGCACAAACATGCCCCTGCCATGCCTCTGAAATATACCTGCCCTGCCATCGTACCTTCCCACAGATACCGGAGTGCTGAAGCATCCCTTCCCTCACAGCCAGCATCACCCTTCTTCCCACTATTTCACCCACCTCCTGGTGCCCTGCACCAACAGCCAACCCAAGCCCTGGTCCCTGCTGCACCTTGGCACATGCTGCTCCCAGCTATGTGCTACCCAAATTCCTCTTGAAAGTCCTTGTTTTGCAAACAGAGAAATATGCTCGATCAGTAGTACATACAACCATAGTTACGTGGGTTAAAATAATACCTTTTCCCTGTTCATTTTGTCTTATTTCTGTTTGGAAGATACCTAGAACAATCAGAAAAGAACACCTGCCAGTGATAGACCCTTAGCAAGGCTGCCCCTCTCCACATCCTCAGGGGTAGGAGCGGGAGATCAGACATAATCCTATCCTATGGCAGGAGTTACCTTGAAGGTCTGATGACCAAACAGATTTCTTTAGAAGACAGTCTCAGACTGAATCTCAAAATATCTAAGGAAGACCTTCCAAAAGTACATGAGAAACTTAATGTCTGCATTTGGATTACAAGTTAAAAGTGAGATTTGTTCCTCTGGGTGATTAATTGCCTTGTTATTAGGAGAGACCCAGTCATACAAAGGCCCTAAAGCAGCTCTTTACACATAGAAATAAATGTGAGCTCAGAGCTGAACTTCTCCATTCTGCTGCTGGATGTACAGAAACCAGAAAAGAGACCAGCAAACCATATGTGACACACAAGCCCCTTTCACTAATGGGAAGCCCTTGTTTATGTAAATACCCATTTCTAGCAATTTACAAGCAGCTGCTAACCACAAGTGTTTTAATTGCCATTGCATTATTTCAATTACTAATCTCTGCTTTGTCCCTACCTCTCTATGGACATGCTGTAAATTATTATAATTCGTTATGATGGACAGCATTAGAATGGCTTCTATTAGCACTTCTATAATTGAGAGACCCTCATAATGTTTATTAGCAACCCTTGCAGGTGATGGCAATGATGGAGGGGAGGGACACCATCATATATCTACTGTGAGAGGAAATTCAGGCAATTGAGTTGTGAATAATTACTCTCTTCCCCTGTTGTTCCCACTCCCACCTTTTTTTTTTTTGACCCTTTTCTTTGTCTCTCTTCCAGACATAAATATATTGAAATACGTATGCAAACACAATCATGCTGAAGTTCCTATAAGTTTCTGCAATATTTTACCACATCCAGCATTTTACAGGCAATGAGTTCCTTATGCGTTTAATGCTGATTTTTGGTTTTGAATATTGAAAGTGAGTTAGCATTTTAAAAGGTAGCAGGAGGCTTATTATGCAATGGGTGGCAACACAGTAAGGAGCTAAGGAGAGAGATGGCTGCTCTGTAACCTTGCTGACCCCTGCAAGCTATAAAAATCAATAAGAGAATCAAACCAATTAAGGGGTACCAAGAAGTTTACAGAGGCTGAAAATGGAACTAAGGGACACAGCCATTGATTTATTGTCATGAAGTGATCCCAAAAAATAGATTAATAATTCCATTGTTTGCCACTAGATACTTTTTCTTCTTTAGAGCAATCAAATCCAAGACCCTCTTCTGATGCAGGTGCATTAGGTAATTATCCTTGTGAAAAGTGCTTTTGTCCTCCTCACTCTTTAAAATACTTGAAGACTCACCAAAACAAAAAACCAAATGACTAAAAATAGATAATGGCTCAGCAGGTAAGAGCATCATTCTCACTCTATTTCTGTTTGGATGGAAGGAAATGTAAATGTCAAAAAGACCCACCTCTGTAAGAGATGTGATTCTGGCTGTCACTCCTTCCCTAGTGATAAAGGCCTTAAAGAGCAGTCTCCTCAGAGATGGAGTTGTGGCCTTGTATCCATGCAGAGCAGAGTACCTTGTCAGGGAGAGAGATATAGTCAAGCAATCTGGGAGCACTTTGGGAACTGAACAGCTTCTTCTTTCACAAAAAGTCCTTTCTTTACTTTAGGTTACATTAAAAGTGTGTAGTTTCACCGAAGAGGTGAGAGACACATGTGATCATCATCCTACTGCCCTTGTTGCTCTGTACCTGGAGTCCTGTATCAAAATGCAGTTTCTCCTCTGAATGTTTTCCATGCTCCACTCCTGCTACCTCAGTGCCAGTGTCCTTTTTCTTCCCAGACAAAACCTAACTACAGTATACAATTTCTCTGCCTTATTAACACAAGCATGGGGGTATATAAAATAAAATAGAGCATAGCTGACAACCACAGCACATGCACAAGGAATTATTTCATCACCCTCTAAAGGAGAGGGGCTAATGAGTGTGTTCATTAGGAGCAGCTGGACTGGGATGAAGGTATGGCTGGTTTGGGGAAGGAGGAGTAATCAAAGTTTGTTAATGCAATTGCTCTGCTGCTGCTGGTATGTGAAAAAGGGCACTAAGTGCTTCTGGGAAAACGTATCAAAACACTCTGAAAGTAATTGTTTCTCTGCCCATTCTCACATCTCCCTACCTCAGTGCCAGTAGTTACCAGGCTGGGTCCTAGGGCTCAGTGTGTGCAGCAGGGTGCTGGTCTCACAGCATCCCAGGCACTGAGGTCCTGAAAGTTACTCCTAAGGACACAGACAGTTCACAAGATTGAACTGGAACTTGTGTGTGCAGAGAAATCCCTTGTCCTAATACATTCTTTTCTAAAAATCTATCTGAGCTGCTTTCCATTTTCAATGTTCCTTCATCAGAGACATCCCCTGTGGTTTAGAGTGAACTTTTAAAGATTCAAGTTCTTTATTGACAGGAGGATTATAATCTTCACTGTATTTACGTGTTTTATTAGATTGAAGTAATTGTCCTGAGTGAGATTATTAACTTTTACCTTATCCAGATATAAGTTTTTGGAAGAGAAAGCATGAGAGAGTCACTATTCTCCCTCCACATATGCACAGTCCTTGTCCCAAGGGAGAAAATCCCAAATAAGATACATTTTTAAAAGTCAGTACGACACACAAATGTTTAACTTCTTGTGGGTTTGGGGTTTTTTATTTGTTCTGTGTTGTGTTGTTTTTTGTTTGTTTGCTTGCTTTTGTTTTCTTTTCTTTTTAAATACACAGCTGGCATCTGCTTTATGTTAAGGATATGCATGGGCACTGATATTGAAGTCCTGAGGGACTATTCACATCAGGTAGCAGCTCTTCACACAGGCAGTCCCTAGCTACAAGGGTGAGAGATGGGTCTGTGTCTACACCCACGCCTCAGAGCATGGTGGTAGCGCCTGGAAAACCACTTTCTCGACTACATAATTTGCTTTGCTCTGGGCATCTGGTCACTCAATGCCACAGGAATGCCCCACTGGCAAACCAGTCAGGAAACCCTCTAGTCCTTTCAGAGATCACGTGCTGCGTTTGTTCTTATTGCGGTGCTCAGGGAAAGCAATTTACTTCTCATACTACTTCCTTCCTTATCAAAAGCTTCATGTGTTGCATGTTGCAGGGACAGCTGTTGTGTGAGCCATACAGACATGGCTGGAGGTCATGGAGAAGAGCTGGGTGGGTAGCGATGGGACATGGATGAGGCACCCTCACCAGGATAGCTCTGCAGCAATCCAGCACTAGCTGGCTGCTACAGGGTGCAAAAGTGAGCAGCTGAAACCCAGCAAACTGAACAGGTTTGAAAAGATTCTGAAATAAGGAGAGCAATAAGCCATAGGAACAAACTGTGAACTGTCCTTGCTGCCACCACTTGAAAATGTAAACAAATCTTGGGTTTCTTTTGGAAAGATTTACCCTGCTTTACTCCAGCTATTGCACATGTTATGGCTGGGAAATACAGGTCCTAATCGCAGAATCACAGAATCACAGAATATTAGGAGCTGGAAGAGACCTCGAAAGATCACTAAGTCCAACTCTCCTGCCCAAGCAGGATCATCTAGAGTAGATCACATAGGAACATGTCCAGATTGGTCTTGAATGTCTCCAAAGAAGGAGACTCCGCACTTCTCTGCGCAGCCTGTTCCAGTAATCCATCACCCTCACAGTGAAAAAGTTCCTCCTTATATTAAGATGGAACTTTCTATGTTCCAGTTTGGAACCATTTCCCCTTGTCCTATCACTGGCCATCACTGAAAAGATCCTGGATAAATGGTGGGAGATCTTTCTCCTTTGCAATATCTACAGTCATGTAAGAGCAAGCACGACAGCCTTTTTATGCCCTTACTGTAGACTGATCAGTCAGTCTCAAGACACCCAACAGTTACCAGCCACATCTCAAACAGATGTGTCAATTGCTAACATCATTTTTCCTGACATGAGGACTGAGTGGATAACTGCTGCCTGTGTTGTCAGGAAGAGCAGCACAGCAGTGGCAGAGCTGGTGAACAAAGCAGTTGGTCCTGAGGACCAGATATCCACTCTGGGGACCACTTTGGGCCACATCAAAACACCCAGGACTGGCCAAAGCACCCAAGAAAGCCCTGTGGAGCCCAGCTCCTGCCTGGCTTCACCCAAAAGAGAGGCACTTCACAGGCTCTCAGATTACACCACATGATAGGTGGTGATGGTTTGCTTAAACAGCACTCTGGTTCAGAACCAGGGTGGTGATGTGGACAACCACCCACCAATGTGGCACAGAAATGCCCCTGTCAAGGAGAAGCCCTGTCTGTGACAATAATTGGCACTGGGTTCTCAAGAAACAGGAAAAATCATGTCTTATAATTCCCATGGCCAAAGTGTAATGCTTTAATATGGACTTGGGCTTAACCAGTTTTGACATGATCTGACAGGATCTGGGTATCTGAATGAGAGGCATGTGTCTTTTTGGGTCTCTAGGATATATGGTTTAAGCCAGTTATGTAAAATAAAAATATTTACTTCAACAAAATGAGAAATGCTGAAACTCATGGAATGTTATTTCTAACAACCTGAGAGAAAATGTTGCCTAATAGCAGTTCTTGTCTTCTCGTCAGCAAGGCTAATCTTAGACCTTATTTGTTTTCCAAATGACATTATTATTCAGTAAATAGAATATGAATCCATGGAACAGAAATTGCTCAGTTCATGGCAAACTTTCTTCCCATCTTGCTAAATAATCATGATTATAATGACTTTATTCATAAGTCACATTAGGTTTTTCCCTATGGTAAAATTAAATGCAATGGGAAGTGAATGATCTGTTCACTAAATGCAAAGCTAAAAGCACTACATCTTGTTCCAACATAAAAAAACTATATTTATGTCCACATAGTCAATGACTGAATCAGAAATATCTACTCTGATGAACCCTGGCATTCAACTCTTTTTTTGTTTTTTGTTTTTTTTTTTTTAATAGCAGAACAAAATGTCAGTCAAAGCATTGAGACATCTATCTGTGGAGACCCCAGAATGTCAGAAAGATTGATACTAAATTGCTGGATGCAGAGTAATCAATGTCATCTGAGAGATCAGGATCCAAGAGTCAATCATGACACTGAACAGATGGATTTGTGTCCTGTTTTGTCCTGAAACTTGTGATATTGACTCTACATTTCCACTAGTCTGAGGGGGACCAGCTTGAGGACTAAAAAGATTTTGGTGTGAACAGTTTGCTGACTTGGGGTATCCTGTAAAAACAGAGGTGGGCCATAATTTGCTGAGATTTTGTTTTAGTAGAAACCAAGTTCTTACAAGGGGGCGAATACTCTGAAAACCAGACACTCATGGGAAGGGCCGGGGGTCTGAAATTACCAGGCAAAATGTAAAAAAAAATTAAGCCTCTTCACTGTTGCCTAGTGAAGGTATGTTGGGCTGCACCAGGACACCTGCTGAGTGGAACAGGATAATCATGATGAAGTCAAATATTTTTTCCCTTTGGAAGTGATGCAGCTGATTTTTGGAGGCGGAGGGCAAGCAGCAGCACACTTATTTGGGGCTTGGCACAATCCTGACCCCAACAAAGGACACAGGAGAACAAGAGGTAAGAAAGGCTTCAGTGGCTCAGATTGAAAACTTGCAGCCATGGGAGGTGACTGATGTGCTGAGAGATGAGTGCCTGAAGTGTTTGTAAAAGGCACTGCAATTGCTTTATATTTGCTTGGCACTTGTGGAGGGTCAGGCTTCTGGGTTTATACCTTTCACAGCAGGCTGAGGGGGTTTGAAGGAAGAAAACTTAATAATAAATCTGCTAAGGCTGCATGAGTATAAAAGGTTCTGTAATAAGAGTGGCAGCATTTACTTGAGCTATCTGCATTATTTTGGAACAATGTTCACATACGATTTATGGTTGTGGTGTTCAGCAGCTCAACAAATGTACATGTTTGATTCTGCTTGAATAATATATATTGCTGTAACCAAGGCTATGGCATATCCAATAGATAACACTTGGAGAACAAACGCCTCCAACAGTATTTTGAAGGCAAAATTATTTAAATGCATGGGATCATTAAGCATAAAGAAAACATGTAGTCTTATTCAGGTTACAATGATAAAAAGAGCAAAGCAGAACTAGGCATGCTACATTATGTCTGTCTCACCAGGAATATTTTCTGTAGTTGTTGAATTTTCCTGAAGTTTTGACAGTGAGGTCCTTTTTAGGATTACGTGTTGTCACCATCAGTCTTCCCAAGCTAATTCCCTGGGGTACTGTGAGACAGGGAGACTTAGGAAGACAGCAGAGGAGCATACCACCATGTCACCCTACACCTCTGTTAGTGAACACGGTGGAGGAAAGCAGCTCTGATGAGGGTAGATACAGGCTAGTCTGATCTGAGGTGCCTAAGGCTAGGAAGCCACACTTAGCCCCTGAGGGTTGAAATGCCCCAAGGAGGTAAAAGGAACTTAGAGCCCCAAACCATCAAAACTGTGCTGGGCCCCGAGCAGTACTGCAAATGTGATTGCTTGGCTTGCTCAGCACTCTGCTGTCTGAAGATAAATCTAAACAAAGAATAAGATCTATTTCTTCATTGATTTCTCTGTGTTGTTTCCAGTGGACTAGACACCAGGAATACATGATTATGCTAAATCCATCTGGTATATGCCAAACTATTTCATTTTTTTGGTGGTGGCTGAAGGAAAATATTCACAGATTCACAGAATCACAGAATGTTAAGAGTTGGAAGGGACCTCGAAAGATCATCTAGTCCAACACCCCTGCCTGAGCAGGATCACCTAGATTAAACCACACAGGAAGGTGTCCAGATTGGTCTTGAACGTCTCCAGAGAAGGAGACTCCACAACCTCTCTGGGCAGCCTGTCCCAGTGTCCAGGGATCTGTCACCCTTACAGTGAAAAAGTTTTTCCTTATATTCAGATGGAACTTCCTATGTTCCAGCTTGGACACGTTGTCCCTTGTTCTATCACCGGTCAACACTGAGAAGAGCCTGGCTCCATCCTCCTGACATTTACCCTTAACATATTTATAGACGTTAATGAGGTCACCCTTCAGTCTCCTCCAAGCTGAAGAGACCCAGCTCCCTCAGCTTGTCCTCATAAGGAAGATGTTCCACTCCATCATCTTGGTTGCCTTGCGCTGGACTTTTCCAAGGACTTCTATGTCCTTGAACTGAGGGGCCCAGAACTAGACACAATATTTCATGTGTGGTCTCACCAGGGCAGAGTAGAGAATGAGAAGGACCTCTCTTGACCTACTAGCCACCTCCCTTCTAATACACCCCAGGATGCCATTCCCCAAATAAAGGAGTTAATCACCTAGTAGAATGTAGAGTGTCATGGAAGCAGCTTGTTTAAAAAGAAATAAAAGGTATTTAAGAACTTACTTAACCATATATGTATCCACATGTGTGTAGTATGTGTAAGAACTTATATTTATTTATATCTGGTGTGTATGTGAGTCCCAGATACTTCCTTGAAGGAGAGAATATGTCCTCTTTTTGTACCATGAATTTACCTCTTCAACTGCACTTGGAAGAACATTAAGATTTACAAAGCTATTATAACTGACAGACTAAATATCATGGGGATATGTATTTTAATTGATAACCATAAAGGCAGAGCAGTAAAGGTTATCTTGCAACTATATTTGGAAATCACTTTCACAACATCATTTAATTCCTCTAGAAGTTATCTTTAATCACAGAAACTTTGCTGATATTATTACATATACTTTATCTGAAAATGATCCTATTTTGTTTTGCTGTGACCTTATCTTATGGGTGAACCAGCAAGAATGGAAACTCATTTACTTCTCACAGATCCTTTTATTTCATACATCTTGTGTGGATTTTCTAACCCTAAACAGACTAACCCAAGCATATAACCACTTGTGATATATTGTAATTCCTCCTCAGAATATGTCTGGCCCATAATGGTGTCCTCAGGCAGCTGACTAAAAGGCATCAGAAAATTTTGACAGAAAGTAGATTTTTTTACCTCCTGTTTTTGGAAATCTAAGATTTTGCAGGAGGGAGGGAGGTGTATTGACAGAAAACTAAAATAATATTGTGTGTCACTTACTAGGAATAAAATAGAATAGTTTTCATCATTAAGAATTGAAGAAAATGAAGATCTAGTTTTTGTCTTGCCACACTGGGTCGCGCCTCTCCCCAGGCGCAGGCAGAGAGCCCACGTTCCTCCATCAGCGGCACAGTTTGCATCCTCTTGCACTATCGGGTATCCACAACCTGAGTGATGGGATTGTGAGAAACAGCAATTTAAAAATCTCCCTGAGCTGTGCAAAAGCATAATCGCTTCAAGGAGACAGAACATCTCAGAAAGCAATTTGACTGTCAGCTTTGGCGTTCCCTCCTCCCTTATTAAAACATTCCTGCTGTTCAGGGGCTGCATGGGAGATAGGACCGTACACAGGCTGGAGAGATGGCTCTAGGGGTGGCTGTGGGTGGTTGGCACTGCAAGCACCAGGGAAGTCAGAGGGAGCCTGTTTCCAGCTATGGAACGGGCATGATCTGGTGGTTTTCCTTCATTGGGGCTGCCCAGATGGGCAGCACTGAAGAAGAGCAGTGAGCAGTGAAGATGGAGAGCTAGCACCCTCTTGTAGTGCTGCTGAAGATGGGGGCAGAGAGGCTGACTCCTGGGGGCATGATGGGCAACAAGACTGTGGAACAGGTCTCAAAACCAGGAGTAAGACACAGAGATGGTGGCCTCAAGGTCCATGGGACATACATGATAGTGTCCCAGCAGCTGGTTGGGTTCAGCCTGACGGGTCTCAACAGGAGCCAGGAGACTACCACTGTCACACTCTGAGCAAGGCACTGCCAACCTTCCCTTTAGCACAGCACAGTTCTTGAATGTTTTTCCCATCCTACCAATGTTCTGTCAAATTGTTTGTGTGGGATATCATCAGACTCACCACACTGTTGGACCTTTTTCTACCCTGCACAGGAATTTTACCATCAGTGCTCCTGTACAGCACATGCCCTGTACAGCCTCCTCTCCATGTGCTGGTTTTATGAATGATCAGACTGTACTAGGGAGACATCTAGTACCAAATACAGGTGGAAAAAAACATCATGAAGCTTTAGTAGGAGCAAATATGGACAAACCAAACTGCAACAACTTGCTGAGATTGGATGATTTCCAGCCAGTATAAACAGATCTAGGCATCAACATACATGATGTCACAGAAGTTATTTGATAAGGTCACTTATGAAGGGCTTTGTCAAATGTTTCAGCTGTCCGGGGTGAAGGTAAACAGCCCCAGATTGAATAATTTAATTGTTTAAAACATAGGAAAAAGAGCATAAGTATAAATGGTCAGTTTTAAAAGCAGAGGTGGTTATCAGTGGGACCTGAGTAGATGATCTGGAAAAGGGGTGATCAGTGAGTTGACAAGACCTGCTGGTGTCACAAAGTTATTTAGCGAGAAAAAGGCAAGAGTTGATTGGTAAGAGCAGCAGAAGAACCCTGGAAATACCAAGAGACATGGCAAAAAGTAGGAAATGAAATTGAATATAAATAAATGTAAAGCACAGTGAAAAAGTTTGAACTGACTCAAGAAAAACTTGGGCTAGAAGTATCCCATTAAAACTCCCAGCCTAAAGTTCAGGGGCAGTTAAAGGAATGCACTGAGCATAAGGAGTTATTAGGAAAGGAACAGAGAACAAATCTGAGAAGATGGTTGTCCCTCTGTATAAATACATGACACATTTGCATCTTGACTTGTTTATGTAGTTCTGGTTCTCAGAGTCCAGCCCACAGGGGACATACTGGATCCGGGGAAAGTTCAGAGAAAGCTACTAGGATGGTTCTTGGCATAGTGCAACTTCTATTTAAGCATGGATTAAATACACTGTGGTGCTTTTGCTTGGAGTAGAATAAAATGAAAAGAGTAATCTGTAAAAGCATGACTGTCCTGGGCAGGGAGCACATAACAGTGAAGAAAGAACAGATGGACTTCAGATAAAAAACGTCATAGGCTCAAAGTCAATCCAATGATGTTGTTCTTTCCAATGATGTACACTAAAACTGTGCAACAGATTTGTTGTGGCTTTCATAGGAATGAGGAGACAAATTTCCAGGCTGAAACATCCACTGACAAATACTAGGTGTAAGTTTTTCAGAGGCTGTAGGTAGGATGTCTCATTCCAAGTTTGTCCAGTGGTTTTGGTACTCCCTAGCTGCTCAGGCCAAAGTTCTGGGCTACCTGTGGTTGTCATCAGCCCGCTATAACCACTCTTGTAAGAAGAAGTATCAGACAATAAATATAGTTCCCCACATCTTAAAATAATTATTTCAATACAAATTGAAAAGGTGGCAAACTGACAAGTGTCTTACAGTGTACCAATGGAGCCTGTAGTAGCTACTGTCCTGCTAGGATCTATCTGGGAGTTATGTTTCTATACATTTCTGTGGTTTTTGTCCATCTGTGGTGGGCTTGAACATGTTCACCTATTATCATATGAAAAAAACCCAGAGGGTTAAATCTGCACTGTTCATCCTGGCAAACACATAAAAACCAGTATTTCATAACTGACCCAGTTCCATGACTGAAGAGAACTTATTGAAGGCTGGACAACAACTATACTCATATTGAATTACCAGCTAGGATAAATAAGAAACTTTTGTTCACATAAGATAACCACATTAAATCATTGGTGGCCTTTATGCTACCGTTTGCAGAAAGTACATTGGGGCTTCGTTATACTTCTGTTATTTCTTAGGATTGATTCAGATTAATCGGAAAGCTCCTGAAACCTTTACATAGTATTAGAGAGATTACACCAGTTCATCAGCATTTTTAGTCTGAGCTATTTTCACTGCATAACGAGTATATATCCCTTCCTTTTCCCCTCCAGGAACTGCACTTTCAGTGGATTAAACAAATGGAGCCTGAAAAGTTCAGTAAAGTAGAGATGTACTAGGGGAAAAAAAGAAAATAAACAAAAATTATTACCTGCTAAGTGACTTCAGAAGCATCTAACCTCCCTTTGGTCCCTGGATAAAGACCAGGCAGCCTTTGTAAAAACACACCTGGCATGAAAGAGGGACCTGCACACTAAGAAAAAGCGGTGTTGCAACATGCCTTTGGAGGTGGAGGGGGGTGGGAGGTGGGTGGAACATGGTTTAGACAAAAAGAAACAAGTGTTCTCCCAAGGCTGATTTTTGGACCACATACCGTGTGATATATTTAGCATATATCTTACCTCATGATTGTTGTGGGTTCAAAAACCCTATAGAAACGCATCCTCCTAAATTCTGAAGAGCTTCTCCATAAAATATGTATCTTCCTTTCCCAGTTGTTTTCTTTGTATATGTTTTCTTTAAAGGTTTCTGTTTGACTAAAGCTTTCTCCTTCAAAAAAACAGGCATTGAGAAAATAGCACTGTCAAGAAATCCTAATCAAGATTTAGAAGAGCCTGTTGCTATGGAAATAGTCTGTGTTCTATACGACTTCTGCTGTGTTAAAAATCAGGCTGAAAAAAACAGAAAACTCTGGCCTGAGTAAAATAAATCAACAGAGTAAACCATACAAGTGAATGATATAAATGATACATTAGCCTTTATTAATTATGTTTTCATTGTCTCTTTGTACCTGCAGGCAGAGGACTGCCTCCTGCCGAGGCGGGGGGATTGCGGCAGGGAGGAGTTACTTGCACTCGAAATGAGGTCGCTTTTTTGCTCATGATATGTTTAGATGGGATGGCTGTGTCTGCTCTCACTTAGCAGTGCCGACACCAAGGGTTGAGAAATCATGCCTTCACTCTACAAAAATTCAGTAATTTTTGGAAAGCAAAGGCACCCTGTCCCACAGGAGCGTGTGCACATGGACTGCAGGCAGGGCTGCAGATTATTCTCACAAACTGGCAGGGCCCCACAAAACCTCAGCCCCACAGAAAGTGTATGGCAGTTTATTCTACACCCCAAATTAATCTGGATGCACTGTCCAGGTATCATTTTTATCCCATCAAAGTCCAAGACACAGCAGCCTGCATCTCCTGCCCACCTGTCTCACAAGCCCCTCGCACCAGATTTGTCCTTTCAGCTCTCCCACTTCCCATCCAACCATTCAGTTAATTTGGGCCTTCTAATGTTAAACTGCTCAGCCACTTAAATTGAGGCAAAATCATCACTTACTGCAAAAACTGACCACAAGCTCAAGAGCAGCAAGGTCTAGTCCTAATGGCTATTCCTGAGACTATAGCAGCCCTCTTTTTGTTTAGTTTGATGCCCAGTTAAGATTACTGAGGTTGAGTTTGTCACTTGTGAGAGTTAGTAGCCTTGGAGGTAACTCAGGGTGATTTGCACCTCTCTGGTCCTGGCTCAGGATGTTTTTTCTTCCAGGCAGATCTCACCACTCTGGCAATGCTCAAGAATGTGGAGTCAACTTAAAGATGAAAGCTCAGGTTGTGGAACAAGAGCTGAGCAGCTCCTGCCAAGCAAGATGAGTAGATATACATCCATTTTAGGGCTGTTTATGGTCATATGGAGATTGTAGGTCTAATGGTAACTGATCTGCTGTGCAGGTTCGCCCTGTGCATGTAGAACTTAACTGTAAGCAGAATGGGCAAACGTAGTTTTTCTAAATACCCTGCACCCGAATTTTTGTTTTAGATCTGGCCAATTATTTGACAGCTGTGAAATCGCAAATGTTTGGAGAAGGATGTGGTATTAGATGTACCACATGGAAAAGCCTGTATTATATAGGATACCTATATGTAGTGTTAACTGATGGATCTTGAAAGTCTTTAGCATGTGTGCTATGAATCCAGGCCTTCATATCAAGCTGATCCAATGCAGATTTATAAGCTGTCCCAAGCCAGTGAAGACTGCAGTGAAACCACTTCTAAAAAATAGAACAAAATTGTCTAGTTATCTCAACTGAAATTCTGCACCTTTTAATTTAACCTCATATGGCCTCAGGAGATAAAAATAAGCAGGAAGAGTTAAGTTCAATGTTGGTAGAAGGACATGCTCTAAAAGCCTGATTATCCAGATGGAACAGATAAATCTGTTACTCTTTCTCTAAATATCAACACTGCATAATTAGCAGCTGCTAAAATAATGGAAGCCAATTGAAGAAAAACATGGTATCCTCTACATTCATTTATTAAATACCTTATGTTTCCAAACAGAGCTTTCCATATTTGCTGAAAAACTATGTAGCTTCATGCTCTACACAACTGAGCAAAGATGACAGCACTGAAATGAGCTATTACTATTTCCATCAGGAAGATATGGGAAACTAGTCTGTGTCTTTGAGGCAAAAATATATATTCATCAAATGGAAAAGCTTTAAAAAGCAGCACTATCTAAGATATCAGCATCCCGTCTCCCTTGGAGACAGCTAAACCCCACATTTATCTAAATTATCTTGGTAATATGACAGAGTGATTGCTCACTAATGGTCAGTAACAGTTTTCTTTGTCATTTTCCTAGTCATTACCTCCTCAGAATGAACTCCAGAATAAACTGCTGATGCATCGTGACTAGAATATAAAGCGCACTGTTACAACAGAGACCATTTCTATTAAACTCACAAACCTCTACATTGGACTTCAGACATTTTCATTTGCAAAAAAATAATACCCTTCTATTGCAAAACCTGATGAGCTTAGAGATATTTTATGTTTAAACCAGGGGCACAGTAATATTGATTTTGCACAGCTGTCATCTATTTTCTTCCTTTTCTTCTCACAGCTACTCATACACAGGAGACACGTTCTCTGCAAAGCGAAGAGCCCCAGTCAAAGAAGGCTAGTTTTGTGGATACTGTATTTCATGGGCCATTCAGCTGCAGTTTTTAATTTGAATGTTTAAGTCTATTTTCCCTTTTTCAGGAGCTGGAGAGAATAATTGATTACACAGTCTGCCTGAGCCTCATTTCCCCTGCTGAGTCTGAGAAAAGCCCTCACAGAAGGCTTGTGCACGTGGCAGCTGCTTATTGACTCCTTCTTGTCTTCGAGAGTGGAAATTTTCAGTACTGAGATACATTGCCTTTGTTTCAAAATAAATGGAGCTGATCTGTTGAGCTTCAGAGAAGGAGGAAACAAAAAACTCAAGCAGCAGTAGTAAAGGAGCCAAAGTGCTGCCATGTGAAGCTGCCGGATTTTGAAATTCTGTGTCAGCCTAGAAAAACAGTTAGAGTGACCATAAAGTAGAATTGTATCTTCCCCAGTGTCACACCAAACACACACCTGCTCATCCTTTAGGGAGTCCTAAAGTTGGGGCAATGCTGCAGAAAGTTTGACACCACGTTGTCTGACCTTCTTTTCTATGGGAGGGGACCCTGCCTGTTGGCTCTACAAACGGGAATTGACTACATGGGCAGGAATGGAGTGACAGAGGTGCTTCATCCTGTGAGTTGTCACATGCTCTTCCAACCTTGCAAATAACACAGGCACAAGTAAGCTAGGCATACAAAATGCCATCAATACATTTTGGGTGTTTTTTAAACCTCTGTTGTAATTAGGAGGGAAGATCACGGCATACTCTGAGCCTGAAGAAAGTGAGACCTATCTGAAAAGGCTGGTATTTTAAAATCATTAAGGCACAAGGATCCAAAGGATTAGATCAAGTTTTGCTTTCTCTTAAAACAGGCCATGAAGTAACCTTATTTCCTTTGTTTTATGGAAAATGACAGATATCTTTGCTAACCTAGCTTGACCGTGGAGTTTAGGTCAGGACCATGGAGTTCACAACTATGGAGTTCAGACCAGCTCTTTAATTTAGCCAATCCAGAGGTGCACATTTTACAGGGGAAAAACAAGGCACAGGTTATGTAAACTATCTCAGAGGTGCCTTTCATAGAGGTGCCTTTCAAGAATAGGCAGTGGTTATTCAGTGTATTCCAGTTCTTCCCGAAAGGAGCTTCTAGCAGCATGAGGAAGCCCCCTGCTCCTGGAGCACTGGAGAAGAGAACTCCAGGAGGAGCACCCTGGGCAGGGCTTCTGTGCTGGACCATGTCCCAGGGCTGCCCCATGCTCCTCTTGACAAGGTTTTGGCTTGCTTGTGGCAGTGGATAATAAAAAAAGCTTGTTGCCAGCAGCTTTCAGGTACAACTTCCCAAGCAACAGAGACATATTCTTTCTCTTTTAAAGGGAGAGAAAATAACATGGAGCTGAAGCCTGACCATGATTAGACTATTTGAGCCCAGGGTGACCCATTTCTATTGCACTCCCTGAAACACACTGTTGAGGATTTGCATATTTCTGTGTATATGAAAACAGCAGATCTCCTTGGCAGGCAGTATATTTACCTGAGAGGACAATGAGAGCCTGTCACAGAAAGAAAAAATTTGCCCTGCGAAAGTGTCAGTGTGCCATGGTTTGTTGTGTCTATTCAAATTCTGTTTTCTTATTTTCCAAAAGCCTGGTGAATGCAATCAGTCTCCTCAGGGACTCAAAAACAAAGTGGTGCATCTGTTCCACATGCTGAATGGACCTTGAAGCAGGGGGCTGAAAAGTCATCCTGAACCATAGGAGTCCTGTCTCCACAGGGACAGGGAGTTATGTCTTCAGCGTACACAGCAAGAATTCCCACTGCATCCATGGGTTAGCATGAATGTAGTTATCTAGTATTCTGAAACTAGATTTATTCCTTAATTTTCTAGGTGCAGAGTAAGAAACACAACAAGAACCTGAGAGTGTAAGACTCAACCGGCTGAGCTGGACAAAAGCTCAGGTTAGCTTATTATCATATCTCCAGTGGCCAGCATTGAATGGGCATCCCCATTTGGCATTTTGTCACAGCAACTGAGTTCTGCAGTTTAATTATGTATTCTGTGTCAAATTGCTTCATTTTCTGAGACTTGCTGGAAATGTCATTTAATGCCCTTTAGTTGCTGCGTGGGAGAAACAGTCACTAATGTTTCACCATCTCTGTACTTCTCTAACCTAAGTTGAGGTTTTTTAAGATGATCTAATCAAGAATGTATTCTCATGGGCAAGATCTGACTGTTAAATGACTGATTTGCAAATCAAGTATCTTAATGAAATGTTTTAAAATAAAGCTAACATCCTTAAGAAGAATAACTATTTGAAGATGGAGGTCACTTCAGATAGCACTGAGATGGGTAACATTATTTTTACTATTTAGTGCTGTGCTCTTGCCACAAATTCAAACACTCAAAGACTTAAAAATATCTATATTGCAATAAAGAATCTGTAGAAATATCAGCAGGAACCACCTAAGTATGCATGGGAGAGGTGAGAGAAGGCAGAAGAAAAGAGAGGAGTTGAAGCTAGCACAGAAAATTCCCTCCCCAAAATAATTTGAATGCAATAAGAAATTAGACTATTCTATATATTCTCTACTATGATGAGTTATTTTTGCCTCAGGGTGTGAATCAGTTCTGCTGAGAAAGACCCCAAGCCTTCAAATACCTTGCATCACACTCTTACACAAACTAATAATTTGCACTTAAATGTAACAGATGGTTAAGAAAAGATATTGTAAAACTTTGCTAAATTTATCAACTAGAAAAGTGGCAATGGCTAATTTATAAGGAAATAATTTAAATCTTCAAGGCAATTTAGTCTCTCTGCCTTTTATCACTATGTCTCAGAACTTAACAGGTTATGCAAGCAAAGTAGGGCTTTTCAAAATGCACAGTGGGTCTGCAGACACATGTTCTGACCCTTAAGGAGATTTTAATCCATCTTTACACCATCCTGAACCCAAGCTTCCTGGGCCCTATGCCTGAGGGGGAAAACAAAGTAAAGGAAATAGTAATACTATAAAGAAACACCATTCTCCCAAGTTGGCAAAAGGAGAAGTCTAGGAAGAAACTACCAGGCCACATGCCTGGAGAAAGCACTGCTGGTGTGAGACCAGGGGCCTTTCACTCCTGAGCCAAAGGTTGGGAGCATCTCAGGACATCACTGCCAATCTGGAACAGGCTGCCCAGGGGGGTTGTGGAGTCTCCTTCTCTGGAGATATTCAAGACCTGTCTGGACACCTACCTGTGCAACCTGCTCTAGTGAACTTGCTTTGGCAGGGGTGTTGGACTTGATCTCTGGAGGTCCCTTCCAACCCCTACAATTCTGTGATTCAGTGATTCTGTGATCACAAGCTGGATGCTGCCCTTACCAGACTGGCTTCTGAAGTGCACAAAAGATACCTTAATTTTCAGCATTTCGCATATGGTTGTATTTGCAGCTAAACTGTATTTTCAGGAAAAAAAAATTTGATATTTTGAAAACAAACAGGAGGCCTTTTTGACCTTAAATGACATGTACAATTCTCTAATCCTCTCAGAAGCACCATCGTCATGCCACATGAACAATTCAGAGGAACTCCAGGCCACTCTAAAATCAGAGGGAATATGATTAGCTTAAACCGAAAAGCATTTTAATCCTGCTGCAAGATTAAAAGGGTGCTGAAAAACAAAGTGGTGTTTCTGTCTCCCTCGAAACAAAATATTTCACTCAGTCAAAACAGCAAGCTCTAGAGAAGAAATGCCTGCACATTGGGGTGGATGAGAACCTGGCTGGAGGGCTTTTTACCTTCTATACATCCAGCTGTTGACTTCAGGGAGGTTGCTCCAAATTTGGATCGCTGTCACTGAGAGCAGACTGGTCACTGGTCCGCAGATCTTGCTCAGTTCAGGAATGGCTTATCTGTAGCTCCCTAATAGAAAGGCTTACAAATAAGTGGCTCAGCTTGGTAAAAGCCACTTTATAAGCTGCCTGCTACAACACAAAGCTTCCTTCTTTGATTAAAAGGTACTAGATTTATAGGAAGACAGGGTGGTAGGCTTTCCTGTCAGTTAATGAGAGCATGCTGTTTTAGTGGAGCAGAGAAGCCAATAAAAAGGCATAGGTTGAGTCAAGAGCATTTTGGTGGAGATAAAAGGAATTTATTTTAGAAATTTGTAAATGACAAAACACATCCAGGACACAAAGTGAGCACTGTTAAAAAATCTCTCCATACTTACAGATTGTAAACATGAGGCAGTAATTATTTAATTATGACAGCTGGCTTAAGACCATCGTCAGCCATGACTGGGTGATAAGGTTCCTAATTTATGCAACCCAGAAAAATACCTGAAGTTCTTAAATCCAGTCCATGGACAGAAAATACCAGGAAGCATTATTGTGCTCCTGCCTTTCCTTAATATTTTTATCTCTTTAATTTCATCTTGAACCAGACAGGGTTTTTCTCTTACTATCTATTTGTTTATGTAGTACATATAAGACACATAATGACAAGAAATGAAATCCAGAGTGCTGTGCTAAGATAGAGGACATACATTTATTCTCTCTTCCACATTCCATATTTCTTGACAAATTTCCATTCCAGCTAATAGGATTTATAGTCTATTGATGGAAGATGATAGATAATTCAACATCTTGCAATAGAGTAGATAGAAAAATCAAAGGGAAACTTGCAGATTATCTTTTAAACACTTTTCATTAACATGTCACTTGCCTTGGATTCTTGGATTTAAGGAAAAACATCTCAACCAGGACTTGATGGAGAGGAGCCCTGATGCTATGGTAACAGAGCTGCACGCCTGCGTGAGCTGCACTGAGGCGAGAGCCGTGAAACACCAGCTTTGCTCCCATCGAATTTACTGGGAAGAGCCTACATGATTTCCAGTGCCGTAAAATCACTCTCTTTTTTTTCTATGCCAATACAGGATAGTCTTTCTCCAGGTAAATTCCCTTCACGGTAAAAATTTTAAGGGATCATGCATGCAAATATTAAATTGACAGCTTTGAAAAGACCTCCTTTATTCAGGGCTGAGCATCCAGACACCTAATTTTGCCTCAGCTGCATCTTAGATTTACTTATGTTTCTATTACCTTACTTTACACATAGTCCATGAAATGCAAGGAACTAAATATGTATGTGAAATATCAAGCCATACACCCCTTGCCCTGTGTTTACTGAGCGGCCATTGGCCTGTTGCTGAGTTTGCATTTTCAAAGGCTGATTTCAAGCACAGGAGAGGTGTGTTGAGGCAGGTAGCAATTCCTTCACATTAAACTTCGATGATCACTGTCATTTCTGAAAGGGTAAGCTGCTGACTGCGTGTGTAGAAGATCTGGTGGCATCAGGGTCTGATGGTGACTGACAACAGCTATCTTCTGAACAGCCCCAAATCCTTAAGGAGATTGCCTAACTTGAACTATAAATCTCTTTGATTATTTCTTGATCTGCACTTGCTTTCAGACCCTTAGATAGTTCTACTGAAAGCAAACAAACCAAGAAAAGTTCCTAATGTTAAACTGATTGCAGATGCAGCAGTATGATTAACTGTGCCCTGTGTTATAACTCGATAAATAGCTCATGGCAGAGACGGGGAAGCGTGTCTGGCAGCTCAGTGTTTCTAGGGCAAGTGTGAGGAAGACTTAGCCTTTACTTTAGGGGTTTGAGTACTGCATCCCCAGGATTTTAGGGATGGGATCACTGACTGTCTCACTTCTCTACACTCATGGGGAGAGATGCTGTAGGTTAGAGACCCAGGCTGTCCCACGATTGAGCTTTGCTCCCTGCACCAACTGGCTGGGGAGATCTGAGGGACCATGGGGGTCCTCTGGGCCACCCCTTCCACTGCTACAAACCAGAGGGGTACGGTAGGTGCCATAACCCTGGTGGGCTTGGTCTGCTCAGACCTTTTATGAGGGTTGTGCACTAGATGGGAGACTTCTTCAGTGCAGCACCTGCTCAGCTCAGGAGAGATTGAACTCTGTCTCCCACATCTTGGGAAAGCATTGAACCCACTAGAGCAAGGGATGGGCTGCTGAAATGACTTTTCTTTTGAGTGTGATTCCCTGCATGGGAACCTGTGAGCCATGTAGCCCGCTGAAGCCCACAGAGGCTGTCTGGGGCCTGAGGTAGGTGCCTGGGTTCCAGGTCCCAGCCTAGCTTGCTTTTAATTTATTCATAGTCCCATGCACGCTGGGCAGCTGGGACCAGAAGCCCTTCTTTAACACACCTCATTAAAGAGAACCTTACAGCTTCATGATTTTAAAATTGCTCCAGATTTGGCCTTCCTTCATCTTTTGCCAGCAAGATAATGATTGTAGTGCTCATTTTTCCCCTTAAAAAGAATAAGCCAAATGGAGACTCTAAATAAAGCAATTACCCTTTAAATAATGAAGACATATATATGGTAAAGAATGTAACAGCCCTTCAGTTAAAATCTCCAAGCACATGAAAACCAGCCCTAACATAATACTGGAGATGGTAAAGAAACGGGATTAATCTTTTTCAGATAATTTCCTTGAAAGAAAAGGAATCCCATTTTTACAAAAAAAAAAAAAGAATACTTGGAAAGATTTGACTAGGCCTGCAGGCATCATGGCAGCGTTGTCTTCAGAAGGGACACATGGTTCAGAAGCAAGTGTTTGCGTATTCAAACTCCAACAATCAATGTGGAGGTGCAAGACAATAACAGTGTGTTTTGTTTGTTGTACAATCAAAATTTGGGCTCCAACCCTGATGGGACTTCCCATTTGATAAAAGTTAAGCAAATGCAAGGAGTGACAAGAAGAGGGCCAGTGATAATATTTCAAGATAATATTTTAGGGCATCTTCAAGATATTTTCAATTACTTTCAACCCTGTCCATGTGTTATAGCTAGGTGCTACCCTCGCTGTCTTCACTACCTCTTGTGCCTCCCTTGCTCCTTCCTGCAGTGCTCAGGCTGCTATCCCTCTCCTGCCTAGAGCAGGCACTGCGGGGAGGAGTACTGAGCTGCTTCGAAAAGTCACTTAGAGAAGGAGCAGCTGAGAGCAAGTTCCCAACACTCAAATGTGTGTCTGAAGCATGAATCTAAAAATAAACCCGTGCAGTCCGTGAGACGTGACAGTCCAGTGCATCCTCCACCTTCCCTTTGCTTGCTGCGTCCTCACACGTTACGGAGCAGAGCAGCTTAAGAGTATGGCCTGAGCTGATCACAGTAAACCTGCCTATGACCTGACAAGTCAAACAAGTATCCAACTGAAAAATGAAGGCAGTTCTTTACGTGTGTGTGTGTGTGTGTGTGTGTGTGTGTGTGTGTGAGAGAGAGATGGTTCAATGCAAATAGTTGTCTAGACAGCAGCCCAAGACAAATCAATACCTGTAATAAGGCTCATCATGCTCCAATGAGTGCTGCAATCTGCATAGAAAGAGTTGTGCTGGACAAAGGGGCAACATAACCTCCTGAGGGAGAAGGCACTTAAAAGTAAATCCTTGTAAAGTGAAAATTATTTGATGATGAAAGATTAAGCCAGTTGGCAACTGGACAAAAGATTGGTGTATGTTAGAGAAGGAGCACATCATGTTTCCTAATGTATGCAGCCAAATTTGTGTTGTCATTCAATCAAGGAGCAGAAAATACTGCAGTTTTCTTCCTTTCCTGTCAAGTACAGAGACTTTTTATTTTCTTTTTAAGAGTTTGGCCACTATTCCTACAGAGGAAATGAAAGACAAATCTATTGGAAAATAACCAGAAGAAATATTTTTCTATCTTTAATTAAACAATGTAAAGAAGTAAATTTCTCAGAGGAAAAAATGTGCTCATTGAGTGTGTTTTGGGTTTTTTTTTTTGTCCTGAAATGTGTGGTTAGGCTATTAGAGGTAAGAGAATTTATGATTTTCTATCTAGATCTGGTGGAATAGCTTTTAAATTTACATTTCAAAGAAGGAATTGGACATGTGAATCATGCAAGAAAAGTAAGGCAGAAAAAAAAAAAAAAGAAATATAGATACCAAAGAAGAACATCATACAGCTACAAATATCCTCTAGATTTACCCTGGAAAGAAGAGTGTTCACAGCTCACTGTTGCTTCATGACACATGGCAATTAAAATGCAATGAATTTTCACCATTTTACTGCGCAATCAAGAGTGCACATCATGTGTTCAGGGGCTGAGAGGGAGGGATTCAAATGCTTTAATTACTGATTGTTGGCTTCACACCACTAGTCAATTCCTCTTTACATCTGCCCCTGGTGAACAACTCTTCCTCAACAAACCCGTGAAGACAAAGCCCGACTCCCATCGATGTCTGTGGGTCCTTGGGAAGCTGGACATGGTGTCTGTCCCTTGAGACCCTGCAGAACGGAACACCTCTGGCACCACACTCCTGCATCGAGTGGGACGCTGCGCCGTGACTGCTGGGCATGCTGGTGCAGAGGAGGGATTTGCATTCCGCCTGCTTGCTCCTACCACAACTAAATAACTGAAACCCACGGTGGGGAGGGTGCCTGTCTCCGACGCTCTGCCTCCTGCCACCATATTGCCCAACCATTCAGTCCCTCGACCCGCTTCCCAGCCAGCAGCAGGCGAGAGCCAGCGAGCCCCAGCGTGATGGGAACAGCCTGGATGAGACAGAGTGAGTACGATGATTTAAGGGTGAAAAGTCGGACAGTTGTCAATGGAAAGGAAATGAGTTGGAATCTAAATCTAACTAAAAGAAGCTACCTAGATTACCAACTGTAAATTGGATTAAAATTAAGTCCTACAAGAAAATCAATGGAAAGCATTAAGGAAGTAAGTCAAAATGACAGCAGTATGGGATAGATGCTCTCTGAGAGCTTATTCAAGAGAAGTGGTCAGAAGTATGTCATTATGTCTTAGAGCAAGTGAAATTAAGCACCTGGGAATAATTCTGTATACCATGAATTTGTTTACATAGAAGGAGACTTTGATTGACATGCAGATGTTGGTTATCAGAAGATGGGCTGGTTTTTTTGGGTTTTTTTGTCCTGTATATTCAGTTACAAAGCTTCTGAAATGCGTGTGTTCTCACTCCCTACGCTGAGAAAGGCCTTTCCTGTCTCCTCCAGGTTCACGGGTGACAGAGGCGCTGCCCGGCTGCGGGTAGCTCGCGCTGCCTGCCTCCCTCCAGTCTCCTCCAAGGGACCCGGAGAGTCTTTACCTTTCCTCGGCTAAACCTCCGGTACCGCTGGATGTCACTGTTGTTTCACGAAAGACAAAATCTTACTGACGACTTTTGGACAAATACTAAATTATTTACTAGTAAATATATATATATATATATATATATATATATTCGCGAGTGTTCCTGCGCAAGGACTGAAATTACAGGAGGACTGTGCAACCCTCAGGCTCTCACTCAGGGTTTTTGATGGCTGTTTTATAGGGATAGCGTTCATGGGTCCTTTTGTGACTGTCTAAGATGCATCTTTTCTATAAAGGACTCCTGTGGTAGGTGAAGTGTGGCAGAGCTGCCACAGTGCATCTCAAATGTATTATTGACTTTTTGCTTCCATTTATGTTATTTCCTGGGAAATATTTTAGCTCTCCTCATCTGGGCTGATAGCAGCTGTGTTTGGGTGGCATGAGCTGTCTGCAGCAGCATCTGCCGGTGCCTGTCCGCAGCCCTGGAGAGCCAGGCATTGCCTATAAATCCAGATTACCCTGGAGGTGTCTGCTTGTCTCCTCCATGACAGCCGAGTATGCAGAGCCTCTGCCGCTAAATCAGGCATGTCCTGCACTTAGAGGCAGTGAGGAACTCAGACCCCGTTGCTAACAAAGGGAAAAAGCTTTTCTTTGCCCCACTGGTTGCCAGAGGTAGTATTCAGCTAGCCAAATGAAGACATATAACTCTCTTCAAAGTCAGTGGAGAGGAACAGGCAATTCCAGGAAAGTGATTCATCCCAGCTGAAAGAATGTTTCCAGCAGACAGGTCGGGTAGCAAAGATCTACAGGCACCTATTTCTGCCACTGGCATTGCAGGAGCCTTCAGTGACCAGCTGAAGGGTAACCAGTCAGACAAGAAGAATCCTTCCTTTATAACCTTTACCTGATTTAGGTGCTTTTTTTTTTAGGTGGATTTTTTGCATGTAGTACGTAGCTCTTTCCTAAATCACCTTCACTATTAACAATCTTTGAGCTAGCTTTCTCCATTTTCCCTAGTGCTAAACATGCCAGGAAAGGCACAGGATGCCAAGTGACCCACCCCGAACTGCCCACCAGGAATAGCCCTGGCCTGTGCTGTCCCCTGGGACTGCACAGGCCAGGGCTATTCACAAGACCTCACAACCTCCCCCTTGAAAACACACCAGGAGCTGATCTGACAACTTGGCAGTGTGGCCAGTGGTGTTCCCCTGCCCACAAGGCTCCCAGCACCATTTCAGTATGAGTGCTGCAGCCTAGGTGTAAAAATAAAAATATTTCCTGTTGGTGGCGGGTACATAAACCCCAGTTTCAGCATGGTCCCCATCTCCTCAAGGCTTGTCTGGTAGATTGAGGACTGCAAACCTGTTGTTACTTACAACACGTGAAATGCAATGCTAAGGAAGTGGTCTCTGCTTCCACGGAAACATGCTCCGAAACATGCATGGAACTGGCTCTGTTGGCTGTTCTCCATCTCACACCCAGATGAATTGTACCCAACACCCTTATAGATTTCCTCCTTACAGAGTGTCAGAGTCAGATCCTCTTACAATGTCAGGCAAGTCTGAACAGCATAAATAAGGAGAATAAGGAATTTCTGATAGCTGCCCAAATCACTTCATAGGAGAGAACTAAAAAGAAACAGCAAATCTTGAGAATTAAAGTCCAATTATTCTAGCAGGGAGTTAACAAATTTGGGGCTAAAGGTCTTGAATGCAGGCTGGTCTAAGAGATTTGCCAATTCTAATTAAAAATGATGTCAAAACCACTAGGTGGAATTATGTGAGCTGTGCAAATTGAATAGGAGCACTCCTCAGTCGCTGCTGTTTTTAGCAGTGCTATTTTCATTCTGTATCCGTAAATAAAGGATTGTGGGATGACTGCCATCATTTAATAGAGCAGAGCAAAATGTGTGAGTCATGCAAAGTCAGTTTCAGGGAATAAAAATGATAAGGCGTTTCCAAAAATGACGCTTCTAGGAGTAACTTCTTGGAGTGGGGCTTCTCTGGGATGTGACAAGAGATATCTCCCATTTCCCCACAACACAAACTTTTTCCATCACATGCGTCTTTGGGCTACTGGTTCCTACAGAGACAGAGGAAGGAAATCTGTCTCCTTGGTGTGTGCACAGACACCCTAATTGCATCTTCTGAGTCTTATTTTGGTTGCTATCAGTAGGCTTGTATCTGGCAGGCAGCCTAGGGCATGCCTTGAATGTGTGCAGTGATCCAGCCCATGTTCCCCACAGCCGAGGACAGGCTGCGCAGCTGAGCATGCCCCGCTCCCGCCATAGGCTCATTGCAAATCCATAGCTACTGTCATGCCAAGACCCCTGAGCCCAGCTGCAGCCCATGTACCTCACAGGCAGCACTGTGTACAAATGATGTGCATAAAATTAAGCAGCATGCAGAGCCCCTTGAGGGGTGCTGCAGGGTGTGGGGCAGGATGAGATCACAGCCTCTTTCAGTACCAAGGTGGCTGCAGGAGATCCCACGGCTGTAGGGAACTGTGCAACATCCTGACACCCTCACTTGTTCCCCAGGTACGGGGCTCCTCAGAACAGATGGCAAGGCTAAAAATGGCAATTTTTTTTTCCATGTGAATCTTTACATGCATTTTTCCCCAATTTGCCGCCATTATTCCTAGCACCCGAAGCGTGACATGTGATTTGCAGAAGATGTACCAGGCCTGATCCTGTCCAGGAGAGCTTGCCTGGGTTTGCTTCCTGAGCTGTTTCATGGGACCTGTCCCTGTGGCAGCTGGGAGATCTGATCCACCTCACGCTCATGGCTCCTGTGCTTGGAGACTGCCACAGGCAAGGAACTGAGAAACGTTGTCCGTTCACAGTCCACAGCACGGGGGGGGGGGGGGGGGGGGGGGGGGGGG
>VXBZ01000284.1:26152-205999 GCA_013399135.1 Heliornis fulica | reverse complement strand
GGGGGGGGGGCTTGGAGACAGACTCAGCCCACGCTGGCGACACATCAGCTCCTCCTGGCGGCTCTGGGCCATGTGTCCGGGAGCCCCAGCCCTGCTGGGAGCGTTTTGTGGGGAGCTACACCCTGAGTTGGGGCAGGAAGCCAACAGCATCACTGTTCAGCATCCTTTCAGAAAGCTATTTGCATCTGCTGTTATCTCCACGAGTTAAACTTATGCAAATTAAACATGGCTGGCAGCCACTAAATAGCTATTTCTTGCCAAAAATATCTGCTCTCTGGGGTCCCCACCTCTCTTGCGTTTGTAAACTGCATCAGATGCTCCATAAGTCATTCTCCAAAATGCGCTGTAACTGATATCAGGCCAGAAGTCCCCAACCCTCCCGGCTTTTTCCCTTTAATCTCTTAATCTTTTTTTCTTTTTTTCCCCATGATTTTAGGCTTTTGCTTTTATATTTCTAAGCAATTAATTTTTTGGCTCCCACAGAGGCTCAACAGGTATGGAACGACTGGCACAGCCCTGATACGCTCCATCTGGTTGCTGCTGATAAGGTAATCCTGCGAGCTGAGGGGCAGTATCTCCAATAAGCTTAAGAAGCGGCAGCAGCAGACTAACCTATTTGCGAGAGAGAACAAGCCCCGCAGCCAACATTGTTATTTCACAGGAACAACTGGGCACAGACAGCATTTTCCCAGGCACGGAGGGGAGGCTTTCACCCAGCCATTTTTCCCCTGGGAGCGATGGTGCCCCCTTCTCAGAAGGAGGAAAAGCTTCACTTTCTCAGTAACTTGCTCCCACCATGATTTCTGAGACAATCCAACTATTGCTTTGCTCTCCTGCCACCGTAAACTCTTGGTTCCTTGTTTAATCTTCCCCAAAGCCAGGGGAAAGATGCTATCAGCTTTGTGTTGATAATAAGTAATTTTATTTCTGTACAAAAAGGCTCTCCGGCGGGGTAAACGTAACCTCGATCCCTTAAGGTGGTGCTGCTGCCAGAGACTGCCCCACCTGCCGGCGAGCCGAGCAGCCGAGCTCCAGAAGCGAGGGAGGGCGGCTGCCGTCCTAGCCCCGCCCGCGGGAAGGAGGTGCTGCAGGTGGCTCCGGGAGCCCCTCGCTCTGTTAGCTGTCTGCAGGGAATCCCTGTACCTCAACCTGCCCTGTATCTCAACCTGATGCCCTGGAGAGGGGCCAGTCCCACAGCCTGCTGGGGGGGCCACTAGTGCCCCATGTCATGGAGACACCGTGAGGTCAAGGTGATGGCCTTTCTGTGAGATCCCAAAGGAAATAGCTAGGGAAGAGACGGAGGGAGGAGTGTGGGCAGGTGACCCAGGAGAGGTGGCTCTGACAGGGGACGCATGGTTGGAGGTGAGGCTGGTCTTGTAGCAGCAGTGCTGGGCTATATCTAGTGCTCACCCTTCAGCTTGGAGGAGATGAGGCTGGGAGCTTCGGTTTTGACCAAAACTGCTTTTCCTGCCCACATAGTTTATGGCATTTATGGAGTTACCAGTTGAAAACCTAAGGCTATCAGATTAAATATAAATAGTTGATTTTCCACTCAGAGAGCGCTTCATCTCTGATGCCTCTTTTCTAAATCCCCCAAGAACATCCGGGAACTGAGACAAGGCTTCAAACTCCCAGATGGAGCTCCAGCACTTTTAAACCCTATACCTTGGAGGTGAAAAGTAGCTCTTGCCCCTCTCAGCTCTCCCCCTGCCCAGTTCCAGGCAATGCCAGGAAGAGGGGCTCCAGCTGCAACTGCCTCAGCACCCCATTTGTCCAGGTCCCCGCAGACCCCTGCTGCCACAGAGCCTGCACCCACACTGGATGCTCAGCTGAGGCACTCTTGTTTGCATCAGAGACAGCAAGCGAGGAAGGAGTGAGCATCAGTAATTACATGGATCAGTTTATGTGAGGCTTTTGGGACAAGCACAGGGCATAGAGATGATGGGAGAGGTCTGGGTGCTGTCATCTCTTAGACTGGATAAGGCCAAAATTCTGGTTACTTCTGCACCTGCTTAGTTTCACTGGGGTTAATTCAGTGATAGAAATGGAGGATCCATGTAGTCAAGATTCAAATCAGACACTGGTATTTAGCTCTGCTTCAGGTCCTCTCTATAGGGTTGCTTCTGTCAAAGTGAAGAATGAAACAAAGAGGAGAAAGCCTAAATAGTGATTAATGAAGAACAGTCCATATTTAATCACAGTGTTCAATTCAGACTTTATAATTTAAACTTCAGCGATTCTCTTCACAATTTTGGCATCTGCTCATCCCAGCCTACACACTATCTTTGAACTAACAGCATGGCTTATCTTTGCAATTAGGCATTCAGTGTAGCAACAAATCTTCAATTTGGTGTGAGTCACTCAGCTGCTAAATCAAACAATGTGTCACTAAACAGACCAGTTTCCTCCTGACCTCATATGATGATAATAATTACTTGTGAAACCATCTTGAGATTTCTTTGGTATAATTTGCTGATACTTTCTGACACACTCGTTTCATAAATATAATTGGGTCTCGCATTAGGAATGGAATACAGTGATACACAAACAGTTGATAGTAGTTATTATCATGGAAATGCAGGCAACTCACCTCGAAAGTAGTTGCTAAAAAGGCAAAGTAACTTTCTAAAAGTAAGAGCTGGAATACAGGGTGAACCAAAGTTGCAACTGCATCAATTCCAAAGGGCAGGTGGGGATCTGGACTCCGGCGATGGGGATGGGAAGTGCCTGGGTGGGTACTCCTGGTGCAGGTGGAAGCCCTGTGCCTCTGTATGCCAGTCACATGCCTGCTCCCCTGAATCACTAGTGTCTGCATGTGCAGTCATTGTGGGAAGGAATCTGTAATTTCAGCTTCATGTAACCTAGGTGACATTTGGCGCCAGAAGATTATGTACAGAGAAACTCCATCTCTGCACTCAGCTGGAGAAGAGCAGTGCTGGGGTGGAAGTTATAATGTGCAGCCCTGGGGCAGGCTGGGCTCCCAAAACACATATCAGTAGTTCATGTAGATGAAATTCCTCAGAAGCTGGATTTGGAATCTTGATGAACTTTCATTGCTTTCAATGAGCGGTCGCTCATTGCAGCCACACATCCCTGCAGCCCATAGCACACAGAAATTGGTAGTGTCCTGGGTGCCTAGACTTAGTGCTCTGTGTCCTCAGCTCTGGAAGCCACCAGAGCTTCACTACAGCTCTTTCTCAACTGTAGCTGAAAACACCCAAGAGAGCTTTGACTTCAAAGGTCCAGCTGTGGGACATGAAAGCAGCTCTGCATGGATTTTGCTGTCAGCTGACATATCATAGTCAGTGGTTGTCTTCATTTCAGGTAGCACAACAGGCTGCAGCACTTAGCTGACACCTGGGTCTGTGCCTTCAAGGCATCCTGGACCTCATAGAGGCTTATCTAACAGATAATACTATCGCACTGTCTCCTTAGCTGAAGGGATCCAGGCAGAAAGTCACTCACCTTCTCTCCCATTCCTGTCTCTGATACAGCTCTTTGTTCATTGGCATAAATAAATTTGTTCCCCTCCGGTAGTGAACTGGCACACTGCCAAGTCCTCATGTCCACATGTCAGCTGGTGTCAGATGAATTTTGCACCTTTTGCGCTGCACAAAATGAATTTGGCAATATGAAAAATGTAGCCTGGAAGTTGTGCAAGAGTCAAGATGTCATAGTCTTGGTGGCCTCCTGCATTCAGACAAATATATCAATTTAACCATAGCATTTAATTAGCTAAATTGGGTTTTCATTGTACTGCACTGCTTTCTTTTGATTCCCAAAATGATTTCTAAAGATAAAAATCATCCTTTTGCCAAAGGAGAAGCTTGTGTGAAGCAGCAGAGTATTCAGCATTAGATGTGGGCCATCACCTGCCTGAATGAACAAATGAACCCTAATAAATAGGCAGGAGAGAGCCACTTACTAACACAATTTCACTTTTCAATCAAGGCAACTAAGGTGAAATAAAGTCACTTAATTTTGATAGCAGGGCCAAGGGAAATAGGATTCATGCTCTATATTCAATTATTGTCTTTGTCTGGTTCAAAAACTGCATGGGGTACAGTGAATGCTGTTACCCATGGCAGAGCTGCTGGTCTGTAATAAAAGCCTTATGATCAGATGTCAGTGGGGAAAAGGCAGGGGTTAAAAAATCAGTTGTTTCCAATAGAAAGAAAACCGATTTCTGGATAGATGACATTCACCCCAGAAAAGGCAACCACTTAGAGGCACCCTGAAGGGATGACAAATCTAATTTCTTTTGATTATGTATTTTAAAACTTTTGTTTTGCAAACCTTCACCTTCATTTGTATCACTGAGTTCACCAGCATCCCTCCAGCAGCCCCAGCTTTCCTGGAGCAGAGTCCACTCCCAACCATTCCGAGCCTGTAAAAGCTGCCAAATTGCTAAACTGTCTCAACAGGCAAAATTTAAAATGATAGAACTTATGCCCTTTACAAGGGAACTGTAATGGGTATTTTGAATTTTGTACCTGTAGAGGGATCTTGCATTATGTTTCCATGTCTGTCTTCATAACTGTAGTCATTTTTTGATAGGTGAAAGATGAGATGTTCCTCTGGCTCCAAGAGCTGTAAGAAGCACACTGTATGTCACAAGGTTCATGATGAAGAGGTCACAGCAATGGGAGTCTTTGTTCCATTACATGCAGTCCTATGGAAGTCACAACTCTCACAGACATTTCAAAGAGATTCTTGAAAGCTACAGTTCCCTCCAAATTCATGTTAGGTGGGTGTTGAATGTTTTTAGAATATGAAGACAGTTCATGTAAACTCCTCAAGCCAAAATTAGTTCAACCATTATGGGTGGTAAGTTTGGGGTTGGAGCATGCTCTGAACTTCACCATTTACTTATCCAGGCCACCACACTGGTGTGGGACAAGGGATCACAAGTAGGTGAGTGGCTGTGCAGTGCTCACCCTGCCATAAAAGTCACATGCCAGCTCATGTTTTCTCCATGCCAGCAGATATTTTCTCCAATACCTCATTTCCCCAAAATCCACCTGGAACCTCCTGTGGTGGGAGAGCCAGACCCAGGAAGTTTGGGTTTCATCCACAGCTGAGATCACATGGTCAACCTTCTCTACTCATAAACCTCTGTGAGGAAATCTGCCTCTGTGTGTCTCACCTCTGATATTCACTTAAGGTTTATTTATTGTAAATACCCAGTAGGAAAAATTTAGTGGCAGCCAGACTTCCTACAGCCATAAGCAAATGTCAGGCCCAGTGCAAGAACGTCTTCAAAGTGACCCCTTCAGTGTCAGAAAAGTGGGTCAGACCTTGCAGACGAAGTCTTCTGGGGCTTTGACTTTAATTAAAGTGTAAGATATCAGCACATCGCCCTCATCCAGGCACACAGCAGAGGGGCTACGCTGCTATTACTGCGTACAGATGCAGAAGCCCATAGTGGGAGCTCCTCTTCCCTGTCTGCCTGCCTAAAAGCTACAGAAACAGCACTTTTGGCATGAATTCATTCAATTGATACATAAATGATGTGCCAGGTGGAATGACACCAACAGGGTTTTTCTTTACACTGCTGACCAGAAGGAAGCTTCCCAGAGGGAGATGCTGTGCTATCCAAGCAGATTTGCCTTCACAAAGTACTTGACTTTGGCAGTACATCATCCTGTGACGTCCCTGTGGGGACACAGCAAGGGGACAAACCAAACCCCTAATCTCTTCAAGCAGAAACTGGTATTTCAGCACATATTTCCATGGCAAATACGTAATAAATTGACAGGGGAAATGTCAAGAGTGAAGTGTCTGAGGGCAGGGAAAGGCTGACAGAGAGAAACGTGTGAGATGCTGGAGCTGATGGCAGTAACTGGACAATGATGTCACAGCTAATACACTACCTCATTTTTACAATTCCAGGATGCCAGAGTGATATTGCAGCCTAAAATAAAAGGCTTTGCACAATTTATTTTAGCTTCTTATCTTGCCAAAACTCAAAACTTGTTTGCTCAGCCCAACAAAGTTACTAAAACTTTTTATGCTTGTTTATATGGTGTTCTACCTGTGCAGTGTAACTACCCACCATTTTTCAAGTTTCTTTTTGTTTTCTTTAAAAATCTTAGTTACTGGAGGAAAGAGGCACTCTTAGAATTTTCATTTCTGCTTTGTTTTAGAAGTCTTAGCACAGAATAATTTCAAAACCCCTCAACTGCAGTATCTGAAATTGATTCTCATAGTTTGGAGGATGGTCCCTTATTTTCCAATACTTGATTTTCAAAATGTAACACTGATGCTGCAGCAAGGACTGAAATGCCTAAACTCCATGACTTTCATGCCAAGTATGAGGTTTATGTGCTGGATGGCATACAGAGCCCAGTGCAAGTTATTCTCACTGTTAGATATAGTTATTCTCTGTATCTAACTCTTTGCTCTAAACATTTGAGACACAACTGATAACTTTCCTCCCTTTTCAGTTTCTAATTATGATAAAATTCTGTTTATTATGAAGGCATTCATTAAGTCTAATCAGCAGATAAAACCTGGGTCCTGCTGGGGCAGCAGGTCCTTCTTCCCTGCCTCACTTCCCCCCACCCAGGGCCACCTCTCAGAAGCACGTAGCAGTTTATATGGAGAGGCTTAAGTAACTCTAACTTGGTTGAGGTAGATATGGTGGAACAAAAGAAGTTACATTACCCAGCTTAAAGCAGGTGACAGAAGAAGGATGGTTGTACCAAACCACCAAGGTTGGAAGCACAGGAACTGCCCATCGTGTCGGTTCTTTCATTCCTCATCTTTCCCTCACCTGGAGGAGAAGGGGAACTGGCACCTTCATGAGTGGTTACATCTGCTGATGGCTCTGCTTTCCTCCTTTTACTTTATGTCTTATGTCCTGGATTTAGCAGGTGGGTAGATGCTGCTTAAATATCAGCAGGTACTGCCTAGTATAAGAACAAGAGCTTTGCCTTCCTGAGCTTTGCAATTTTATCACCAGTCTCACCTGTTCAGGAATCCAAGGAGATACAGATCATCTGGCAGAGATCTGTCACGTTTGCTGTGGTTTATCTTCAGCCAAAGATTAAACAGATAAGTGGTGGCAGACTACCAAGAGGGCAGCCAGGAAGGACAGCATTTATCCACCTCAGTGGTATAATGAAGGAGGGAAACGCAAAGGCATCATAAAGCCATCTATCAGAGCTGCAAGACACCCATGCCCACAGCTGGCACACTTCAGCTTATTGAATACCTGTGAGGATAAGCAAATTGGTGATTACAGCATCTGATTTACACTGTCACTATGCCACATGTCCTAGAACATTTAGTCACCTAGTCTGCACTTGTAGAGATATGCTGTTTTTAGGAGCAAGCATTTAAGTTGGAGAGGTTTCGGTTATTATTTTTATACAAGGTACATCAGAGCAGACTAGTTTAAGCTTTGCAGGAAAGGACATGGGCTGTCAAAAGGAAAAGGTAATGAGCCTGACTTCATCTTACTGGTAGCAAAGAAGATATTTAATATATGAGGTGTAATTTAATATCTCTGAGGGCTACTTTAAGATAAGATTTAACAGCTAACAGAGTCCTCTTTGAAGCCAAAGTACCTCAGCCCTGAGGACTCCTCCTTTGTCCCTTCAGCACCTTGCACCCCTCCAGAGTCCAGCCCCATTGTTTGTTTAGCATTTGGTGCCATAGGAGATTTCCAGTATATTTTGTAGCTGGGATCACTTACACTCGCTTGGCAACTGTGTTCTGGCCATGCTGGCATCTCGTCCTGCTGGCAACCTGCCTCGGGTTCTTTTTTTTTTTTTTCTGCAGCCCTTCAGAAAGGAAAGGAATTGCAGTGTTGCCACGTGAGTGCAGGAGCGTTGCTGAGGTCAGCTAGGGAGCAGGGCTCATCCGCTGTCTTCTGACAGTCAGGCACTATCTGGAAGTAGGTTAGAATGCTCTGTGAAGCACTAATGTTTTGCACTATCATGATATCCCAGCAACAGATGAAGTAATCATGTGGCTTGTTTTATGCAATCGAGGAAGCATGTGGAGTAGTCCTCTAGATATCCTCGATACAGAAAGAATATGCTTGTATTTATTCCTAGTGTGAGGGAAAATAAAGAAGCCTTACGGCTTGGTGTTAAATAACTGTTCTAGTTATCCTCTCCTAAATTCACATGCAGCCCCGTAACTACACTGGAAATCAGCAGCTTGCTTGGCTTTGACTAAAAAGGCCTCAGGTGGTGGGACTCAGGATGAGATTGCTGCAGATGCAAACCTGGATACCTACATACACATATGTGTTTGAGCTAAGGGTGTAAGCTGTGTTATAGAGGAAGGAGTGGTAGTGTTGGTGAAGTACTGGTCACAGATGAGACTGATGCTGTCATGGAGCTGGTTTCCCTTGTACATGGGTTTCACCACTCTCTGGGCCCACAGGCTGTACTGCCCACAGCTGTGTCAGCTACTTGGGACTATTGCGCTGGGACGGGGTCAGGTACTGTACTCCTACTCTGCATGATGCAGCTGAAGTCGATGGAGCCTAGAGCTCACTGGTATCCATATTTAGATGTCTTAGACCTAAGCTGAATGCCATCCTGGATGTTGTCTACAATTCTCCCTTTTCTGGATAGCAGGGCCTGGCTATCACAAACAAGGGACTGTCCTGCCTTTACCTGGGGCTGTGAGTGACCAGCACCCCCAAGGACCAAGGCATTCCTGGCCATCCTGTTATTTCCTGCATCATGCTGCAATTGCTGTCAGTTAGAGCTTCTGTCATTGCATTAGTTGGATGTAGTCTTTGTACTTGCACAGGGTTGCACGAGTGCCCTAATTTCTTTGTACTGTGCATTTACATGTGATAAGCTAGCTTTTGCATTTAGCAAAATACATATTGTATTTTGTTAGGAGCCCTTAAATCTGGGTAATTAGTATTAATTTCTCTTTTGTTTCTCTGATGTTTATTTGGCTCTTTTGTTAGTAACCAGCTGACAGGGAAGTGGCCTGTGCACAATTTCTAAGTACCCCAACTGAAATCACTTGATTGACACTAGTTCAGGCCTCCATCTGGCACCCTAGGAAGCTCTCCATGCTCATTGCAGAGCAATGCTCACCAGCAAAGGGCTCCCAGTACAAACACAGCTGCGCTAAGCTGAGCTACCACCTGCTGGATGCTCCTCACCTCTGAGGCACCGGCCATTGCCCACCACCACTTACCACAGTGTAGGTGTGGCTGTGATGACATAAAGACCTGGCAAGCTCTGAGAAGAAATGCAAGGTATGGATGTTGTTTCAAAAAAAAAAAAACACTTTATGAATTGCACCAGATAGCAGACAGCTCCAAGTGTGCCCGACTTTTTACCTACTCTGCCTACCTGGGATGAATGCCAGCTTTCAGGGCAGTTTGCACTGACTACCAGACCAGGCTAAATGCCTCCTTTCTGGCTTGCTTTAGTCTATCAGAAGAGTTGACTCCACCTCTGAGGAAGTCATGCTGCACTAGCCAGACTGCCTTTTTTAGATACCAGATCCAGACCCATACACTCTCTAGTCCTGACTCTGTCAGAACATTCAATGTAGTCTTGTTAAGCTCTCAATGTCCATACTAAATTTTCAAAACAAGCAGAAACTCTAATAATAGTGACATCAACCAAATCCAAGTTTTGGAAGAGGGAGGAAGCAATGGAGCAATCTCTTTGCTTATCTGTTACAGAAAGCCATGGATGTGTGGCTTCAGGATGTGAAGGACTGACTACTTTGATAGTTTGTGATGGATGATGGTAATAGAAATGTGGTCATCCATAAATGGACACTTCAGGTGTCACAAATATCTTCTCTGTGTGTACTGGTTTGGGCTGGGCTGGTGTTAATTTTGACCATAGCAGCTGTGCATATGATGCTGTGTTTTGGATTGGTGACCAAAACAGTGTTGGTAACACTCCAATGTCTTAGCTGTTTCTAAGTGGTGCTTGAAAGCACCTTCTCTTTCTTGCATGCTCCCTCCCCAGCAGCAACAGTTCAGGTGTTGTTATGACAAAACCACATCAGATTTGACTTCACCTTCTAAAGTGGAACTTGTTGCTATTCATTCTTTTTTTGACCACTGAAGTGGGAAGGGACAGAAAGTGGACAGGTCAGAGATAATTCAACTGCCAAGTGTGAGCTAAAAGGGGAACAGGGAGAGACAGCAGACACCAAAGGAGAACCAGCCTTGGAGTCCACACTCCTTCCCCAGGGCACAGCCTTCAAGAGAGGAAACCTGCATTGGACACCTCAGCCAACATTTGATGTCTGGCATATGCTTCTGAGCACAACTGGGTTTACTCACCTCTCACCCAGTGGACCAATGCAAATGGGCTTTAAGGAAACATCTTGCACCTTCCTGGGAGTCACACACATTTTCAGCACTTGCCCTGCCATGTAACTCCTTGTCTCTGCAGCTGCTACGTATGACCTCAGTTTTATAGCGGTCATTTAAAACTGCTTTCCTGCAATCATTCTTTGGTGTCAGAGTAAGGGTGAAAGAAAAAGAGCAGAACTCAGTTTTGGGGTAATCCTCTTCATGGCTTCTCACTGAACTCAGCTGAACATCCCTTAGCTAAGTCTTTATTTAAACTTAAAGGCTCCGTGCTTTGCCTTGGCAACATCTTAGGAGAACTCCAGGAATGAGATAGAAAGAATTAAGATGAACAGCTGTGCTGCCATTTCCATTTCCATGCTGTAAGCGTACGACTTCTGCTCCCTCCAGGCCTCCTGCCACCACATGCTGTACCTCTGGATGTCCCTCCCAGCCTCAGCAAGGCTCTGATTCTATGGCTGCTCGACCACAGGCTTTTATACACGGCTCTGCAGCTTGAACTGTTACACATAATGAGGGCATTTGTTAAACAGCATGTCCTTCTGAGGGATGTTGATGCTTTTAGATTTCTTTTCATAGATGTTTCCCTGAATAAAATATCCCACAACCTTTATTCTATCTAGTCACATAAAAGATTTATGCCTGCCCTCTTCTGAGATGAGTGAAGTGAGACATTCTGTACAGGGAAGAGGAGCAGTGCTTAATATGTTTCCTTTTTAAGTGTATTGAAATTAAACCTAAACAGTATTTTATATTTAATTTATCACCATGTTACCTTCTAAATGATATGTGCATGGAAATTTTAGAGACCTCCTCCACTCTGTTAGTGTGTCTTCCTTTCTTCCTGGAAACTAACATATCTTGGGTATTTCCACTGCTCTTTCCTCAGTATGAGGAAATAGCTAATGTAACTTTAACTACATCTTTGGTGCCTCTTTTTCTTCAAAAGGATTATATCAACTCTGAAAGGGAATTGTCCACCAGGATGCACTTCATCTGGATGAAATGCCTATTTCCTAAAAGTTCACGCATTTGTAGATAAATAAGAAATTAGTCATGAGTAATTTGTTTGCCTCAGTCATGGTGGTACCTGGCAGGAGTGACATGGGTATAGGTGCCTCATGGCAGCCTCTGCCCTGCCAAGCCCCACAGAGCTACACATTCCAGGAAGCAACAGGCTGGCCCCACATGGTCTTGAGTTATTTCAACAAATAAAGACATTTTAATTCAGAAGTTTGATTTTCATGGCAAATGATGGCGTACAAGTTATTCGACATATATGTTAAATATTCTGTTTCTATATAGAAACAGAAACAGTTTCTATATAAGTTTCAGAATATTCATATCCTGTTGAAAGCTGTTCATGGGGGAAGCTCTTCCAATTTTTTCTTTCTTCTAAATAATATTATAGGTGACTTCTCTGATACATTTTACAAACATCAGTCCTTCAGGGAATATTATTTATCTCAATGAAGAAAGTCGGTGACCTTCATGAAGAGCTGCTACCTGAATGCTGGATTGGAGCTCCCTAGGACCCCGTGACATCTTGGAACAGATAAGGGAACCTGCTGTTTCTGGCTGGTCCAGGCATCTTCTAAAGGTACAAATTTCTCTTGGAGGGAGGAACTCCACAGAAAATGTGCTCCAGCCCCGCTTCACATACCTGTGTCTTCCTGCTTCCTCTCTTGAGCTGCAGGAGAGAGAATGAGGCCAGCCCCACATCTCCATCCTGCAGTTTAACAGCAATGGAAATGTTCCCAGACTAAATACCAGCCTTTGCATAGCCATTAATTTCTAAAACTCTCTGTACTGTGTGGGCTTCACTGGTTAATAAACCAGTTTTGCAAAATGGGAACACATTTTTTGTTAAGCCTGTTCTCAGAAAGGAATAGAAAGTAATGCACAATTAATTGTAAGTCATAATAATTTAGATACTTAGGGATAATCAACCAAGGAAACCATTCTGAAAATGCTATTCAATAAACCATAGACACTGAAATAAATCAGGCAAACTGGAGCTGTTTATAAATAGAGAATTGAAAAAAATTCAAAATTAGGACAGTGTCACTAGCTCTTTGCTAGCTTTTGGTTGGGAATTAGCATTTTTTACTCACAGCAGAGGGCAGTTCCCACTGTGCCAGCATTAAATACAAGTCTTCCCTTAGTGATCCCACTGAGAAAGGAGAATTGACCTGCTGGGAATGTTTTGCTTTGTGACAAAGCAGATTTGGAGTGTGACTTTGAGGGCAGACTGAAGGAAAGTGAATATTCCCCATGAATTTTCTGTGGTAACCCAACTTAAGAGTTGTCTGGATGGGCCTGTTCTAAGCTCATATTTCCCTCCAAACATGATCAAAATACAAAGAGTCTCACACCCTTTGCTCAAAGATAAAACCTTGAGGTCCAAATCAGTATCTTATCCCAGTCATCTAAAACCTCACTGACCCCTCCAGTTCCCTTCACCTCTCCAGGGAGGCTGAATCTTGAAACCTCCCCATCACCTCCCACACCATCATCCCTGCAGCTTGGCTCAGTGGCCAGCACCCCCATGGCTCTGCCAGGGCTGCCTCTGCCACCAAAACTTGTCCATCTGCACCTCACACAGCAGTTAACAATTTCTCATTTTGCACTTCTACAGTGCAGGTTTTATATGGAAAGAGGATGCCATTGGCATGAGAGTAGCAGGAGCCACAGTGGAAGACACGGTCCCAAATCCAGAGGTTAACTTTCAAAACATGTGGTGCCACAGGAAGGAACTAGGGCTGGTCCTCTGCTCATTTGTGCTGCCATCCCTGCAGTGGGGGAATAAAAAAGAAATTTAAAAAGAGCCTTCATTTTGTTTTAAGTCCTTTGTGCAGAAATGTTGCAAGGTGTCTCCCAGACCTTGTAGGGACAACCGAGGAGCTGCTTGAAACTGTGAGTCAAAATATTTCTAGTGTATCTCCCTTTGGTCAGCCTTTTTCAGGCTGTTTACTGTCTCTTCAAACAGTAGCTGTTAGATACTCTGATCAAACATTACTCTTTTAGGCCTCTTTTATGCCTTTATAGTGTGGGGAAAGAAGGTGGCTCTAAACAAGGGACATACATCAAGCATACCTTGAAGCTGCAGGGGATGCCCTGAAGATGCTGTGCCTGCCTCCCTTCGCTGTTCCAATGTGGACCCTTATCATCCTGCTGCTCAGCGGTGTTGCAAAGATCCCAGAGTTGGTAAGACTCTCTTAAAGCCTATTATATTCCTTAAAACAGCCTAGCAAGGCTTTCTCTCTTACAATGGCTATATGCTTGAATACAGCTTAGTAACACTTTCTCTTAGACTGCTATACGCTGGACAACAGCTTAGCAAAGCTTCAAACAATAAAAGTTGTAATATAATTGCTGCTTTGGTGTGGACTGGTGTTTGTGCATTGGAATCCTCTTAAAAGAACCCTGTTACTTCAACGGTAACACTCTGGCAGCACAGGTTTGGCTATTTGTTGGAAATGTCCCTCCCATTTGTCCTCACTAAGTTTGGCTAAACGCCCTCTGGACATAAGATGATGAAGTGATACTGAAGTCCTGATGAGCTGATGTGTTCTAGGTATGATGGCCTTGCTGTCTCAGCTCTACCTTTCATTCTTTTACCTGGTGTGTTTCGCCAAAGGCCAGCTTTTGCTTTTATGATGAGACCCCCCAGAGCTGTATGCAACGCTCAGACATATGTTTTTACTTTTCTCTCTGCACTTGCTGGGAACATGATTTCATGTGGCCTTCACAAGCCTTTCATACTTTAGCTATGGTTAAACTATGGTTATAACGTAACCTTTCTCCCACTGCCTACAACCAACATGACTTTATGTCTGTTTGCAGAGATTTATCTCCAATGTCAAAGTTTTTGCTAGCTTTTCTTAGTTGCAGGGACCCAAGAAGCACCAGGACACAAGCTGTGGCTGCTGCTATTTTATTCTGTGATGAGCTCCCTTGATCCTCATGTGCCTCACACCCAAGTAGGGCCTGGGAAACCCATGGAGTTGCCCATGGGAGCAGAAGAATCGGCAGGCAGCACCTGCAGCAAAGCATGCTGGAGTTAGTAAGCCTTTTGGCCTTAACCTTCACTTTTGGCCCTGCTCTTCAGGGCTTACAAACTCTGGAGAAGGCGGTGGTGATTTGTTCTTCTGCTCCCACCCCTGCTCGGGGGAGGCTGCCACATGGGTGTGACAAAATGCCTGTCCGCACAGTGCTCTGCACCAGGCTCTCAGCAACTGTGCCTGGGCCAAGGGCAGCCCCACCACCCCACGTGAGATCGTTCTACTGCACACTCGACTCTTACAACAAGTGTACAGCACCTTGCTGGAACCACAGGCAGTTCCTTTTATTCTGACTAACAGAAGATATTACCCAGAAAGGAGAAACTGGGCAGTATAGAAAGAGGAGAGGTGTAACTACCACACAGCATCCTTATGTATTCACTCACCTTGCACATCTCTTTTCTATTATTTTGTAAACATGACGTAAAGGGATTTTTCCTTCCACATCTTTTACTTCATGTTGCAATGGGCTTAGAAACCACTTGGGGGAACTTTTTCCATTGCAGTTAATTATAGTTAAAGAAACTGTGTTGTCACAAATACCTACTGATCTGACTCAGCTGCTTTTATGAGCACTGAGTATGATAGAAATCTAGCTGATTTTTCTGAGAAGTATCAAATGCTTAGGCACTTGAAAATAAAGCACTCTTTACATTCCCTGTTCTGAGAGTATAGTTCAGGAAAATGTGGTTTTTCAGTGAGTTCCTAATTAAGCATCAAACTGTCACTGAAACCTTTTTTTTAAAAAAAAAAAAAAGTCTCAAACGGTGTATTCTGACCTACAAAACCGGGGAAATGGTTTTCAGTTGCTAAATACATTTTTGTAGTGCTGTAAGATAATTACTGTGAACAGTTAGATTGATGCCATGCTGGAAATGATCCGAGACAAACCACCGTCAACCTCGTAGGGCTTTTCCTCCTTAAAAATCCTTCATTTAAAATATCTTTTGGGCCCTGAGAAGCAGAAGCTGCCAGTGGAAGCTGGGTCGAGCCCCAGGACCCTTCACCCCCAGCAAAGAGCCGCAGAAGAGCTGGTCCGGGTCCCACCCCGGCGCGGCAGAGGCGCCGCAGCATCACCAGGTGGAGCTCTGCCCCTCTGTTCGCCTCCAAAATCCTCCCTGTAGCTGTAAGGCCGCACATTTATTTCACTAACGACAGATTTTAAGAAATGTCCTTTGTATTCGGTTTTGGGTGCTAAATAACGCCGTGCTGCCATAGTGCCCGTGCGAGGGATGCGCTGTGAGTGGTACGGGGTCCGAAGGATGGGGAGCTTGCGGGGGGCTCTTTCAGGAAGGGGTGCTGGGGATGCTCATGGCTGGGAGGCACGGGGATGTCTGGGATAGTGTGGGGGGGGTCTTCCTTTCCCTGGAGGAGCTGTAGAGTTCGTTAGACACTTTATCTGCAGTGAATGTTCAAACAAGTGGCCCCGTCCCAGCACAGGCACATGGCAGCCCCAGCTGTGGGAGCTGTGGGAGAGTCACCCACAGAGGTGGTTTCCTGGGGGCCTGGGAGTCACAGCCCCGCATCCAGACTGCTCCAAGAGAGGGGATGAGGCCCCAGGGAAGGTTCCTGTACCCCTCTCACTTACAGCCCTGTGACTCTGCTGACTGCTCTCAGTTTCACCACTGAACCCGTCTCACTGAGCTCCGACGCCTTTTGTTCATTCATCCGTTTTTCCTTTTGGATGTTCTCCTCTCCCACCCTTCCTGCTGGCATGTGCAGCTTCTCTGCCCAGGCCATCCACAACACCTCAGATACCAGGATGTCCTAGTTCAGCAAGAGGTTATCACTGGGGGTGGGGGGGATCAAGGCTGTGTATTCTACACCCTCTATTCATTCCTCAAGAATAATGGACCATTTGCAACAGTTGTCCAGGAAGTCGTTAGCCCCTTCACACTCAGCCTGAGGGGGCGTGGGTGCTAATGGGCCCTCAATGGTCCAACCATACCCCATGACTCACCGTTAATTACCCATTGTGTGGGTCCCCGCCCTGGGGGAGGGACTGGGTGCTCCCTGAGGATATACAAACAGGGCGCAGAAGAGCTTTAGACTCTCTCTTCCTTGGATCGGGAGGAGCAGCGGGACCTCGTCAGGAGGAAGCCATCGCTCTCGACCGGACTACACGCATCGCTTCTGGCCGGTCCACAGCCGTCACCTGCAGCAATGGACTCTTCACTTCTTTTTGCTTTGGACTTGGGAGAGCCACGTGGATCTCGGCACCGGGGCTAACAAACCCCTTTGGGCTTGTGCCCTGGGACACTGGGTTTACTGCTGGGTCTTGGTGAGTTGAAAGCAGGTTGTTCTCTTTGTGTCAGTGTTTGTATGGTAATATCTTTCATTAAATTGTAACTCTGACTTATAATCATCTCTTGTGGTGGGTCCATTTCTCCTGCCGGTTTACCTCTAAACCAGCACACAGGATTACAGCCTTTCTCATACTGTGATTTTTCAGCACAATAATCCAATACCCTTCTAAGAACAGCAGAAATGAAAAATCACCCAGTATGGGGCCCAGTCACATCCCTTAATGCCTGAAACTACTTCCAACTCCAGGAGCAGCTTTACTTAAAACAAATGGACTATTAAGGCCTTAATTTATGCATTCAAACAAATATCTAAATCCCTTTACCTGCAGCAAATCATGAAAACATCCACATATGTTCTAGTGAAATTGTTGGAACTGAAGTCCACAGCTGAGGATGAGCATGCACCTGGTTGCTGTCCAGGACTGGGGATAGTGAACACTGCTCTGTCCTCCTACCCCTCCTTTTCCTACTCCTCTTCCTCTTCACTCTGTGGACCTACGAGAAATGCTGTGAGCAGGAGCCTTTTTGCTTGTGAAGCTGATGAATTCTGTAGCAGGTGTCCCAGTGTCAGTTCCTGGAGCCAGTACCCAAAGTGGAAGAGGCTGAAAGAAACCAATGGACTGGTGAGAGTAAGAAAAAAGAAAGAGAAGAAGAGAATAAAATAAGGAGAAAGAAAGGAAGAGAAGAGAAGAGAAGAGAAGAGAAGAGAAGAGAAGAGAAAAAAAAAAAGGAGAAGAGAAGAGAAGAGAAGAGAAGAGAAGAGAAGAGAAGAGAAGAGAAGAGAAGAGAAGGAGATCTGCTCACATCTGATCATCTTTTGAGAAGTCCTGGGAAATGGGAGAGGTGCCTGAGGACTGGAGGAAAGAAAATGTCACTCCAGTCTTCAAAAAGGACAAGAAGGAGGACTCAGGTAACTACAGACCAGTCAGTCTCACTTCCATCCTGGGAAAGGTGATGGAAGGACTGATCCTTGGTGCTGTCTCCAGGCACATCAAGGATAAGAGGGCTGTTAGGAGCAGCTTAACAGCTGTAGGCTGTTGGTTTTATCAAGGGAGTGGGGGGTAACGTCTGACTGTCTGACTAATCTCTTAGCCTTTTGTGAGGATATAGCCAAGTGGATGGATGATGGTAGGGCAGTGGATGTCAGACATCTGACTCTGTCTCCCACAGCATCCTGGTGGGCAAAATGAGGCAGTGTGGCCTGGAGGGTAGTGACGTGAATTGGGAGCTGGTTGAAGGGAAGAAGCCAGAGAGTTGTCATTAATGGGGCAGAGTCTGGCTGGAGGCCTGTAACTAGTGGAGTCCCTCAAGGGTCAGTGCTGGGACCAGTATTGTTCAATATATTCATTGATGACCTGGATGAGGGAACAGAGTGCACAGTCAGCAAGTTTGCTGATGACACAAAGCTGGGAGGGGTGGCTGACACACCAGAAGGTTGTGCTGCCATTCAACAAGGTTTAGACAGGCTGGAGGGCTGGGCAGGGAGAAATTGAAAGAGATTGAGAAAGTGCAAGTGTAGGGTATTGCATCTAGGGAGGAACAAACCCANGAATAGTGTGTCCAGTTCTGGGTCCCTCAGTTCCAGAAGGACATAGAACTCCTTGAGAGAGTCCAGGGAAGGGCAACCAAGATGATGGAGTGGAACATCTTCCTTATGAGGACAAGCTGAAGGAGCTGGGTCTCTTCAGCTTGGAGGAGATTGAGGGGTCACCTCATTAACGTTTATAAATATGTTAAAGGTGAGTGTCAGGAGGATGGAGCCAGGCTCTTCTCAGTGATGGCCAGTGATAGGACAAGGGGCAATGGGTCCAAGCTGGAACATAGGAAGTTCCATCTGAATATAAGGAAAAACTTTTGCACTGTGAGTGTGACAGATCCCTGGACACTGGCACAGGCTGCCCAGAGTGGTTGTGGAGTCTCCGTCTCTGGAGACATTCAAGACCAATCTGGATGCCTTCCTGTGTGATCTAATCTAGGTGATCCTGCTTGGGCAGAGGGGTTGGACTAGATGATCTTGCGAGGTCCCTTCCAACTCCTGACATTCTGTGATTCTTCTAAGATGCTGTGAGCATTCCTCAAAGAGCCTTGTCAGAGGATGCCAGAGGGACCAGCCAAGATGAAGTCTGATCCTCCCCACTGCTGCAGCCACCCCAAGGAGAGAACAAGGAAGTGAATGTATGGAGGAGCAACAGTCCCAGAGGATTTATTTGGAAGTATCTGCCATAAGGTAACTGTCTAACATTGCAAACAGGAAGGTAAGTGCAACATATAGGTACAAAGATAATTCCAGTATTTGGATTTCATTTTATTCCCAATTAAACACCAGAAGTCTTGATATTAACCTGCAGAAATCATTGCTCCCCTGGGAACTGTGTACCCACAGTGTAGCTGGGACCTTCATGGGCTTGTGTAATTGAGCCTAAAGCATCTCATGGTGGCTGAGAGCTGCTGAATAATCTGAGGGTGTCATGTCAGCTTTTCAAATGCTGACAGCATCCCTTTGAACTGTGATGAGAGTCTCTAAACCACAACCACGGATGGAAAAGAGCGTGGCTGCTCCCCAGGTCACCCGCTAACAACCGCAAGTGGGGCAAAAGCTCCACAAAGTGAGCAGGGAGGAGGACTGGCACCAGCAAACAGATGTGTCCTTTAAGAGACAGAAAGGTTGATCACTCAGAGGAGTATCTGTCACACTGCTGCTATTTTAGCACTCTGCATCCTGGAGCCATGCTGACCAAAAGCAATCAGGACAGGGATCTGATGGCCCAACCTGCTGCTTCTGTGGAAAGTGGATTTAATCTACACCTCCCGAGTGCCTGCCTCTGAGAGAGGGACAGCACAGAACCACTATTGAATACTTGGCCCTCCAGCCTGCTGCTTTCCTTGCTGAAGCCACAGCAGCGCTCCTCAGCACAGCTTACAACACTGGGAAGCACTCCCCAGGATGGAGAAGCACCCCAAGACATGCCCTGAGCCCCCATTTTAGCCACCTCCCAAGTCATGACCAGTGCTGATGGCCCTTTCTTCTGGCCTTTTACATTTTTTGGCATCACTGACTCCTCTAATGTTCAGTTTCTCACTTCTACCATTTCACACGGCAGTTTAGACATGAATTACGACTAACAACACTTTATCTGGTTTTCAGCTGTCCTGTATTAGCACGAGACCCGTGCTTTTGGAGAACTGTGGGACAGATACAACACTACAGAAAGGCGACTTTCACAGATTCCACAGGATATGGCCTCATGAGCCTCATAGCAGATGTATTCCCACTCTTCTGCAGAGGAAACCAAGTCTGATCTGTCCTTGGGCAAAGGGTTTCTAGAACAGTTTATCTGATAGTCACTGAAATCGTTATCCACTAGGCTGAGGACAGAGATAGTTCCAGGATGAGACAAGCATGAGACCTGTGACATTTGCTGTTTGAGATCACAGGGAACACACAGAGCACTTGGTAGTCCAAGATATGCATATAAGTAATTACTTGTAAGGTTGTTTTTCAGTAATAAACATGATTTGGAGATCTTTGGCAGGTGTTTGGATAAACCTCAGAGATTCAAAGCACAGCTGAGCTTGTGTGGCTGCTCTTGGTGGAAGGTCATCATTGGTATTTGCAGGAATCTGCACCATAAAGGCCTGGTTTTGACCAGACCATCAGGGAAATTTTCCTCCAGGAAAAACAATAGATCATTGTTTGGTATCTTCCTGGTATGACTTAACACAATTATCAGGAATCAAAAGCTCAGAGTCCCAGTGCTGCCCAACCAGCAGTGAGACCAGGGCTCCAGTTTGGCCATCATGAATACACTGGGAGAACTGACAAGAAACCCCTCAGCTTCTGGTTGGGATGTCTTAGGGAGTCCAAGGATTTATATCACACTTTAAAATGTTTGAGTCACAGCAAACATTATATCTATTATGACAAATTTTTGAATAAAGATTGAAATGATCTTTTTTCTTCTCACTGTAGGAGTACACGTTTTTCTTTGCCTCCTAGACTAGAGGCTTAGGGTTGCCTGGTTACTCTGACTCAGAAGCTCTCTGAGGTGTCTCTTGATGAAGGAGCAGATACAATTTGGCAATTAGAGAAGCTTGATTTGTCATCTAAATGTAGAAATCCTTAGGAAAAAATAACCGTTTGAAGAGCAATTGTACAGAAACCTCTGTGAGAAAGCTCAGAATGCGCATTGGTACTGAACGTTGCTGTTTTGCTTATTGGAGAGGCATGAAGGTCATTATTATTATATGCAACAATTAGGATTTTATTTTCAGTGTTCAATTAATAGAATCCTGTTTGTAGCATATATGAATTGCAAATGTGATCAGAAAAGCATTTTTGTTGAAGAATTTCCCCACGGAGGAGCGCTATAAAAAGACTCCATTCAGCTGGCAATCTCTCCATCTCGGGCTGGAGTTAAAGGACCATGATGTATTCAGGTGAGGGCCACCGGACAGCCAACACAGCAAGCTGAAAAGTGTCTCACCCACTTAGGTGCGCCGTGTATGTACATGTCTATTTATATACATTACATGTGTGCGTATAAACGCGTGCAGATGTTCTTGTGACTACACATTTATGCTGATCTGGGAAATCTGCAATCGCAGAAATGGTTTTATTTTGCAAAGTATTTATGTTAGAACTTAAGCCATGTTGGTTTAACAGTTGCTTTGTAGATGCCCTTTAGTTGTTTGCATTTTGATGATTGGCAGCAAGTGCGTTAAGAACAAGGAGGAGCTTCTAATGGTCGGGAAGGTGGGAAATGTTTGTGGAAAAGCAAGATCTGTGGACTGACAATTTTGCTTGGAGGTCCGGGGAGCAGAAAGGCTTAGTCAGAGTAAACTCTAAAAGGTCAGAAATTGATTTAATGAATTTAACCTTCAAGAAAACAAGCCTTTTTCATGTAGGATATCCCCTTAGGCTCGCTTTATTCATCTAGCAATAAATGCAGAACAAACAGAACGATAAAAACTTCCCATTTTGTAAATCTTGCCATGTTTTTAATCAAGTGTAGCCAACTCTTTTTATATGGTCTAAGATTAAATGTTGGCTACCTAATGCTGTATCTAGTAGGAGTAGGGCAAACCTATGGGGTTGTGATGGTTCCTTTATCCCCTCATTATGCCCAGTACTGCAACCTACATCACAGAATCACAGAATCACCTGGGTTGGAAGAAACTTTTAAGATCATCGAATCCAACCACAGCCTAACCCTGCCTAGTCCACCTCTAGATCATGTCCTTCAGCACATCATCTACTTGCCTTTTAAATACCTCCAGGGATGGTGACTCCACCACTTCCCCGGGCAGCCTATTCCAGTGCTTGACACTTCTTTCAGTAAGGAATTTCTTCCTCCTATCTAACCTAAATTTCCCCTGGTGCAATTTGAAACCATTTCCTCTTATCCTTTCACTTTTGACCTGGGAGAAGAGACTGACCCCCACCTCTCTACAACCTCCTTGCAGGTAGTTGTAGAGAGTGATAAAGTCTCCCCTCAGCTTCCTTCTCTTAAGACTAAAAAGCCCCAGACATCACCAAGGTCTGTAGCTTCTGTACCAGATATGCTCTCACAGATTTGCTTTGGATACTGCACAATTGCAATGGGCTATTGGCTTAAACATCTCCATGCTGCTGAGATTTCCTACTCCTCCCAGTTTGCCTTTTTCAGCTCCTAAAATACAAAGGCTGGAAGAGAGGAAGAAAAACCAGTGTTTCTCCTCTTCTCATTAAAAATTAGGATAGCTCAGGAAGAACATGCATCGTTTAGGATTATTCTCAGTAGTATAGAACTGGCTGTAACAATCAATAATTTAAAATCTGAAATGGTGAAACTTTTAAGTAGTCATGATATCATGAGATTCTTGCCAGAACTTTGCCAAAGAGAAAAGAAAAATAGTGTCTCATTAATCTCTTACTAAGATTTTTTTTTTAATGACAATCAGCTCCACAGTTAATGAAAGAAAAAATTAGGATAAATACCAGTTTTCAGCATGGCACTAGGATAATGGACAGAACAGCCCCTACCAAAATGATATGTAATATGCTTCCTAATTACTGTGGGAAAAGTCCAACATAATTTGCAGCTAACTCATTCCCCCCAGTTTGCATTAAAATATGAGAAACCGAGAAGACTACAGGAAGACATTCAGCAGCATAGGCTGGGTGAGCAGGGAGGTGCAGAGTGATGCTGGCAGTAATAACGAGAGATAATGGCAGTCTGTTTTACTACCGACAGGTGAAGAAGAGCTACGGAGTTCAGCTGCCTGGGGGAAGGTCAGTGACCTGTGGTAGGTAGGTCTTCTCCTGTGTGGTTTGAGAGGCCATCAGAGCTCCACAGCCCCCCAGGACTGAGGTGGGGAGGGTCTAAGCTTGCTGCTGTCAGGTCAAACTCCCACCCATGCCCTCTCCATCACTCAACAGAGCAGGAAAAATTAGCTAAGAGTTTTCACTAAGGGTTTGTTATTGCAGACGATAATGTAACAATCTTTCTGTGACCAGAAAAGGCTCTAAACTCTGGTCACCAATGCAAAACTATGCTGAGTGAGCAGGCTGCCTCCCAACAGGCTGCTTATTCTATAGTGACCTGGGAAATGGTATAGGCATCATCCCTTGAGGGTCCTCCACTTCTTTACTGAGCCAGTCTGCTGGGCATGTGGTGATGGAAGCCAGAGACATGAAAAAGACAATATGACAATAGTCGTGCTTCTATACTGATTCATTTGCATGTTTAACAACATTATTCCACTATTGTTATAGTTTTGACTGATATATGTCTTATGTCCTATCTTCTGAATATAATACCCATGTTAATGCTCAGGGAGTGACAAAATAGAATGTACTTCATCAGCCTGTTTTGTATCTTTTCACTGACCACATGCATGCAACATACTGTGTCTATACAGATAATTTACTCAGGAGGACTTAAAGAGAAAATTGCAAATCAGAGATGGGTTATGGTTTTACTCCTCTCTGTGAACCCTTTTTAGCTATGAAGATCTCTATTTACCTGTAGTCAGAAATATGGTCACTCACTTCTTTCATAGTCATATTATGGCTCACAGAAGTTGCCATAACTTGGATTGGAGTTGCCCCCAAGTTGGAGGGATACTTTGCATTCTCAGAATATTCACAGGATTTCCATGGCCTCTTTTGCAAAGGTGGAAGTGTGGCAGAAGTGGAAAGCCCAGGACTAAAGGGGATCTTCCCCCACCCCGAATTTCTCACAGCATCAAGCTCTTCTTTGCAATGCACCAAGTATCAGGGTACTCCAGAGAGACTCATTTAATGAAATGAAATGCCTTTAACCTTCTGAAATGCACACAACACAGCAACTGAAAAAGCTTTCAGGTTCAAACCTGGATGTAAAAAATTCAGAGAGAAAAAAGAAAGCACAATGTGGAGGAGACTGGCTGCTCGAGCCCTGAGGGACTGACACTCTTATGACAGATTTAGGTAAACACAGTTGCCAAAATATTCACCTGAACTGCAGCCCACGGAAGGCTCAGATTGATGGCAGGCTGCAGAAATCATTTCTGCACTTTTGATTTATTTTTAGTACAATGAGAAGGATTTTAATACTGCTTTTTCTTGCCTAATGAATGATCAAAGTTTTCCATGTCTTTGGATGGAAACATGCTGGGCTCAATTCTTTTCCTAGTCTGTGCCCACATGATGCATTCACAGCCTCCCAGCAGAGTAACGCTACTTGAGGTTCAGAGAAAGAATAAATAAATTAGTAAGAGGCAGTTGTGTGGAATATACATCCATATATATAGCTGTAAGTTTCTAGTCTCACCCTCAGAGCTCCTTTTTACAGGCTAATCTGGTACACTCTGGCTTCCTACTGTGAACTGGTTCACTTCATTACCTATCTGGTGCATAATACTAATGATGTTAGAAGAATTACGAACACCAGTGACGTTGGAGAAATAATTGAGAAGGAAAAGGAAGTTTCTAATGGGAAATCGGAGCCTCTCACAGAGAATTCTGCTTAAAAATATCATCTTTTACTAATTGATATGGCCACTGGTGGTGGAGATGCTCTTGTTTTGCACCTGATTTAAATAGCCTTCAAGGAATACTTTTATCATACAAGGAATCTGAAGTGTGTACTATGTATTTCCTGAAGCAATATTGCAAAAAGCGTATTTTAGAGCCCCTGGAAACTTGGCAGCCAATGCCAGCCTTGTGGGAAAGGGCTGGGGCAGTGCAGTTTGTATCATTAGGTGGCCTAGATACTCACTCAGGTATATCCAGCCCTGCATGAAGGAGGAATTGTGATTATTGCCTGGATCTCCAGAGACCAGTGCTGCTGGAAAAGGAGGAGGAGACAAAGAGAATTAACTCACCTGCCCAATGAAGTGCTCCCTATGAAACCCACAGTGGGGCAGGCATGGATTTCTAAGATTTCTGAAACATCCAGGTCTGGGGGTCTCCCAGGCTCCACTGAAGGATTACAGGCACACTGCGGTGGGTTTTCTTGCACCTGAAGGTGTGACTGCAGAGTGACAGTACTCACACCAGACTCCAGGCCACCCTTGAATCCATTCCTCACAAAAAGTATGCTGCATGCCTGTGCTGCTGCATGTAGGAGTTAGCTGCTCCTCTGCCATGAAAGTATCCTCCTCAAAGTTATTTTTGTATAGCTGCTCTTTCTCTCAGTATGCGCAGAGGCCCAAGTTTTAATTGCCTTCTGATGTTTGAGCCTGTAGGATTCATGGTTTTATCATCCTCTTTGCAGCTATTTAGTTCATATAAATTCATATAAATTCATATATATTCATATAAATTCATATAAATGAAAGCTGATTTTTTCCACCTAATAAAGTCCCTGCATTTAAGTAAAGAAACTAAAGATGCACATTTCTTTTAAAAATCTATTTATTTCAAATGTTTTTCTGAATTATTATTTAAGGGTGTGGGAGGAGGGAGAGAGAGGAGAAATGCGTTTCCCTCTGATTCAACCACTTGGGTGCAAACCATGAGTGAAGCTGTTCTTCCAGCTCCCTACCTGCAAACAATGGTTCTTAGACAAAGCCTAAGATCACTTTTTCATCTTCTTGTTGACTTCCTCAGCATTAACTTCAAGGAAAAGAAATAATGCCATGCAGTGGGCTGGCTTAGAGGGAAATGGCAGCAATATCTACAGGAAGCTTTCTTAAACCCATAGCAAAGGGCAAAAGCTAAGCTACAGAAGACGCTTATTGTGCCAGGACAATAGCACAGATACCCTCACAGGAGCTGGTTAAGGTATTTTTTTTTTCATGAAGGCTTTTATATTGCTGTCAGAAAATGCCAGTCCATTGAAACTTTTCATGGCGATGTACTGATGTACCTTTCCACAGTAAGAGCTTCTTTAATTCCTAATGTTCACCTGGCTAAACAATGAAGATATCTCTCCACGATGGCACCAGAGCTGCCACGATCTCCAAGCTACAGTTACTTTTCCTAGATTTTTAAATTAAACTTGAACCACAAAAGCAAGCAGTGACACTCCTCATGGAACAGGGTTTTTATTTTTCCAGCTCTCCTTAGTCCTCCCCTAATAGCAACACACTGTGTCGGCTCAATGAACATATGTCTTGGAGAAGCTCTGCCAGGAGGAAGGAAATTGGATTACTGTTGCTAGAGGGGCAGCTTCCTTACTTTCAAAAATGCTCATGTTTCTTTTAGATTTAAAATTGAGGCTGAGTTGTAAGTTGCTACAGATTTTCTTCTAACTTAGACGTTTTAGTTCTCTTAAGGCTGCTGCTGTACATGATGAACCTTAACTGCATTCAAGAAGATGTTCAAAACATAGTACATCAATCAAGACTGCGGCTGCAATGCAAAACTCTCGCTAACCCCATGTGCACAAGGTAGAAGCATAGTGTACATCAGAAACCTGAAAGGGAATGATCACACTGCCAGAGCATTCCTCCATTCTGAGAAAAACACTGCCAGGTCATAAACCCCCATAAACCGAGACAGAAGATGACCAGGATTAACATCTCATCTCAGAGTAGGATGGAGTATACTGGCTTCTTCTTGCATAAAAGGATTTCTAGAACAAGGCTGATGTTTCAGAGCTTCTTGATGTTTCACAGTCTCTTATCAAAAGGTCTGCCTGCAAACAGCAGCAGTTCCCTCCACAGTGACTCACTGTAGTAGATGTAACACAGAAAACCTCCCTAGCAGCACTTTACTCTGAGTCACATTTCTCCGAAGTAGCATCTATTCAATGTACATGGACTGACTGTCGCCTTACGTACGTGATCAATTAAAATCTGGAGCATTGCATAAACATTTCTGGATGAAAGGTAAGAGCCTAATGGATTTGCAGCTAGAGTGGTGATGCTAGAGATTCCAACCTCTGCATAACAATAACATTAACATACAGTAACAGTCTTCTGTTTCTAGAGCTTTTCTTTGTATGCTTTAAATACCTGCTTTTATATGACAGGGTCTTTAGGCAGCACCTGGGAAATAGTGAGGGACAGTTGGATATAGTTGTGCATGTGTGGTGTGGTGGACATGCTGGAGGGAAGAGATGCCATCCAGAGCAACCTTAACATCATGAAGAACGACAAGGCCAAGCCAATCCCAAGCATAACTTCAGTCTGGGTGGAGAATGGATTGAGAGCAGCCCTGAGAAGAAGGACTTGAGAATGTTGAGTGATGTAAAGCTCAACATGTGTGTTTTCAGCTCAGAAAGCCAACTATCTGATGCTGCTTACATCCTGGGCAGCATCAAGAAGTGTCAAGGAAAGTGATTTTCTCCCTCTGCTGTGCTCTCCTGAGACCCACCTGGAGTACTGTGTCCACCTTCAGGGCCCTCAACATAAGAAAAACATGGAGCTGTTGGAGCAAGTCCAGAGGTAGCCACAAAGATGACTGGGGGCTGGAGCACCTCTTCTATGAAGACAGTTGGGCTTGTTTAGCCTGGAGAAGAGAAGGATCCAGGGAGAACTTACAGCAGCCTGACAGCACCCCAAAGGGCCTACAGGAAATTTGGGAGGGACTCTTATCAGGGAGTGTGGTGATAGATTCGATATTAAGAAAATTCTCCCTGTGAGGGCGGTGAGTCCCTGGCACAGGCTGCCCAGAGAAGCTGTGGCTGCCCCCTCCCTGGCAGTGTTCAAGGCCAGGTTGGATGGAGCTTTGGGCAACCTGGGCTAGCGGAGGGTGTCCCTCCCATGGCAGTGAGGGGGAACTAGATGATCTTTGAGGTCATTTCCAACCCAAACCATTCTAGGATGCTATGTGTGCCTGTGTGTGCGTTTAAATGCATTCTCCATATATATATATACACACACCTATACACACACGCACACACATATGTACATGCATATACACAGATAAACTGTTTTTCTACATAAATTACTTTGGTTGACTGTTCATGAGGGCATGGCACAAGAGAGAGCCTGACGACTCACAGCAGAGTCGTGGTACACTGATGAGTGTGTATCATCAGTGGTCCCAGAGGGATTCAGGCTGAAGTCAAAGCAGCCTTCACTGGGCAAAGGAGGACATCATAGAGAAGAGCCTGGGGTGGCTGACTGGGGAGCTGTAGGAGCTTGTAGGCCCAGTTGCCTGAGTTAAGAATAAAGACTTCACTTGCCTCCTGACAGCAAATTGAATTGGTGCAAACTTGAGACTTCTCCAAACTTCTATTAAGTCTTTCAAGCTTATTCGAGGTAAGAAGTAAAATGGATAATTATGGAATTAATGGGTGTGTGGGGTGTGTGTGTGGAATTACAGTATCCCCCCAGAAGTTAAAGGAAAACTTAACAATTATAGTTATTGACAAACCTGACATCAAATATTTTGTTACTCTTAATAAAGTGGTAAACCTGCTTAACAGTATTCTGTGAAGGAAATGTGGCTTTCTCAGTAAAGACAACAGTGGTGGTTCTTACTCAAGTTCTACTTTAGACATGTACAAGGTCAGCATTGATGTCCGAACTTGAACCTTAACTTCCTTCATGTCCATGAGAAAGAAATTAATATAGAATCATAGAATCATTTAGCTTGGAAAAGACTTTAAAGATCATTGAGTCCAACCCTGTCACTGGTAAGCCCACCACTAAACCATGTCCCTAAGTACCACATCTACATGTCTTTTCAATGCCACCAGGGATGGTGACTCAACCACTTCCCTTGGGCACCCTGTTCCAGTGCTTGACAAGTTATTTTGAGGTTTTTCATTTGATGTTTTCAATGTGGAGTTGAGCAGGAGATTAACCATGTCCCAGACTCCACCAACTATATAGATTTGATCTCTGTTTGCAAAGGGGACCTGAAGAGATTCACAGAGAGAGTTGTTGGCTCTTACACCGATGGATACTATTTTGGGCAGTCTTCACAAAGAAAGTTGCAGATACTTCCCAGGTTTCCTCAGTTCCCTCCCTCATCCCTCCCACACATCTTTCATGGTATTCTCTCTCTTGCTACTTTTTTTTCCCCGCAACCTCTGCAGCACCAAGGAATCGTGGCTCTGTGTGGCTCCCTGGCTGTATGGGATTAGGCAGAAGCATGGTGTGAATGACAGCCATCTAGGAGAACCACTGTGATCCACACAGGAGGCTCAACAGCAGGCTCTGGTGCTTACGGGGACTGTTTCACCTGCCTGCACCTGGGCTAAGCCCTTTCACCAGGACATGAAACCAACAGCACTGTGTGAGATCTCCAAAGTTACTGCTGAGCGCTGTGGGGAAAGAGCATGTCCCAGGGCTGCGGGCTTGTCTTGCCATTTGGAATGCTGTGCCAGTGCTGTGCTCCTGGGTGAGGGAACACAGAGTCCTGCCCTTGCCTGTTCAAGCTGAGTTAAATAAAGGGTTTAAGTAGCAAAGAATCTGGAAGGAGGTCAAATCTCACCTGTGCTTGGGTCCTGGTATCTGTTTCTTGGGTTAGTGAGGCCATCAAGGGGGATATGGAGTCATGGTGCTCAACCACAATGCATTATTGGTGCATGTAGTCTACTACATTGATGATTTCTGTGGACTGAGAGTTGCAATGCAGGCCAAAATACAACATGCCCGTGCAGTGAAATGTATGGATATTCTTCTCGCAAAGAAAGGGTATGGTATTTAGCTGAGTGGTGTAAAAGATTGGCTTCAACAGCAGGCAGGCCAGCTATGTATCTCAGGAGGTGCGATCACGCTGCATACATCACACCTGTGCTATGGCATATAACAGTTTTTGAAGAAGAGAAAGAACTTAAATGGCTAAGTAGATGTGCTGATTTAGCTCAGTGATAAGTGACATTTTGGGGGCAGGAAGAAGGGGTGGTTAGATTTCAGAGTGGGCTGGAGTGAGATGTATCGTTTGCACCCTCGCCATTGATATGGCAAATCACAGCCGCTCCCGGTAGCGATACAGTACTTGTCCGACGCTCTGCACTTGCTCGAGTGTGGAGCACCTTTAAGGCTCCCTCTGTATTACACATGACCTGCCACAGCATTGGCACTCTGATCCATACACTTCACGGATATCTGTTTTCAGTGCCATACAGGTTTTCAAACTTGGCAAATTATGGATGCAAATTTGTCATATTCATGTTTAATAGTTTCCAGTGCTGGAATCATTCTGCACTACCTAGAACTTCATACCTAGGAGTAATAGCTTTAATATTCACCTCACTATACACATGTATTTTACTTGATACTTATACTACACTGCCACCCTTAATTTCAGTAATTTAAGACATCCTTTCAATGTTTAAAAACTATATCAGTTTCAAGGGAAATCGCAATCCATGTATTATTTAAGTAATTTTAAAGCTTCAAGTCCCTTTATATGACATCATTTCAATTAAATCCTTGCTCAATATATAGAGCACTTACTCATGAAAGAGAACAAGTTAGTCAGATGTACAGAGTTTTCAAGGTCACTATATTGTTAATAAAACTTGTTAACTGACATAGGCATTAGTCATAAAGCTGAGTAAATGTAATGATTAAGCCACTCACTGTTCCTCACCATTCTGTTACATCCTGCCTTCTAAAGAGAGAATTTTCAGTTTGGGTCCTGATTTAAACCTCCTTCAGATGGTGGAAAAACTCCCCGTGGCTTCCTTGTGCTTCACATCAGGCTGCCCCTGAACAGCAGAACCACACTCCGAGAGGAGCAGACAACCGTTGGCAGCTTGGAGACACTCCTGCGTACCAGCTCCTGGCACAGTTCGTAGCTGTAATGTTCATTCAGCAAAACAGATGGAGCTTGACCAAGCTTCAGGTGGAACGGGGATTACATTTTAGTCCTTCAGACATCTCTTACCGCAGAGAGCACAGAACCTCCCTGCTGCAGAAAGCATGGAATAATTATTGTTTGGGCTTGACAGGGTGTTGTTGATCCCCCAATGGTGGGCTGTTATTTATTTGCTGGGCGCAATGGACCAAATGAAAATATATATGTTACATGCAACCATACAATCTGTGCAATAAACAGTGGGATTGACAACCAAATGGAGACACTTCAATTTAATGAAATCCCCACTCGGCCCCTGGGACAGATCAAACCAGATCAGCTCCTTTTGAGTGATAAGGAGTACATGACTTCTGTATACATTATCACTCTGTACCAAATACTAAGGAGTACTACGAATGCTGTTGAAAAGTCAGGGATTTTGTCTGGCCTAGGTCTGTTCTGCCTTATTCAGACAGTCGCCCATGCTGTAAAATTTGGCATTGGAATGATCCTTGCCAGATGAAAAGTTGGGAGGCTGGAAAGAAGACTAAGGCATTGTGAGTGCCAATACATACAATATAGGATGATTCACATCCTATGTGGGATCCCACATCTCACCTAGTATGAGACATCTTGGATAGTTCTAAATCTGAGCTAGACATCTTAATCTCCCATGGAAAATGGAAAGATGGATACTTTAGGGTGCCATTGAAATGACCTCCTGCAGGCATTGTCTGTAGTGTGAAGTAAATTACACCAACAACTCCAATGACTACTGAATAAATCTCCATTTCCCACATAAGGTGCTAAGAAGACTCACCCACATGTAGGTTTTCACATGGTGACACTGAATCAAACCAGTCTCACCTGAAGCATCTGCCGCTGGGTACCACGAGGCAACAGGAACAAGTTGTCCACTACACTTGGCCACCAAAAATGGGCAGAATCCTTCCCTGGCAATACTGGATGGCTGCAATTGCACCCCTTAGGAAGGAGAGTGTGCCACAGACTAAGTGGCACAGAAATCCGCTGTGAGCAGGCTCTCCTCTGCAGTCCCATGGAGAAGCAAGGGCCTGCACAAAGGAGAAAATCCCCAGTTAAATAGACAACTTGTTAAACAAAGATGTACATCTACAGGATGCACCTGAAGTGGCTGCACAATCCGAGGACTGATGGACTGACCAAACTGGAAAGTAATAGGTGACAGGTAGTGCCTCAGCCAGAGAGCTGATCTGGCTGGATCAGCATGACAGCAAAGCTTTTATCATCAGATGGAGTTGCAAAAGAAGAGTCTATGAACAGCATCACCAGAGGGTCAGCAAGCAGAGGCACAACAGCAGGAAGGTGAAGGGACTCCTTCTAGGAGTCATAACAGTATGGGAGCATCGAATTCAAACCCCAAGGCACCTGAAGGAGGTATCCAGAAGGTACAACAGAGCAGTGGCAAAGACTTAGTCCTTCAATGCAATTAATTTATTTGCACTACATCCCCTGCTACAGCCACCTGCCACCCAAACACCTCTGTCCAAACAAAGCAAATCCTGATCCGGCATCATCCCTAAAAAGGAAAATGAAGGTTTTAGGAGACGGAGCAGAAAGCAGCAGCACACGGTGCACACAGTTACACTGCTGAGAGCTAAGCAGCCAGAAAATGGAGCTGCACAGTTCTCCTGAGAAGCTGCAGCTTGTGTTAACAGGCACAGCCTCTTCCCGCGTTACTGCAGAGTATGTCGTTAAGCAGTCGGGATACATGCAGGCTTGTTTAGTCAGCAGAAATATTTTCATCTCTTAAAATTGTTTTTATGTCTTTTAACCTTTATTTTTGCCTGAAAATACTCTTAGCCAATCCTAAACAACTCTGTAACAGGCAGCTTTTAGCTGGGAAATTTGTGAATATATATTTGTTATTGCCAGTGATGTGTTCCTTATACTCACGTAATACCCACACCCCTTCTTTTGCTTTTGTCATCACCTTCCCATAATCCCAGACTGTAAGAAGTAAAAAAATACAAAAAACTCTGTGTTTAATTTTTATGTGCATTTCTGTACAGTGCTGGGCACAACCTAAACTGAGATGCTGGCACTGCCACCCCTGCCTTGTGCTGCTCGGAGAAGGCAGAAAGGCTGGTGGGGGTGACTCAGTCAAGTGGGCAGCAGGTCTGGAGCAACATGCATATGTTGGTTGGGAGGGGAAAGTTCAGAGCACAAGTCATGGTGAGGGGTGATGAGCGTTCAGATGTGAGGATGGAGAGAGTGGGCTTTGCTAACTTAAATGACTTTGAAACTGCAAGCAGGTCTAGGAAGGTGATTGTGCCCCTGTACTTGGCACTGGTGAGGCTGCACCTCGAGTGCTGTGTCCACTTCTGGGCTTCTCACTAGAAGAAGGACAATGAGGTCCTGTAATGTGTCCAGAGAAGGGCAACCAGGCTGGTGAAGGGTCTGGAGAAAACCTTATGAGAAGCAGCTGAGGGGGCTGGGGGTGTTTAGTCTTGCAAAGAGGAGGCTGAGGAGAAACCGTTGTAGAGAGGTGAGTGATGGTCTCTTCAGCCAAGCGTCAGGTGATAAGACAAGGGAAAATGGCCTTAAATTGCACAGGGCAGGTTCAGATTGGATGTTAGGAAGAAATTATTTGCTGAAAGAGCTGTTGGGATGTGGAACAGGCTGCTCAGGGAGGTGGTTGAGTCACCATCCCTGGGTGAATTTAACAGACTGGTAGATGAGGCGCTCAGGGATATGGTTTAGGAGAGGACAGGAACCATTGGAGTTGATGAACTTAAAGGTCTTTTCCAACCTAGTGATTCTGTGAATAGTAAAAGCAGTAGGGTTTAGTGAAAGCACAAGCACAGGCCCAGTGAAAAATGCAGAGGAAAATGCTAGCACAATTTCTATGTCTGTGACAAAGAGGGAAAAGCTAAGAATCAAAGACAAGGAAGGAAGCATGAGGGAGAGAGAGGGTAAAAAAGAAGTTCAGAAAACACCTAAACTCTTACTGATTCTAACTGCCTCTTGTTTTGAGTGTCCTACCATGAAGAGCAGCAGAAAGAGCTGAAAAATCCCACTGAAGGGGCAGAGTTCTGATCTGGCCCAGCAAGGTCTGGGCATCCAGCATGCAGAAGGGGTTATGAAGAAATCTAGAGCCATGGGTTACACACATAAATGGCATGTCTAGAAAACTTCTGCGCATCTGAGCCTGTGATAGTAAATGAAGCATGTTTTGGTCTCTCTTTTTGAGAGGAGAAGGGGAGAAAATGCCCTTGAAACAGATCAGTAGAGAAAGGGAAGAGCAGGAAGCGTACTTCAAGCTTTCTTCAATATCGGGGTTTACTTTGCCTCAAGGTTGTGACAGTGACATTAAATAAACTGGATGTTCACGACAGTTCTGATTGCCATGTTGTGCCACAACTTACCTTTCTTCTGAGCAGAGTCAGCTTTGTTTACAGAGCCCGGCTACTTTTGTTGAGGATATAAAGAGGAACAGACTTTGATATTATTTCCTTGAATTTACCTGGCTCCATGGTATTGAACAGAGATGGAGAGTTGCTGAAATTGAACAGATGTCCTAAACTGTACCAGATGTACCAGAGACGCAAATACCGCCCCTGTGACATTTGTGGATTACTTGGAGAAGCAAGGCAGACTTCTAATTCACATGTGTGCAGGAATGCTGCAACACACCAGCCATCTGTGCAGGTGGGCAAGGGAGATTCTGGAGAACTCCTGGAGCTGGTGATAACCAGCAAGTGCTTGTTCCCTGCATTTGTACAGCTCAGGAACTGTAAGGCAGGGAAAGGTCAGGTCAGTCTGACTGAGTTTGTCTGGGTTTTATCTGTTTTGCTATAAAAACATGCAAATTATAAAACAGCCAAGAAAAAATTCATGTAGTATAAAATTGCTTATGTTAACCAAGCTTCCATAACTTGAAAGTTGATGATCTACAGAATCCATTGTCAAATAAAAGGCGAGGAGCAGCATCATGCTTGTTTTTATTAGTGCTATTGGGAGTACCTGAAGACTGTTAAGATTTTAACTGCATCCTTCTTCCTACTATCTTTTGGAAGAAGTCAGACCACCCCCACACAATGATGGGAAATTAAGGCACAGGGAGACCGTGAGCCAGACCAATATGTAAAAGTTTTTACCTATGTAAAAATCTGCACCTAAATGATTTGCCAAATATTACACTGTAATTTTACAGCTCGGCAGAAAATTGTTTGAGTATGGTTTTGCCCTAAATATCTCCAGTTTGGGAGGGGGTAGGTATTTCACAAAGACAGCTGCAGTCTGGATGGTAGCACATGATTTAAAAATAAAGTAGGATGTTTCGAGAAGATGAGGACAATAGTGCTGCCATCTGCCCAGCACTTGAGCTCAGGAAAGTAACTCTAGGGATCAAAGGCAGCTGAGCAGCCAGGAGAAAAAAGCTGAAAGGAGCTTCAGCAGCACAATGCTTCTGGCCTCTGGCTGAAAAGAGGGCAAACCTAAGCATGAGCAGCTGTGACACTTCTTTGTACTACCTGCAGGGTGGCAAGGGGCAGTAAGCTCCTGGTGGGACCACCAGCTGGAAAGCAAGGGATGTGAACCGGCAGAGGCAGCTCTTGGGATGCTGAATGCTTTTTTTGTTCCTTAAGGGCTTTGTATCAGGTGGATTGCTGACAGCAGGTTTCTGTTTCCCTGGGACGAATGTGAACTGAATCCTGACTTAACACCAGCCAGCTCGTTTGGTGGCCTAGTTAAAAATGAGCTCATGGTGTCTCCATCCCAGTCTTGGGGAAAAAGTGTCTATGCTGCCAAACACATTCGCTCTCCTCTTTGGCTCTAATAACTATGCAGAATATGCATTCCTGGTAGTCCAAAATGCATTAGTTCTTGATATAGTCAATGTATGATGTTCAAAACAGCTTCCCACACCAGGAGTCCACCTGGCTCAGCATCAGCCAGTTTCTCCAGGTGTTTGTGTGAAGCCATGGACTCTTTTGCTGACTTCACAGAATTGCAAACGCCATTTCCTAAGATTTATCACACCATCAAAAACAATAAACTTGTCTTTCAGACTGGAGTTTTCAAAGAAGTCACTGAATTCAAAGACGACTGGAGACTAAATTCCTTTTCTGGTGGCTTTGATAATGAGTAATTCCTGTGCTAAGAATAAGCCAACTAGCAGTTTGCCTCTCATTCAGTGACTTGCTATCTCCTGTGCTCTAAGTCTTCTTTTGGTTTTTATTAAGTGACACTAGAAAAATGTATTTCCCATGTGAGGAGACAAGAAGCAAGCAGGGAAAAGGAGGAACTGTGTGAACAGCCCCTAAAAGCTGCCCTGTTTGGTTTTCTGCAAACCTTTTATAACCTACCTGTTTGATACTCTAAATATGCACATGCTTTTGAAGTAATAATATCCAATTAATTTGTTTCCACAGAAAGGCAATTTATTGTGATGTAAAAGCAGGAACAAAATTAAATGATGCNATACACACACACACAGGTTCAGTCTTCCTAGATCTTTAACAGATGTGGTTTTGGTTTATGCACCTTCTGTTGAAATCACTCCCAACTGGGTCAAATGCACCTCTAGTGTAAAATTGAGTTTGGGGCAAGAACTACAAGATCCATCCTTGTTTCATCTGAAATCATACATAATTTAAATAGACAGAATGTACAGGGCAGTATTTGGTCAATGAGAAATATAGTAAAGTTTGCTCTAAGCTCCTTAATGCTAAAAATAACGGGTTCTGAATGAAAAAGTAGTAAACAAAATCCTCGCAGTTTTTTCTTGCCCAGAAATACTAGATGTGTTTGACAAAGAAAAAAGGCTATGCCATTTTCTCACTGATTGCTATGATTATCTGCTAATCCACTATATTGAGTCATATTGCTCCCAAGGAATTAATATCTAAATTTACAAGGTAATGCATAAAATGCCAGAGCAAGTGGTTCAGTAAGTAGTTAACTTGTGTGTAAAAACACAAGTTTGTCATACACCAATAAGATGGCAAATCCAAAAGAACCCCACACCCTACACGGGCACTGGATTTTCATCATATTATGAGTTTGCAAGTCCCGTTGTGATGTAGACTATAAACTGTTGAATGGAAAGGTCATGAAGTGCATGACTGCAATTAATCACAGAGCCTGGAACAAAATACACTTTAAAACACCACTTAGTAACAAACATAGTGTTTTGCTGGTTTTGCATATTGCAATTCTGTTGGTTATTAAACCAACGTATATACTTAATCAGAATAAAAACTGTCAAAGTTCCATTTAAAAATATTTAAATATTTCTGAAGGAATATTCTACAATTTGTGAAATTACTGTCTTTTGACCTCAGACACAGATAAATTTGTGAGGATAATGCTGGCCTTGCAAATGAGTAGCAGAGATGCAAATCAAAGTTTAGCAGCAAGTTCCTGTAAAACAATTGCGAAACCCTGGAGATTACAAATCTGCTGTCAAGAAGGGGAAACCGATATACCACAAAAGCACTGAAATGAGTAGAAACATAACTATGAAAATCCAGTGCCTACAGAGGAGCACGCGCCAGTTTTGCTAGCTAACACAAATCATGCGCATTGCCAAGTACCTTGTAAAATGTGATGTGGGAAGGGAGCTGGACAGGTGTCTTCTCCAGTGCTGCTGTGATTTTCCCTTGGTGAAGTCTCCAAGATGACTGCTTGGAAGCACACGGTTCTTATCAGCCTGCAGCTTCAAAAAAATCTTCAAGGAACAAAGACATCATTATATGATACTATTTTTAGCAGTGAAATATGTCAAAGCAACCTGTTTCTCACCTGTAGTTCTGCAGCCAGTCTAAACTCTCTGTCAGCATCCTCTGTCAAGTCCAAACACATCCAGGCAGCCTCCAAAAGACTTTCCCTGCCCTGCTCCACCATCCCTGCATTCCCACTGCACACCTACCCAGCTCACTGCCGCTCCTCTGGTCAACTGCTGTGCAACAGCACAGGAAAAGTTATGACAGAAAGCCATTATTACAGGTGTTTGCCAAGCAGAAAAAAACACACACAGGTTTTAAAATTTATTCCATGATTCCCCACCATCAAATAAGGCTGCTGCAGGCTGACAGCAAACAAGAAAGCAGTAGGTCACACATGAGGGAGAACTTTGTCCTGGTGAGGGTAGCAGAGCACTGAACAGGCTGATAAAGGGGGCTGTGGAGTCTTCTTCTCTGGAGATATTCAAGACCTGTCTGGATGCCTACCTGTGCAAGGGGTTGGACTCGATGATCTCTGGAGGTCCCTTCCAATCCCTACAATTGTGATTCTGTGAGGACATGATAGCCCATGTCATGGTGGGACTGGAGAGGCACTTACATTTGCTCTGCCTCAGAACATCTCTTCAACAGCTAAGAAGAAAATATGCCACCGAGCCCTAAATGAACACACATTCTATGTTGGTAGGCCTGAAAGGCTTCCAGTGGTGTGAACTTCATGAGAAGACTTCCACTGAGGAGGCATAGCAATCTTCCTTTTAATTGCTTCTAAAGGGTGCTGCCCATCTACTGGAAAATCTCACCTTCCACACCTACAAAGATGTACTAATGATTCAGTACACTTATACCTAAGAGATGTGTAACTCTATTATACAGAGGATCATAAACACACATTTGAAAAATACATGGCTATTTTGGGTACAATATAGTGCTCTGACACAATGAAAAACTGGACCCAATTCATATATCCAGAAACCTAAAATTTGATTTAAAACCAGAAATTTGATGGCAAAATGACCGATATTTGTTTGTATACTTTCAGTGACTAAAAGAGCTAACTCAGAAATAAAGGGGGGAAAAATAAATCACCTGCACAAACAGAGAGATAATGTTCAATTTTCCAAGTATTAAAGCACCAGAAGACTGCATATTGCAACGTGATGGCAGCCTGCCAAACCAAGGGAAACCATCGATATCTTTTACTAAATTTCTGGCATTGTAAAAGCTAATTTCCAAATTGATGAAAAAAAAAGTTCTTTTAGAATTGCACAAAGTTCACTCCAACCTATCAGAAACACTGTTTTATTAAGGGAAAAAGAACCCGGATCAGCTCGAAGCAACCTCTTGGCAGGCGGGCATGAAGCCCAGTAAGCCTGAACCAAATCAAGGGTTGTTCTGAAGAACTGCACTCAAACCCATCCTGGTCCCTCAGAACTCAGTACTGGTTTTAAGAAAACCCTCAGTGTCAGAGGAAAACCATTATCCCTTTCTAAGGGCCTGGGGTTTCTTTTTGTGGAAGATGTTCTTTCAGCTGTGCACCAGCTCAAGCACTTGCTTGACACAGGCAGCTGAAATTGTTCTTCCCAACCAGCTCTGAACAACATAATTTCCTTCTTCACTTTGTCACCGTGATTACTCTGGGCCGTAGAGATCAGAAGCAAAGCAAAATGCCTTTCTGTTACAGCAGCTGGTTCTTGTCTGGGGGCCTTGCCCCACAGTTACATACTGAGACCACATGTCCTGTAATCACATGTCCAGGGTCAAAGCTGCCTGGGGTATCCATCTGCAGGCTTTCAAAAGGATCATCTGAAGGACATGTTTTAATGGTGAACCTGTTCAAAGGATAATAGGGTCATTCTGGAAGGACCTCAGGAGGGCTTCAGTCCAGCCTGCTGCTCAAAGTAGGTTCATCTTGGACAAGAGGACATCATCTTGGAGGAGACTGATGTGTGATCTCATTAATGTTTATAAATATGTAAAGGGAAAGTGTCAGGAGGACGGAGCCAGGCTCTTCTCAGTGATGGCCAGTGATAGGACAAGGGGCAGGGGCAATGGGTCCAAGCTGGAACATAGGAAGTTCCATATGAATGTAAGAAAAAACTTTTTTACTGTGAGGGTGATGGAGCACTGGCACAGGCTGCCCAGAGAGGTTGTGGAGTCTCCTTCTCTGGAGACATTCAAGACCAATCTGGACATGTTCCTGTGTGATCTAATCTAGATGATCCTGCTCGGGCAGGGGGTTGGACTTAGTGATCTTTCGAGGTCCCTTTCAACTCCTAACATTCTGTGATTCTGTGATCTAGAAGATATGGGATTTAGCCAGAATGTTCATTAAAAAGCTCCAAGGAAGCACACAACCTCTGGGTAACCTTCTCCACTGCTGGACTTCTCTCATAATGAAAAACTCATCAGTTTATTTGGCCTGAACCTCTCTGTAAATTTATGCCCATTGTCTCTCTCCTCCTCCTATCATGTACCTCTGTGAAAAGCCCATTTCTGTCTTTCCATACACTCCACATGGGTGCCAGCAGGCAGCTCCTCCCCAACTTCTCAGGACAGGTTAGATCCACTCACAGGTTCCTCTCAGGTGAAACACATTTTATAATAGGGGAAGGAAGAAGGGTCACAGAAAACACAGCTGTGAATTATTTGCAAAGCCATAAAGCTTTGGGAAGAATTCTCTTATTACTTAAAAGCTCTGAAATGACAAGAAGTGGAGATCAGGAGGCTACTATTAGTTTTGACACCCTGAGCCTCAGAGAGCAAAGCTGCTCTAAGGTTTGAGCTGAGCCCCGTGAAGTGGTTCAGAGGAACATTTCCATTTTTCCGATACCTACACTTCTCGCTTGCAAAGGAGGGGTACACAGCTCATTTACTGAACCTAAGTAATTCCCTCCCCTTCTCTCCCCCTCAAGTCCCCGTTACGCCTGCTACTGTGACTCAGAACATTTACCCAAACGGCAGCGTTTCAACCCAGGAGGCGCCAGAAAAGGTACAAATGAATATGTATGTCTGTGCAAGAAGCTACTAGAACTCCCACATCAGTAATGGGTCATTAAATAACAGGGATGACAACAGAAAATTAACTAATTGAGGCCACCTATCTGTAATTATGGGGACAAAAGAACGTACAAAGGTTGAACTGGATGAAATGCTCATCTAGCACCATATTCAGCAGTGGGTGATTCTGGAAAGAAAGCTCAGTGACTGTGTAAAGACAATTCTCCTACTTATCAGCCATCTACAGATGAGAAATTTAAGAGGTTTATATGCACCATTTTCAGGGATCTTGATGGATTTATTTTCCATGTCCTCTCCAACGCTTTTTGAACCCATGGAATGCATAGCAAACTGCGGCAATGAGCTCCACAAGTTATTTATGCCATATGTAGAAGAAAACTTCACTCGTTTCAAATTTCTGCATGATGGCGGCCCCACGGGTTCTGCAGTTTCTGCATGACAAACCCAGCAATCCCCGTTTCCTAATTACCTTCAGACCACTTGTAATTTTATATAGATGTCATCTCTTGGTCATCTGTCTCCCAAGCTAAACAAGTTGCTGTTGATTTCGTCACCCCTCACACAGCAGCCATTCTCTGTCTCAGATCATCTCTATTACTGTACTTTGTGCCTGTTCTGTATCTGTTAGAGATAGACTTCAGATGAGGAATCCAGGTGTGCACACATACAGTACAGATGAGCTACAGGACTTTACAATGGCAATATACAAATGCTACCTATTTATTTCCTAACATTTTTTGCCATTAAATTCAGAATACAGAATGGACCCTACAATTTTGCTCTAAAAATAACAGCTGGGAAACACTGGGAAAAGAAGCTACTGCTTCCTTAGCCTGAAATGCGAACACAGCACACAGCCTAAAAGGTGATGTCAAGAAAATGTGAGGAAAATTCAGAAAATGCAAATGATGGGATCAGATCATATAAGCTATAAAACTTACCGTTAGTTATTTTACAAGTTTGATGAGAAACCTGTGTAGTTGTGGCCAGCAATGACTTCAGAAAATCACAACACAAAAACCTGCAGACAGATTTCATATAAATGTGCTTTATTGCAGAGAAGTTACATTATTTACATGCTGCAACACATTACAACATAAATCTATTAAGTATTTCATGGTGGATGCTGTTTGTTGCCAGATAACATTGCTATAAGAACCACATTATAAAGTGAAGAGACTTACAGCTTTATATACTCTACAACTCGGAGTAGCTAAAATGTTAAAAGTCAAAAGGCAGTGTTTGCTCAGGCCTGCCTGTTGTCATATGCATGCAAAAGCCTAAGGAGAGCAAATATAAAAGTATTGTCCGGTTTCAGGTCTATGATGCCACCAAAGCTGATGATGGGTGTGTACCAATTTACATTTTAAAGCGTATAATCTTGCATAAATTATACAAGTCTAATAAGATTGGTATAAATCTAATTATTTATAAACCATGGCTTAGAAATAAAAGAGAAATGCAGCTTGCACATGCATTTAAAAGGACAACCTAGCACATGTTTGTGACCTTTGTGTTCATTATCTTTTCTCTTAACAGATCTGCTAGAAAACATCTTCTAGAGTTGCACTTCTCTTGGCTAAATAATGACAATGAAACTCCAGAAAAAGACAACTAAGCAATCTAGCCAATATATGCTGGTGGAGAAAAATCTATGAAATATAGAACATTATGTCTAACTTAGTATGTCTTTATTAAGCAATGTTTCTAGCAGCATCATAGTGAAATAGAACAACTGAGTGAAGTTTGGCCCCTCATTTTCTTAAGTGCAAAATAATTTGAAGTCTCAATTGAATCTGTAGTCCAAATTTCAGTTGCTGAGTAGACTTGGGAAAAGCTCTGTTGCTTTCTAAAGGAAGGTTCTCCAATTGTATCAGTCTTAGGTGATGCGACTACAGAGCCTAAAGAACCACAACAGACATTTTTTAAGAAGTGAGGGAAAGGGTCATGATGATAGAAAACAAAATCAAACTTGAATATACAAGCCAATGCCTTCCCTGGTGAATCAGCCATCACTCCTTTGCTTGCCGTGCAGCTGGGCTGCTTTATGCCAGCCAGGAATGGGCTTTCTGTCTTTGTTTCACATGAAGTTTTCTTTTAAAAAAGAAAGAGAGAAAGGGAAAATAAAATGAGCAAGGAATTGTAGATAGGTACTGGTGGCACAGATATGCTCACGCACAAAGGGCTGGATCCTGCCAGTGATGCCAGGGGCAGTGGCACTGTGTGGATGCTTTGCCGATGTGGATCCCCTCACCCTCGGTGCACATTGTGCCCTGACACTGCTGCTGCAATGCTGAGGCAGCATGTCCTCACTCAGCCCCAAGGTCAAGGAGGTAGGGCAAGATGAGCGAGGGCACCAAGGCTGGCACCTGCTCCTTATGACCATCCCTCTCCAGAGGCAGTGAGTATGTACAAGCATCTCCCTTCATGACTCCTTCATGGATGCACACTCCTAACCCAAGTGCCTGACTACAGCAGAGTGCAGACTCCCATCAGTAAGTCAGGGCACCCTGACGCTGGCTGTCCCCCACACTTCATGCCCACAAACCACCACTCAGGTGGGCTGCAGAACCTCCCTCCCTTCACTGTCAGGAGAGGTGCGAGGTGGTCACCACACTCAGCAAGTTGTGCACCTTTCTGCACACAGGGTCAGTGTGCTCCTTGAGGACTCCCGGAAAGCTACGATCCCAGGATGGAATTCTTCCCATGCAGGGAAATTTAGAGTTCTCCCCGAAGAGCTGCCACCGGGTCTAACCTTGTATGTCCCACATGAAGCAGAGAACTAGAGTTGGGATGCACATGGGATGCCACTGTGTGTGCAAAGTGGGTGCACACATGTCCAAAACACCCAGACCCAGACACCTGACTCCCTTTCGCAAGTGAACAAGGATTCTGGGCTGCGAGGGTCCTGGCCAAAGGATGTGTGTTGAAGGCAAAGACCAGATCTCCTAGGCCCTAACTACACCCTACTGAAGGGTGGGGGGTGGGAGAATCAGAAAAGCCCAGGGTAGCAAAGACCTAAGTCAGCACATTCTCATGGCGGAATCGAACACTGGCCAAGCTCACTGGGTTGGTTGGGGCAGTTCAGTCACTAATCTGGAGCTAACAAGCAGAATTTATGAGTGAGGCCGATGTGTGTAGACAGCACAGAGACCTGAGCTGACTCTTCCCCAGCTGGCTCAGGTGTCGGCACGTTCCAGGTTAGGGCTTAGCAGAGGAAGATTGGATCCATCTTGATCTGTCAGCAGAGATGTGCCATAGTGCCGTGTCCTTTTTAAAGGAGAAAAAGAGTCCTCCTCACACCCAGCCTAAGTCTCTCTGCTCACTGCATTTTATCTTAAGCCACTTTTTCTATGATGCCACAAAAATCAGTTTATACTACATACGTGTATGTGCATGTGTATATTAGATATGACATTTTATATATATATTAAACATATATAAATATCTATTTTTTATATATTATATATATATATTAAACAACACATTCTCTTCAATCATCCTCCTTTCATTTTCCTCCACTGAATCCCATCACTACTCTCAAATCACACAAGTTCTTTAGACTGAGATGTCTTTGTATTGAAGTACTGCATGTAGAGCCAATTCCAGAGACTAGCACTTTCCTGGTACTGCATTTAGTTGAATGAGGGGTCTTTACTATTGGTGGTACTTCTCAGAATCATTACAATACGTCGTCGGGCCCTGATGGTGACCAATCACTAAGACTCACAGTTGTGAGTGGGCTGTCTGTGAATTAAGCAAATACACATGAAGAGTACTGCAGCTATTACTGAAAATTAGAACTGAATTAAATGCTAACTTTTATGTACGTATAAATTTAAAAATCAAAGCATTTTGGAGTGTGGGAGAGAGATGCCATCATTTCCATTCCCTTAGAATTGCATGTATGGGGGAAGAGGAATAATTTGGTCTTCTCTCCTCACTTCAAAGGCCAGTTTTTGGAGGCTTGCCAACAGGGATAAACAGTACACTTTTGTTCTGCAAGAGCTAGCTAATACACTTCCCAGAGTTGTCTGGTTTTAGTGAAACAGGTGATCACTTCTGGGGTATATTCATTGTCGTTCTTGCTTGTCTTATTTAGCAGGATATGCTCAGTGTGAAATTCTGAACATGATTATCACCATGGATGTTTAAAGTAAGAATTCTGTTTTGTTAGGTGATATTTTCCAATTAGTAACAAACAACAGATAAGTTGTCCTAAGACTTACCAGAATATGCAGCTAAGACGACTGAATTTCCACTATTAACGAAGTCTAGGAGCATTAACAAAGAAATGCATAACAAGTAACTTACTGCGTATAAAACCCCTGAATAATACAGTATCAAACTATAAACTTAAACAATAAACAAAAAATCACTATATAAATCACAGGAAACTGAAAAAAAAAAAAATCTTCAAAGCCCAGAGGAATTTTCCGATACGAATTACGGCTCCCATTGCCGGTGAAAGATTACTGCAATCCTACATATAAACAAAAGGTCTACAGCAGGTATTTTAACTTGCAATTAGAAGAAAGTATCTGCAGATTGCATAAATGTGCTGTTGTGTCACATAATACCAAAGTTATTTGCAAAAATTATACAATCTGGAATGCTTTAATATGAGACACAACTTAAACACACAGTAATAAGAAAATGAGAGCAATTGTTATATAAAATGTATTTTTTGGATGCATTGAGTTAGCAGTGCTATCTAGATTAAATAAGTAAAGTGAAAAGTCGTCGTTTTAATAAGCTGCTCATTGATACCCCTTCTTGCCACCAGGACATTTTCTGTGCCCTACTTCTTCTGGATCTTTAAAGTCCCAAGGGCAAGGGCAAGCCAGTTGCTGTATTCAGAAATAATTTGGTTAAGATCTACACTGTGCGTTTGTTACTATAATTTTTTTTTTTTTTTAAAAAGAGAAGTGATTTCACAAAGGCAGGTTACTTTCATTGACACAGTAATATCCTTAGAGCAGGGACCGTATTCTGGGCACTGCTAATCACATTGTTGGCACTCAATAAATAAATAATTACAACATTAATGATAATTTACTTTGCTTAACTCCTACTTATTTGCAGTGTTGATTCCTTTGATTGAAGTGATGCTCCTTAGGAATTTTTCAGATCCTTTTGGCCTAAGTCCCTTCTGGTTTTTCTGTTGTCTTTCTTCTCGATGCTGCTACTCTCCTCAGTCCAAAAGCCTCTTATTTTCGAGGTGTTGCTGTTTTATTTGCACTTATAGCAGAGGTGTTCGATAAAGCTACACTTCTTTCTGCATTTGGTAAATCTGGTGTGTCATACTCCCAAGGGCAGACTTCAGCTCGAGATGCTAAAGGTTGCTGTACGTAACTACTTGGCTTATGGGAGTCAGATGAAAGCACATTTCCCTCAGAAGAGGCATTTTTTTTCTGTTCTGCCAAGTTATTGAGGTTCTCCTTTTCTGCTGCTTTCTGGGGTAGCTCCTCCCGCTCCCCAGCACAGGTTATAGGTGCATATCTGTTAACACTCTCACACTTCAGCCCAGGGGAGATCTGAGACTTCGAATTTGACTGTTTTTTCTCATTTTCAAAGACCTGCTGCTCTTGTGCCTCCTGAGTGGCTGCCTCCACCTTCTCCGAGGTCTTTTGATTTGACTGTTGATACCCCTCAGGTGTCTTCACCTTATGATGAGTCTTGCCCTTTGTCTGGGAAGGGTGGTTTTTCTCTGGCTCTGAGGAAGCAATAGACACATGTTTTTGAACTTTAGAGTCAGAAGGCACAGGACCAGGAGTTTGGTCATATATCTCCCAAGGACAAACTTCTCCTATGTCGAAATTGTCCTTGTACAGAGATTTACCTGGGCCTGTGTCTGGATTTGTGGGTGTCTGACTAACCCTTTGCTGTTTCATAATTCCAGATTTATGGGTTTTCTTTGTTTCCTCAGAGTGGGAAGAGTTCTTCCGGTGGGATTCCTTAAGCTCCCCTTTATCAGAGGCAGGGTGCTTTTTGCTGGCCTCCTTACCCTTCTGCTGAGATTTATGAGTTTTAGTGCTTTCTTCTAGACTTTGAGTTTTACCCGTTAGTCCCAGAGTCTTTTCCTTGGCACTTGCAATAACACTGAGGGATTTCTGTAACACAGATGTTCTTGGATGCAGAGGCTTCTTATCGGCACTTAAGTTATGTGCACTTACTGATTTGCACACCAAAGGGACTGATTCAGTGGAGACAGCTTCAACTTTTTCCGGAGTGTTTTTGGTTAATTTATTACCATTCAAGGAATCCAGAAGCGAATTCTCAGCAGCTATAACTTCTGCGCTTTCTGTAGTTAAGCTATTAGGTTCTTCTGTTTGATCCCTAACATGATCATAAGTGCTGTGGGACTTTTTTAATGAAAAGACCCTGTTTTTCAAAGTCTCATCTTTTGGCTTTGCAGAACTCGTGGCATCCTGTGGGTTTTTCCTTAGTGTGGACGTGTTCTTCCCAGCACTGTGCTCCATCAGGTCCTTCTCGTCCCTGGAGCACTGCCTGGTGACCGTCTCAGGGATTTCTGTAATACGTCGCATTATCGAGCGCCCCAAGCCCTTTTTAGAGCACCTTTTTTTCTGGAGATGTGGGTTATTAGCAATCATCTTTTTCCTTTTATAGATTTCAAGTTGGGCATATAGTTTCTTCAACTCATCCTGCAAAGCAAAGTGAATGGCAAAGCTAGTATGTACAGAGCAGGCCCAGTCAGCCTGATGAATACGTTACCTGTTGCTCTAAAAACAGCATAAATTCACTGGTTTTACTAATTCTTGAATACGCCTTTTCTCTGTCAACTTAAATCCCTTTTTTTTTTCCACTGTAAAAATAAGTTCAGCCCTTTTGCACAAGCCAGTTACCTTCCACAGCCGTACGTCATACAGCATACACAACTCAGGTACTCTCATGCTGTATGCTTCAGACTGCGCAGTGCTGTGATGGATGCTTTCCTAACGAACTCTACAGCTATTCTTTATTCTGCAAACAGACTTTAACTACAATTAGTAATGCAGCTTCACACCAGTGGGTATTTTCCATGAGATTTTACATGACTTGATGCCATAATTATTGAGAGACCTAAGCCGGTCCATTTCACCTGGTATCTCTGAAAAAAGTCAAATGGAAGCAATTCAGAATGTACTGGCACAAAAAAAAATGTTCTTGAAAATAAATGATATTTAAATGAAGTGTATATATATATATATATATACCCGAATATCTTCAGGATCCAAACTATGTTCACTCCATGCTGAATTGATACTGCTGTTCAGATAGGATCCAGATCGACCCATATCAAGCTCGTCTTCATAAGCTTCTGTAGCTATATCATCTCTTGGGTTATTGCTTGAATGTGAAAACTGCAATAATCATAAGAGAAAAGATGTTACCAACAGTGCAAAAGTTTACTTCAACATCACTCTAAGAGTTTACATCAACAGTTTTTATGGCACAATCATCCTTGAGTGGACTTCCATATGATTTTCTGAATTCAAAATACTATTTATGCCATCACTGGCATAAGTACTGTCCTATAGAATGTGTGTTGTGTGGAAAGAACTTGTACTAATAATGACCTAACTTGATAAGGCTTAGAGATCTCCATTAGGAATTAGGAAAGAAACCTTTGTAGTTTTTTTGATGCTTCTTTGAACCTCATTAAATTGTACTTAAATCAAGCTGGTATGAAAACTACATGGAAATAGACTTTCAGCCAATTGGGCTTCTAAAGCCCTGAGACTGTATTTTATATTTCATACCGGTGCATAATCCTGCAGAAAGCAATTCTCTTATTTTAGATCCTGAGACTGTAATGAAAGAGATGAGGTGGCAAAAACCCCAAATAAATTAGCAAACAAATACAAAGGGAGACAAGTTAATCTCTCCCTTCTAAGTTTTAGTGGATGCTCAGATCAACAGCTGGAGAGAGGCTGTCAGCTGTTTTGTTATTTATATTGATTAATCATCTATAGTTACTACTGTCCACACAGTCATCTGGCCTCAGGACTTCATGAATGGAACTAAACCTTGTGAATCTCTGAATTTCCTGAATTCTGCAGCATACTGGAATAAGAATCTGTGTAGTGTTACACAATTAACAAGCTAAAAATGGAAATGCTGATCAGTAGTTATGAGTCAGCTTCAGAAAGGTCAAGAAATATCCTAGGTTGGTCTAGAAAAACATCTCTGAAGGTATATAATAAAGTACATGAACAGAAAACAGAAAATAATAAGATTAATGCCAGAGACCAGAAAATTAATTTGAAATATGTAAGGTTATTCCATATTAAAGCTGCATCAATGTGTCCCCTAGTTATGACTGTTTAATGTATGTGTGTGCACTTGACAGTTATCAGCATACCCGGTTCCAGAATAGCAGCTTCATTAAATTGAAAATTCTATCAACTTGAACTGCTTAATGCTCTTCCTTTGTATACAGCTTTCACCTTTACTGCTCTGCCTCTTGACCCCTTGTGTAATACTATTGGTCATTTCAAAAGCCATTATGAAATCATTTGCTTTGCTGGGGTACTATGAGGAAAGCTCCATTTGAACCCTACATGATGGTGCTAGAGATGGGTGAAGGAGCTGCCTGCAGCTCTCCTGCCCCTGTGGAGACTTTGCTTTGCTCCTTGAGTTGATGGGAGACATTCTGCATTGTTCAGAGCTCTGTCTCTTCCCTTCCTCCTGTTCTCCATCTTCTCAGGCCACACATGCACACTCTTCCTACCTGGCACTGGCTCCACACCACACAGTACATCTCCTGTCCATATGCAGTATCTGTCTGGCCCAGGCTCTGACCTGCAAAGGGTTCTCCTTTTCCAGCCTGTAGTAACTGCTTTAAGTTCCAACGTCTCTATCCCATTGCTAGACCAAGCTCCTCCTTCCATTTTTTTTAGCAGTCCATCCTAGTCTTTCCACACCCTCACCTAAGCTCTTTGATCTCAGCTAACTCTGGGAGCTGCACAGTCACTCAAGTACCTGAAATAAGCATCCCTATGCTGGATGCTTTCTTTATTGTATTAGTCACATCAAAATTTTAAGTACTTTAAACCCGTGGAGTTTTTAAAACTGTAAGAAAGAATCTCTGAAAACGTGCAAGAGTTTTTAAATAAAAAAAAAAAAAAACATCTTAGGCAACATTGTCAAATTTTACATCTTCCTTTCCTATCTGATGCTTGCTAATTTTATACAGCATTGCTTCTGCATGACCACATTTATCTTCTTTGGTCTCAGCAAAAGAAAAGAGACAGGACACTGGAATACCTTAGGGATCAGAAGCAGCCCAACAGTGACTGTCACAGTCAAGTGTGTATGTGCAAAGAACAGCATCAGCATCCAGTCAGACTGAAGTCTTGAAGCAAGAATGAACCTGAAAAGAAGAGTTCAGGGTCGCCATTCACTGCTTTTTCTCCAGTGCATTAGATTTAACATTGTTAATATTCCTTAGGATTCTTTACATTGAAAGGCCAAACACAACTGGTTTTGTTCTCTACCACTTTCATACCGACTAAAAATTACATCCACATGCTTTAATTGTAGACCATAATTTCCAAATATCTCAGAAAAAAAAAACAACAAACCAACAAAACAAGCAGAAACAAAATATAGAGACAAACAACAGACCTTAAAGGGTATTGCCTATTCCATCACTCTCACTCTATTTAGCTGGTTTCTGGATGGTTTATATATTATGAGAGTCTTTGGCCTGAACTGAGTTATGACAGTTTGCATACATTAAGAATTGGAACAAATGATTTTAGGTTAAGCACATGTACTATGATAAATTGCAGAGCACTTTGTAAATACAGGATGTCCACAGATCGCAGCTACAGCGTGCGGCTGATAAGCCATCAAAGAGAGATATGAACTGAAATGCATTTTAACAGGGAGCAGAGAAATGGTCTTGATTGCAGGACCACCCAGCTCAATACCACAGGGCCCAAGAGCCTTGTGAATGCTGGGAAACAGGCGGTTGAACATCCCAAATGAAGCGATTCCTTGCTGAGCTTTCTGAAAGAGTGGTATAACAAGTACTGTGGTTAAAGCTAGCTGGAGCATTCTTGGCTTATCTGCTTTAGGGAGCTCCCAAAGACAGAAATGGCAAGCACTGCAATGGATGAACGGCTGTACCACTGGCTTGTAATCTGCAGGTTTACAAAAATCATTCAGATAGAAATGACACTTGCAACTGATCCAAGTCCACAAATGCACATTTTGCAGAAGCTTTGGTTAACATAAATAGTCTGGCATGAAACACTGACTTATATGCCATAATAACACACTCATCATTTCTTGTTTAATACTTTGTAAATGAAATGTGTCATGAACACAATAAAGTATTACAATTATTTCTTATAGAGATGTTGCTGTTGAGGTGTGCAGGGATATGAGAAGGCTCAGCCTGAGGTTTAGCTAACAGAACACAACATGAGAATGACGGAAGATGACACGAAAAACTTCTTGATATAACAAATATCGGAGTGAGAAGTGAACAAAAGTTACAGATAGTGCTCTGAGGGATGGCAAGATTTCACACGTGGTTATTGGAGAGTTGTTTGAAAGATGGTCAAACTTCAGAAGGAACTGAAGGGAGTACTGGGGGCCTCTGGGGAGTAGAACTTGGAAGGTCAGTGATACTGATGTAACCATATAAGTAACAACTGGTTATTGTTGTGATTACTGTGATTACTTAGCTAATGATATCAGAAATACCAAATCTGAGTAGAAAAATTGTGACCAACAGGAAAACTGTAATGATGGGTGGGTTACTTGGGAGAAGAAAAAGACAGAGACAGAGGGGGGCTATGGTAGATGGGAGTAGAACAAGCATGGAAAGAAGGAGGAATAAAGGGGCTAGTGACTTGCAAGATGTCGCTGTCCGAGCCCTGTACCTGATTACCACAGTATCTTGGGATTAAGACTTGTGTATACAGAAATGGACATAGTCTCAGGAGGGATCACACACTTCCAGTACATTTTATGAATTCCTATTCATAAACAGTATTTCTTCCATATTTCTTCAACAAACCAGTATGTATCAGACAGAGGGCATATAATCTATAAGAAATGTACATTAAAAAAAAAAAAAAAAGAACAGAATCAGCAGACCTTAGGCTGAAGGATCAGGATCCTCACTAGGATCAACTGAAAGACCTAGTCTTTTTCTTTCTCTTTCACAAGGCATGTATTAAAATGCCACATTTTCCCCTTTTCATCTTTCTTTATTCCAAGAATACTTTCACCCTGTCCTACCTATTCTTAAAAGAAACTTTTAGTTCTACTGCATTTAACTGTACTCTCTAATATGGCCAAAAATATGACTTAGGAACATTAATAACTGGAGAAAAAAATTATCATGAATCTGTCATATTGCTTATAATAAATTAAAAAGTATTGTAAAGGAATATTTTATCAGCAATGAAAAGAAAAATGCTTTCATCAAATACTGATTTTAAACATTGTTTTTTCAGATGTTTATATTTGGAGTAAAGAAGAAGATTTTGAGGGTTATGTGGATGTAAAGGTATGGGGATAGGAGAAGGTGAAGGAAACAAAAAGTTACAAGTCTGAAAAGAAGTGCAGCAAACTTTTTAACAGTGATAGAGGAAAGGAGCACCTGGCAGGAATGGAGATGAAAAGTTTGCTTTGCTGATGTTTACTCTAAAAAAAATGATGTCTCATGGATCCAAACATTAAGAAGGCAAATAAAAATGTGAGTTCAAAGACAGACAAGGGAACAGAGAAGAGTATTTGAAGACTTTCAGTGGAATGATGTAAAATAATCCCAAACCATCTCAGTAGGAAAGGTCTGTCAGGGGGCACAGACAGGTGTGACAATGTCATAAGAAATTTGTAAGCAGCTCTTACAGTATGAGATCAAAATCATTCTATCCTGCTATTCTGAATTTTCTAAGACCAATTCACTTCACAGGGGAATCTGTAGGAAAGACACATGTAGTAATTTTCATGTAGCTCTGCCAAAGACCCTTATTTGTTTATTACTATTCTAATAATTTACAAGTATGAAATGTAGAGCTCATTAAAACCTTTATAAGAGACACCTGCTTTATATCATATGCATTAACAGTTTTTAATGTCAGCATATAAACCACTACGCTTCATGCACAAACCAGTACAATTATCTTACCATACAGCTGCATCGTGCCAATCTGTTACACACCAGGAAAAGCTGATGTAAACCAACATTCTTACCTACTGTTTTTCTAGGGATACAAACCAGTGAGCAGTATGTAGATGACTGCAGACAGGCAGTAGTTTTGCTGTATCTAATTTAATGTATATACTGAACTTTGATTCAAGAACATATCTGCTAGCTATATTGAAAAAAAAAAACTTAATTGTATAATTAGCAAGTTCATTGTATGTATTCTTGAATCCTATGGGAACAGTTTTAAGTTTAGTAATCACCTAATTTACAGAATTAAATATTCATGAGACCTTCCATTATCCATCCTATCCCACTCACCCATTTTAAGTTGCACCATATGAAACCTGAAAGATAAACAGTTAATTACTAGATCTACAGATCACTTGCCTAATTGTATGGAATATAGCAGAGATAATGAGCTCATTGTGAACTGCAACAGCCATATAACGTGGCTCATGAAATGCTGATGGGACTGTCCGCACTGCATAGCAGAGATAAACACCCCACAAGAGGAATAAAAATTCAGCTGTGAGAAGAACAAAAAGAAATAATTTGCAATTAGTTTTATATATAAAAAAGGAAGGAAATTTGAAGTATTATAGTATCTTCTGCACATGTGAGCATCTATGCAAAGACAGTATGCACTCATACATGTATACACACACACACACAGAGACATTCAAACCCTCGCAGAGATTGTCATTGCATGTGACACATTTGGTTTGCATTTCACATGCTTCTTTTTTCCAAACTAGAAACCTCTGCATTCATGATGCCTCATTTTTTATTGACAAATTTTAAGACAATGTCTAAGAACATCCTGTTTGGTTTTCAAATTGGCACTAGAGAAGTTTGGCATCACTTAAAATAACAGCTATTTTAAATTGCAACTCTGATTCTTGTTATCGAGGCAGATACTGCTGCTACTACCAGACTACAAGGTTTTTAAGACACCAGTTTCATTTCAAATGTTTATAACTCAGATGTAACAACATATTTGTAGTTTAAAAATTACTCTGTTCATTACAGTTAATTCTGCTAGTGCCCATAACGTGATGAGTTATATCTGAGGGCCTAATGTAATTATAACAAATGGCTTGTTTCTCTTTGTTAGGGGAAAAATGGGTAAAGGAAGAAAGAAGAAGGAGTAAAGGGGTCAGGTATCACCTTAAACTATCCTGTTAGTGAGAACTCATCTGCACACAGCAATAGTCTGACTTCAGTTTCCAGTAGCCAATCTGCTGTGACATCATTTTGCTTTTGATACAAATGAAGTAATTTCATATCCACATGGAAAAAACTCCACTTCCAGAAAAAAAAAACCAAAACAACAAAAGAATCAACTTCACAACTCTGTCATGTATATATGAGTAAAGCTGGTGCCTGTGCTTTTTGCCTGGTGTTCTGGTTGATGATGGTTGGAAGTGGGTGAGCCTATTCATCAACAGGCAACTCCATGATAGACCTCTGCAATGCCAGCAAAGCTCCGGACCACCATCAGAAACTGAATGTGATCCTGTTGTTACACTGCTTTTGCCTTATTGAAATTTTTGCAAAATGTCCACTGATCACTTTATTACTTACTGGATATTATGTTAGTGATGTCATTTTATATTCAACTGTGCTCAGAGAAATAAGTAAAATGGGAGAGATGGGATTTATCTCACCTTGCTTTTTGGTGGCTGAGAACACTGAGAGTGTTCAATGATGAGTATACTCTAATATAAGCATCTAAATGTTAGATGTTCTGGCAGATCAGCTGAACCCTATGTATGCACACCTCTCTCTTTCTTCTCTTTTAATATGCCTTAACAATTGCTGACACAACCATACTCACCTCTCTTCTTCTCTATCAATCACCCTAAGAATTGCCAAACATCACCACCATCCATCAAAGTGAATTCTGTGAATCCCATCCTTCAATGATGGATATCTCAAAGAATGTAGCCCAACTCCTCTGCTATGTGTTGAGACCATCTTGAGAGAGGGCTGGCTCAGACCTTGAACTTTCAGGGACCCACTAGGTGGAAGGTGTGGCTATTGTTGGGATTTTGTTAAGAAAGAATACAAGACCAGCAGCAAAAATATGGTGGAGAGTGGCTGAGCAAATTTATCCATCAGTTCCCTCAGGACCTGTGGATGCACTCCATCAGGTCCCATGGACTTGCACACCTTCAGATTCCTTAGACGGTCTTCTCCACTGTTTGGTTCTTCATTCCCCCAGCCCCTGCCTTTGCCTTCTGCAACTTGGGTGCTGTGCCTACAGCCCTTGCTGGTGAAGGTTAAGGAAAAAAATTATTTTGAGCACCTCAGCCTTCTCCATAACCCAGGTAACCAGGTATCCTGTTTTCTTCTGGAGAGGGTTTCCATTTCTCCTAGTTTGCCTTTTGTCTTTTACCTATCAAAGCTGTTACTGTTGCCCTTGACATCCCTGGCCAGATTTATTTCTGTCAGGGCTTTAGCTTTCCTAACCTGATCCCTGTTTGCTCAGACAGCTTCTCTGTATTCCTCCCAGGCTACTTGCCCTTGCTTTCTCCCTCTGCAGCATCTGATCTCCAGATCTGATTAATTCTGGTTATTTCACTTTTCAGTTTCATAATCATAGTTACAAGGTGTTCCTAAGACAAGAAGAGGAGATTTCAAAGAAGTAAGAGTGGAGCATAACAGTAGTTTGCACCATTTAAATGCATAATGCTTCTATAAAAGCTTTATATTTAGAGCAGAGCTGGCATTCCTGTCTGCAGATAATAATTAGTGTGACATCTGGTATGTAACACAAATAGGGAACAGCTTTTAAAACACAAGGTAAAATAACAGAGTTCCCTTGCTTGCTAAGCCTAACATTACAATAATTTCATTAGCAATAACAAACAAAACAGTCTGATAGAAAACCAATTTATAATCTAAACCGCTAATTACGCAGCTTAAATGTATCACATAGAATCTGTGCCCCAGGGGGAAAATCAAGTGCATATATTTAGCTATGGACTGTTAGTGCAATTTGCAACAAAAAAATGAAGGTGTTATAAAAATGTGCTGTATTCATCATCATAAAATAAGGTGACATTAGTGTATTTATTACACCAATGAAAAACGCAGATATAACTAACTTCAGAGAGAAAGATACATGTATACATACATACATACGGTAGATCGATAGATAATGGATCACATCTGGCCACCATGCAGTAAGATTCTTATGTACTATTCATCTCTGAGGTCTTATTATTTTTGCCTATTATTTTTGCCTTATTATTTTTGACACACAAGTGTCTGTGCCAAATATCTTTAATGATTAAAATACGTGAGATGAGATTTCTATTTGACTTGCTGAATAATTTCCTAATACAAGCCTGGTGTAGAAGAAGTGACTTCCTGACCACTAAAGGACTGCACTAGTATATTGCAAATCTGCCAAGACCAAACTCAAAGCTCAAAACACATGATCTTTTTCCTTTAAGTATGATTTAACATAAGACTTATTAATTAGTCCATTTCACTTTTTAAGTACAAGAACAAGAAGTGCCTTCTTTTCCCCTTCTGAAAAATGACGGAAATTCCTAGGAGAGTGAGATGTCAATGGCTATCTGGACAGAAAATGCTAAGTTAAAAGAAAAAAAAAAAAAGCAAAAAAGATCTCTGGAAATACTTGCGGTAGCCACTCTGAAAGTGTCCAAACCACATATTCAGATTTCAAGTGCAAATCTCTAGATAGATTAGAGTAAAAAAAGTTACAACTGCTTTCAGGACACAGACGGGTGAAGGTATGAATGGAAGGTAGGGGATGAATATGTGTGTCGAGCACAAATTAATGAATCTTTAAATCTATCTCTTCTTAGTCATTACCTATTTCTTATCTACCTAGCCTTTTATCTGGTCTTTGCACTATGTAATCAACCTTCTTACTTATAAACTGTGGTGACTAAAAACCATGATTTTTCCTTTTGTTTGTAATACCCATCATGTTTCCATAAAATGGAGCATTTTGGAACACCCAACAGACTGAACTCGACTCTTGCCTGATGACACCAGCCTGTTATAAGTAAGAGTGCACTATGTTGTGTACCTTGGGATTTGTTTTAGTCATTGCTCATATTCTGCATCTTTGAGAATGAATGACAGTGATAAATGTTTACAATATGTTGTACCTATCTGCTCTGCAGAGAAGGAGAAGACTCAAGGTTGGCATTATTGACTTGAACTTCCTCAGAAGATATGGGTTATTTACTAGGTTTTGCTAAACATGTGGTTGTCCGTGATGCTAATTATTCTTTTGTATTTAAAGGCAGTACAAGGCAAAGTCATGTCCAGAGACAGTCTCTGGGACATTTTCTTTCAGTGTCCATTAGCAAGTTGCATCAGGCCTTGCACAGCATGTTGAATGCACACTGACCTGCTGCCACCTGCCCAGCCCCCAGTGCACGTAAATTCCCATGTTAATCCATATCTTCTGTCATTGCCTGCCTGTGGAAGTCTGTGCTTCGTCTGACTGAACAGTGCTGGAGAGCAAGATACGATGAACTGAAAGCAGTGATCAAAGTCCTTCTCTTTCAAGATCTGGAAAAATCGGTGAGAGCCTCCTTGCGCTTATGTGGGCATGGGAAGAGAATACTCGCAGATGGGAAAAGGAGTTAAGGCTTCTAGGGTAGGACTTCAGGGGAGTTATGAAAAAATATGGATTCAGAAAAGCAAGGATCATTTAAGGAAACACAAAAAAAATCAAGAAATTTGAAGCTGGATTTCTGAACATGGCTTATACACCAACTCTTCTTAGAGGCCTTAGGAAATACGTCATCCTTACTTCTACAGCTTTGTTGTCTCAAAAAATCGGGCAGCACTAAAATACTATATATCCAGTCTCAACTTACTGTCTTTTACATATATAAACTTCAGTTAATTGTATTATATCTTACGAGAGCAGACTTATTGAATGCATGTGACAGAGCAATTCTGAAGATAAATCAAGGTTGGCTAATGAAGAAAGCTCTCTAATTTGTTATAAATGACATTCAGATGGCTTGTGAATGAAAGAAAAGACTGCAGTGGGAAAACCAATCTTGTACACATGCACATCTGAATTCTAAGCTCTTACCTCAAGCACTTGTGCAAATGAAAAAAGTCCCCACTCAAGCTCAACTTTACAGACATGGTCAAACAGAGTTTTTCTCTTGCTATTTGAGTGACAATCTAGGCGTTTTTTCTGCAATTTTCAGCATAACTAAGCATGTAGGGCTGTATTTGTAGCCAGTGAGACCACATAACATGTTATATATAGATTTGACTAAGCTCTGTAACTGAGCCAAAGGCACTGCAAAATGAGCACCCAGATTAAGTGGACCATACAACCCTAATCTCATTGTGCCTCAGCTCTGGCTGTGTAAAATGGGGATAATGTCACCCTGTCACTGCAAGATGACAGTGGAAATAAATTTACCCATATTTGTGAAGAGCTTAAATTCTGAACTGTAAGTTTCCTTCCTGCCATGGTTGGGAAAGGAAAATGAGTTATTTCAAGCTGTCCTGGTTACTTCTCAGCCCTCCTACTCTGCCACTAATACCTTTGTCCTATGCTTCCTCAGGCCAGTCTCTTTCTGGAGATGACTGTGGGATAGAACTTCTGAAAGGAGGTCCCTGGAGCCAGGATACACATCCCTACGCTCACTTGTGCTCTGCTGCCCAAAGGCTACCCATGAACAGAAGACACCCCTGAAGGATTAAAGCTCATTTTCATGACTCTGTATGATGTTCTGTGTCTGACTACACTCATTTGTTTATAAAGCACCATCATAAGCCAAGAAGAGACAAGGGCTCTCTAGAGATGCTGACATGCTCTTCAGCGTTATTTCCTTACACAAATAAGGCAGAGCCCATTGCAACTGAAACTCGACTAAGTTCATTTGGTACTTTGAACTTTGTACTGTTGGTAAATACAGTACTGTTCCAACAGTTACACCCTTTTCTCCTCAGGTTTTGGACACAAATTACTGATTGCAACCCTACTTACATTCATAACACAGCCTCAACCACTCATCTACTTCTCCATCACACTTCATTTAATCAGACTACATTTAAGTCCCCTTTATTGAAATGGTGAGGTATGTATCTGGAAGCATGGCTCTTCCATCCATGCATTGACTCAGGGTGCTGGCTAAAGCTGAGCACAGACTGTTTTAAACTGGAAAAAGAATTTGTGTCCTTGATTGCTCCTGTGTTGTCAGCCAGCCCAGTCTCTTTCTGCTTCACTGCGTCCAATCTCCCACCTGGAGAGCTGCACCATGACATAGGAGATTTTTTTCTTCCTCTGAAAGGATTTTCATATATTTCAATGAACTGTGATTACATGTATAAATCTTTAGGTTTGAGTTATTCCTAGCAAATTATAAATTACTAGAGGTTTATCTGTCTCTCTCACCATATCTCATTTTAATTAGCTAGTCACAGCAATAGAGACCTATGGGTATAGTAAGACTTAATGATGCCAAATCCTGACTTTTTTCTACCAGAACTTCCATGGCCTGTGGCTGTGCAAGGCAGCAAGGAAAGCAAGGGGTCCATGGGCTGGTGAGGGACACGGCGCACTTCACCCCTCTGACCCCACCCACAGATTGCCTTTCAGATCCACTCATGGTCATGCACACTGACCCACGGTCTGCAGGTCCTGTGACTTGGCAGTGACCTAGAGATGGGTTTTGATGGTAATGGAGACATATCTATTGACTTGAGTGTAACACGTCTAAGAGTCTCACTGCACAATACGTGTGCCAGCGTCCAGGCCTACAGCTTCCAGGAACTCCCTTCACTTCTGCATTTCTCTTAGCCCTTATTCTCATGCATTTTATCCCTTCCTCTACACAGATGTGCTGTCCTGCCTCGTTCCTTCCACAGCCCACTGTTGTTCTTAAAGCATCTCACCACACTTCTGTCTCCATGTACTCCATTATCCTCTTCACTTGTGAATGAATAAAAGGGGGAGAACAGAATCAAACGGATCTAGCACCAGCAACTGAAAGAAGCTGAGCATGGGACCTCTTTTTAGCATCATAAAGAGAATTTAAGCAAATGACAATGGTATCCCAAGTACTTGAAGGGCTGCAAAGACTTGGAGCAGTGCAAGTGCAGAGTCCTTCACCTGGGACATAACCACCCCATGCAGCGCTACAGGCTTGGGGAAGAGTGGCTGGACAGCTGTCAGGTGGAGAAGGATCTGGGGGTGTTGGTTGACTGCAGACTAAATATGAGCCAGCAGTGTGCCCAGGTGTCCAAGAAGGCCAACGGCATCCTGGCTTGTATCAGAAACAGCGTGGCCAGCAAGTCTAGGGAGTTGATTGTGCCCCTGTACTTGGCACTGCTGAGGCTGCACTTTGGGTACCACGTTCAGTTCTGGGCCTCTCACTGCAAGGACACTGAGGTCCTGGAGCAGGTCCAAATGAGGGCAACCAGGCTGGTGAAGGGTCTGAAGAAAAGACCTTATGAAGAGTGGCTGAGGGAGCTGAGGGTGTTTAGTCTGGAGAAGAGGAGGCTGAGGGGACACCTTATCAATACCTACAATTATCTGATTGGAGGTTGTAAAGAGGTGGGTGATGGTCTCTTCAGCCAAATGACAGGTGATAGCACAAGGGGAAATGGCCTTAAACTGTGCCAGAGCAGGTTCAGATTGGATATTAGGAAGAAATTATTTACTGAAAGAGCTGCTGGGATGTGGAACAGGCTGCCCAGGGAGGTGGTTGAGTCACTATCCATGGGTGTACTTAAAAGACAGGTAGATGAGGTGCTCAGGGATATGGTTTAGGAGAGGACAGGAACCATTGGAGTTGATGAAATTAAAGGTCTTTTCCAACCTAGTGATTCTGTGAAGCAGATTCAGAAAAGGGTGCTGCAAAGACAAAATCAAGTCAGAGTTCCAATCTTCCAGCCTCTCCCAAATCCACCTCCTCCCACAGGTGGTTTGCAGAAGAATCTGAATATGCCATTTACCAATATATCACCATGTAGTTAAGGTAACCCAAATATGGTTCTCTTAGTAGAAATACTTTGTAGAAATGGTGCCTACATAAAGGCTTTGGGATTTAATTTGTGATGCAGCAGATACCAAAGTGGGGAACCTTAATGCAGTGGCTAATCCAACCTAAATTGTTCAACCTGTTCCAGCTGTTTTTGAGAAAGGAAAACAGAAAAACATTGGCTGTTCATTGTTTAAAATATTTTTTTTAAAAAAGAGTATTTTTTGTTTTTAAAGCTTCATTCTCCATCATCTTTGAGCATGTTTTATTTTGAATTATTTTGGAGTAAACAGTTAATGTGAGATGAGTGAATTGTCCCACTCGATTTAGAGAATCCATTCTGTACCACTCACCATCTTTGTTGTTATTCCCCATACCTTTTCCAGACCTACCGTATCCTAGAGATGAGGGAACAAACCATACACAGTGTTGGTGATGCGGACTGGGAAAGAGGTATATATGGTTGCAGGAGAAGTGGGTGACAAGGACCTAAGGGACAGAACTGAAATCTCCTTCATAAAACAGAATGCTTTTACTCTTTCGGCCGCAAATATTTTGTACACCCCTGGTCTTATCACTTAAGCTTTTCACAAGCGATCACTATTTTTACATGATACGTTTTCTGAGTATCTAATGTAAGAATTGAAGCGAGACCTCCACCAGGGCTCAATCCTAGCATGTGCCTCCTGGTTGTACTTCCCACACAGAAAGGCTATGAACTGTACTCTGACAAACAGGTCCCTAGATGTCTCAAGACAGACACTCCAAATGCGTAGCTATTGTTGACCATTTGGGCTTTAATCTTTGTACGTCAATGCTAAAGAGAGCACAGCTTAAAACTGCCCATTTGGAAACGAACAGTTCTTTATTCATTGCTTGCTCTGCACAACACACCCCGAGCATGGCATAGGGCCACATCAAATGGGGATAACAGAAAGAAATAATAATAACTCATTCACTGAATGCAGCAGAGGGCCTGTAGGAAATTTAATAAATGGCATCATAAAGCTGTATTCCAATGCCCTAGCTCAAAACTGCAGAGGCAGTCATAGACTCTGACAATGCCTAATCTGTCAGAGCCTGTCCTGGCAACACGTACCCTCTTTAGATGCAAAGATATAGGTTAAACAGCAAAAATTGATGACTGGAAGGGAGTTCTTTTGGGAACGGCCCAAAATACTTACTCTGCTCTTTTTCCCAGCTGAGGGCATGTAGTAATCATGATGCAGCCTCATGTCTGAAATCCTCCTGATGCCCAGGACCGAAAGCATGACCTAGGAGCAGTTGGCCACGGCAGCAGCTCAGGTCAGCTGGGAGGAGCAGCACAGCTCCTGCCAGCTGGTAATCAACCAGGTGCTGGGGGAAAATACCTCCCTGTGCTTAGTTAACACCTGTCATTCACTGCAGGTTTAAACAAAACATTTTAAAAAACACACAGAATGTATGGGGGGAATTTTAAAAACTACGGCTCAAATCCTATCCATGCTGGGTGAAAACCCTAGCTCCACGGCAGTCAGGAACATCCACCTGCCAAGATCTCATCTCTGCTTTGTATTTGTGCTTGTTTATATCTCTGCCTGCCTTTCTCTCCTACCTGGGGTTTTGTTCATTAAACTTATTACTTTGATTTTGGTTTTCCAGGTTCTGAGAAGTTCTTTTAAATCCTGTGCTGTTTCACTCAAAGGATTCCTCCCTCAGGGTAAAGAATAATAGCTTGGTTTTTTTTTTTTTTTTTGATACTGCAAGACCTTAGCTACCAAAAGTTCATTGCCTTTTTAATTTATTTTTTTTTCACTAACTTGGAACCTGGCTGTGACAGGTAGAGGTACAGACTATACTGAGACCATAGGAAAAAAGGCATTATGGGTGAGCATTTTCAAGGCCTCAGGTGCTTCTCTAAAATCTTGGGACTGTCAACTATGCCATGAGTTGTCAATGAGACAGATGCCCCAACTCTGAAAGTGATGAAGAACTGAATATAAAGGAAATAAAAGGATATAGACAAGTGACAGCCCACAAGTATCCAACCTCAAGGAAAATGCATACTAACTTACACTATGCTAGGTAAATAAAATATAATTTACTGAATGCTAATTTTTTTCATCATAATATCACAGAGTACAGAGGCAATGGCAGAAATGACAATCTTTGTGTCTAAGTCCCTACTTCTCTCATGGAGAGCATCCTCTTAAACTTAATGGAAATGTAAATATAAAACATTCATTGCAATAAAAGCCTCTGGAGACAGAGCCTAAGTACCATGATTAGTATGGAAAATGCTTCGTAAATCGTAACTCAAATAATCTCTGGTAGCATAAAGGTTTCATCTTATTATGACTTATAACAGAGCCTTGTTAACTCTCACTTCAGTAATCTGTGACCTTGAAAATTCCCTTTCCACATGTCAGTAAAGCACTGACAGCTGAGTGAGAGGAGGACAAGGAGGTATTCCAGCGAGGGCTACAGGTGATGGACTACATTCCAAAGCATACACTTGTTTTACATAAAATACTGTGCCTGACTAAATTAAATAACAAGCCTTTAATAAATTATCACCCAGCATTTTTATTTTAGCATTTTAAATAAAATACCAAAAAAGGCTGCTCCTCATCAATTACAGGAATAAAAGGGGTTCTGCATTATGGGCATTTCTCTTGATATATCTCTGAGATGAAGTATCTAATTTTGGAACTAGATCCTACTTGCTGTAAGCTTTTCAGACTGCTATTAACAATAAAAATCTTGAAGAGCATATTAACACTCACATAAAAATATATATAGACTCACATACACACTAGACAATCTAGACAGGTTTCAAAGTTTACTCCTTTAGACTCCTCTCTGTGTGGTTTAGCAGTGAGCACACTGACATATGGGGTACCAGTGTCCCTAACTGCCTGCACTGGGGCATCATAGAGCTACAGCAAGTCCTTGGTGAAGCTGGCAGCAGTGGTTTGCCCTTTACAACTGCTGTGCACTACCATGTGCTGGTTTTCTGTACACCAACTATCAAAGAAAACACATCTCATATCCCCAGGCTACTTCCACTCATCTCCTCTGCAAGCTCATGTGGAGGAGCCACCCGTACCTCTCCCTGATCCTCAGTGCCAGAGCTCTGTCAGTGGGATGTCCGGGAAAGGACAGAAAGGAAAAGGAATTTATTTTAGATTTCCAAACAGTCATGTATTTAAGATAGCAGATGGCACATCTTTATTAGAAACAACAGCCCTAGCTGCAGAAGCACTGAAGTTGTCCAACCATCTAGAAGAAGCATATTATAGTGTATAGTGTATAACCAAACTCTGGCATGGGGAATCCACTGTTTAAAATAAAGGAAACAAAAATGTGTCTTAACTGTAAGTTCTGCAGGGTGTCATTTTTAGCTCCTGCCTATCCCATGCACTGAGAGCACACCTAACAAACACGTTAAACTGGGATGTTTGATGTACATTCCTTATTCCCATTACTTTGATACCAATTTCGGTAATGTTATGAAAGAGTGGTCTTGTAAGATCTCTCCCTCCACACACTCATGAGCTCTGCCTAGTTCTGTGGTGCAGAAGCAAAAAGGTTTTGTTATTCTAGATATAATTTCTCATTTTAATAGTGTAGAGGCATGGTACCTTCACCCTTCAAAGATAAAATTTCTTGAGCACCCATCACTTTGTTACTACAATCCAAGTTACAAACCTTTGAAAGTCATAAAAGTCTCAGTATATTTTAAATGTTTTGCATCTCAGTCCACTTAAAAAATGTATATCCCAATATTTCATTCTCCTAGAAGCTTTTAATGGGATTTTATCCAGTCTGAAACAACTTTAAGATATTCTAAAAGAAGAAAATGAAAAGGCAAAAAAGCTTTATTTTAGGAATTAAAAGATAAGCTAGGAAATGAACATACCAACAGCCATCATGTAATCCCAGCGGTCTATGAGGCACATATTGAAGATCAGGTGGTCAGATGTTTGCCCTTGTCCAATGAGTGGAATGTTTCTCTCCAAATTTTGGGTTATTGCAGAAGTCCAGCCAACAAGAAACCAAAAGACTATCAAGAGAATAACAGCCAGCATCCTCATCACTCTCCCACCTGTCATGTATGGAATACGCTGAGCAGTTCGGGACAGGAACACCTTCAAAACCCTGAAAAAATCAGACAGTGCAGAATTAAAAAGAGCACTAGCTGAGTTGCAAGAATTGGACCTGAATTTTATTTCCCTATCAGATTATTGAAAAAATGTTCATTCCCCTGACAGTATGTACAAGAGTGAAATTTGAAACATTATTACTTTCATATTCATTGTATTTAAATAGAACTGACTGCTGCCCAGAGAGTGCTACATAGCAATAACAGAAAATATTAGCTGTGTCTGTCAGACACACATTCACATGCTGTGCTGTCAAGCTGTTTGTACCTTCCAGCTCCCCATGGAAGACTTCTGTCATTGGAAAAGGGAAGGTCATTTCCATAAAATAGCAACCACGTGTGTGAGATTTCATTTGGTTTGGATGTTGTCTCTCTGTTCATTTCCCAGTCACACTATTTCCAGAGAGAACAATAAGCACTTCTTGGATATTTTCCCCGTTTAGTTAGATGTTTCTGAGACAGTGCTATACTCCCCCTAGAAATAACCGTGGAAGGCACTGTGCTAACTGCTTTGTGGATTGTTTAGAGGCAACATCATGCTTTTCAAGCTGGAACAGAACCACCGTAAGGAAAGTCACATCATATGTCACAGACTCACACAGAATCATGACGTTGGAAAAGACCTTTAAAATCATTGAGTCCAATGGTACCTGTCCTCTCCTAAAGCATATCCCTGAGCACCTCATCTACCCGTCTGTTAAATACACCCAGGGATGGTGACTCAACCACCTCCCTGGGCAGCCTGTTCCACATCCCAGCAGCTCTTCTAGTAAATAATTTCTTCCTAACTTCTAATCTGAACCTGCCCTGGCACAGTTTAAGGCCATTTCCCCTTGTCCTATCACCTGTCATTTGGCTCAAACACCCTCAGCTCCCCCAGCCACACCTCATAAGGTTTTTTCTCCAGCCCCTTCACCAGCCTGGTTGCCATATCAGGCACATAAACCATGTAACAGCAGTTGAACATGTAGCACTCATACAAAAGTATTTGCACTCTCTATCAGGACAGGTTTCCTCCCGCTAAGAACTGTTCAAGGAACTACCACCTGCATTTTCTACCCTCCACCACTTGTTAAAGCAGAAAAAGATCCTTCTGGGAGCCTGAGAGCAACCAGAATTTGAGGAAATTCACTTGGGAAGAGGGAGTAGTTTGAGTCTTCACACTGACCAGAATATCTTTGTGTTGCTTCTAGCATGGGATCTGCCAGAAGCATCTAAAGTTCTCCTGGCATTTGCCTGTAAGAAGGCGAGGTGCTGCAGGGCTCCTGTGTTCCCCCCTGACAGTTGGCAGGGCTGGGCAGTGGGAAAGGCTGTCACCAAATATTTTGTATACCCAAACCTTTAAAAGAAAACATGTAAAATGTTTAAAGGCTTTTTTTAGAGTTTGGAGTGAGGAGCCTTTCAGCCTGGTGAACTGTTTCAAGGATTTTGACCTCAAAACCAGTGTTTCCTGATTCCTGACCACGTCCAGTGAATACTCCTGACATCCATGAAGGGAAAAATTATCACTGAGGTTTAGGAAACTTCAGTTTTTCAGAAAGTTGAGTTTTTACATATTCTTGTCAGAATCACAGAATATTAGGAGCTGGAAGAGACCTTGAGACTAAGTCCAACCCCCTGCCCAAGCAGGATCATCTAGAGTAGATCACATAAGAACATGTCCAGATTGGTCTTGAATGCCTCCAAAGAAGGAGACTCCATAACCTCTCTGGGCAGCCTGTTCCAGTAATCCGTCAGCTCTCAAGTCTTTTCAGTGTACCAAGCACCAAGTCACCGCCCAAGCCATTCCAAAGCCAGATTTGCCTTTTCACCAAAACCCCCAAAATCACACTCCCCAGATTAATATTTAGGCTTATATTTGTCTAAGGGAAGGCGCAAGCAACCAGTGTTGCCTCTCAAACAAATAATAGAGCAGTGTCATTTAAGGCAGAAGCACAAAAGCTTTTTGACATCGATAAGAATGAATCATCGTTTGACTACAAACACAGCCTTCACAGTGTGCATTAGGTGAAGTCAGAGATCTGAATATGCTCCACATTATTCAGCTGTTTCCCCCCCAACAGTTGTTCCGCAGGGAGTCAGTTTTTGATCTTTCCATGTTTGATAGATGTTCTGCTCTCCCTTTACAGATGCTAAGTGTTTTATGTTGGAAGCAGTTTCCCAAAGACTCCAGGCAGGATAGACAGACAACTCTGCAGCGGCGAGGCAGGCAACTCACTCTGCCCTGCTCAGCCACACCACTACTGATGCAGAGCAGCACTGCTGAGTCCTTGGTTTTAAAGCACAAAAATCACAGAATCATAGAATCACCTGGGTTGGAAGAGACCTTTAAGATCATCGAGTCCAACCACATACTAACCCTGCCTAGGCCACCTCTAGATCATGTCCTTCAGCACATCATCTATTCACCTTTTAAATACCTCCAGAGATGGTGACTCCACCACTTCCCTAGGCAGCCTGTTCCAATGCTTGACACCCCTTTCAGTAAAGAAATAAGCAAAGGCTTTCCTCCTCCCTACTGTGAATGCTGATTAATATTTAGCTTCTCTGAAGGAAAGGAAAAACTATTATTTTTGTAACGAACTGGAAAACACCATCTTGTCAGAGCTACAATTGAAAAAAAACCTCATTGCACATGAGCTTTAAGAATGGAAGAAATTGCACAAAACAGGTGAGAACTACAATTTTCTTGAAAGCCAACTGAAATACTGAAAGAAACCCCAAACTTTCAATACTGAAAGCCAACGAGCCTCTTCTGGACGTAACAAGGCAGGACCCATCACAGTTTTTTTTGGCAGTAGCTCATTAACTGCTGATTGTAAGATGGCTTTCTAAGGGAGAGAAATGGGTTGTTGTTATATTATTGATCAAAGCACAGAAAAACAAATAAGATTTTGCAGTAGAGTCAAAACCCCCTCTGATTTGGATCAAATCACTGTTTTTTTTCTCATCTTTTTCACACAAATAAGTGTCCATCACCACCACTTCTACCTTGAACTTGTAGCCCTAAATATAACACAAATTTACACATCTTTCAAAAAAAAAAAAAACCAAATTATGAGAAGCTCTAGATTTAGGTTAGATTTGTGGTGTTGGAAATCTACAATGTTATCTAAAAGTCCTCAACCAGAACATGAGCTCCAGAGCTGTAATTCCCTCATCTTCCTGTGGCAACAGTAATTCAAATGTTCATTGCCCATCACCTTACCACTGGCAGATGTGCTCCATCTCCTCTCATCTCTTGTATATTTCTGAACATATGTCAAAGCAGAGTTCCCAGGAGTTTCCCCTCCCAAGAATATGCCTACTCAGCAGGATGGAGCCGCACTCTATTTCCTGTACCTCTGACTCATATACTATCAAAGTTCACCATAAAAAAAAAGAAAAAAGACAAACTGTTGCAATTTGGGGCCAGATTGCCCCAGTAAATGCTTATTGTCTGAAGACTGGTACCCTCCATCAGAAAAATTGTGGAGTTCTGAGTTCAAATGCCTACCTTGACTTCAGAGTAGATAACAGTCCTCTTCTTTTTGCACTGTTCTATATCTATATATTGGGTTGGGACATATGTTGAGGAAATGAGGCAGATTTCTCTCAGGAAGGTAAGAAGTGGAGCTGGTGACAGCTATACTAGGGAGTTAAATATACCCAGGGTTGTCCCTGGCACTGATGTCAACTGGCAGGAAACACCTGACATCTATAACTGTTAACCTCCGAGACCGGGTGCCCACATGCAAACTGCCCACTGCAATAGCCTGTGCCAAACACTTGAACTGTGCTGGGAAGCTGCTGGGAGCATTCAGATTGGCATGGGCCAACGGCAGGCCAGGGACCACTGGAACAATTCAGCAGGAGAGATGATGTGAGTTCCAGTGCCCAGGAACGTTCTCTGATGCTTCTTAATTTATGAATATAGATGTAGCTCTGGATCCAAACAACTGAGAAAATTAATGTTTAATCAAGTAAGGCAATGCCAACTGGAAAGACTTCTGTCCTGTGTAGCCCCAGAATTCCTGTTAGGGCCAGGCAGTGCCCTGGTAGAAGCTTAAGATGCTGTTTGAGATGTATGGCCTCTGATCATCTTCTCTGAGATCTTAAGCATCTTCTAGCTCTTCTCCCAGTTAAAACTGTCCAGCATGTGGAATCCACTTTCAAGTGCTGTGGCTGGCTAATCAAACCATCATTTTCAGTGACAGACCATCAGCTCTGTTTACTGGAAGATCAGACACTGCAATGTACTCAACCTGCTTTGCTAGAAGACACGGCTGCCTTCAAGCAAAGCTTTGATGTTTAGCCAGCTACAGCCAGCATTAAAGCTGATAGGCAACAGCCATCTGTTTAACAGAGTGAACAGAAGGCACAGCTGGGCTCAATGACCTGCCCACAGACCACTGCAGGTAACTCCCAACTTGTGGCTGCACTGCCAAGTCTGGGTAGAATTAAGCTATATGGTCTGAGGGTTGTTTGTTGTTTTTTTGGGGGATGAGATCGGTTGCAAACACTGAGACCTAAGAGCTAGGTGAAGCCCATCAGGCAGGACAGAAAAGTGATGCTCCAAGTGGATCTGAAGCAGAAGGACAGAGAGTGGTAGTTCACAGGAATGGCTGTGGTCACCAGCTTGGAAACAGCACATGAAGCATGTGGCTGCTGCTGTAGAAGTTACATCCTAGGACATAATGTGTAATCTTAGAAAATAAATAAAAGCACAGTAAATTTTCATGTCATATCAATAATCTGTCCTGTGAAGAGAAAGCATGGTCCTCATACTGTCAGTTGACTGCCTAAGTGACAGGAACAACAGGTGAAGGAACCCTGGCAGGGTTTGTTTATTTATTATTTCTAGCATCTGTCATTTTGTGGCTTTACTGAGTCATGCTGTCAAACTTTTCTGTTCCAGACTGATGATTTTTACAGTGATATGAAAGTTACATCAGAGACATGAAAGGTCAAGCTCTTATGAAGTATATTGCCCTCCTATGGTTCAGGGATTGCATCTTATCTGCTTTTTCTGATGTAACAGTGAAAGTGCCACGAGCTACTTCATGTTTGTAAACCAGTATGATTCTACTAAAAGCAGTATAAAGCTACCAGTGGCACATGTATGGCACTGTGGCTCAACAAAAGAGAGCCTACACTTCACACTTGACAACACAGGCACACGTGTACACAAATACTGAGTGCAGGTTTTATTTCCACATCAGAAAAGATGACTGGAGAAAGAACAGCAACACTTAAGGCACAACAAGTCTTCACAAATCTTATTTAGCTGCACTCATACCACAAGTTACTGTCTCTCAGCTAGAAAGGGAAAAACTCAGTGGAGAGAAAGAAATGAACAGCTTTCTCAACCACATCCCAGCTGAAAGTCTCCACATCAGTCACTGGCTACTTCCTAAGTGATTTCTCAAGACCTCAGCATAGAGCAGAGGTGAAGTCCAGCACTGAAGAATATACCCACTGAAACAGGGATGATCTGCTTTACTGAGTCTGATCGTCTTGAGCTTGAGAAAACCTGGGCTGAGAGCTGTGCCATGTCAACAGCACAATGGCAACACAGCAAGATCTGTATCATACACATCATGTCTGGTGAAAAGATACAACAATTATTGGCAATTAATTTGATGTATGAATACTTATGAGAGTGCCCATCCTATGCATAGCCAGCAAACTTGGCCACATATCACTGATAACCATCAAAATATCTCAACTCCTTCAGACATCTCTAGGTGTAGATAGTAGGGTATTGCCCACATTTTCAATTTCAGGAAAGAATTCTGTAATAACAAATACATTATCAAAAAGACCATTGCTGCAAAAGGCAACAAATTCTTAGAACTGACTGATGTTCAGAAATGCAGTGGGTTTTGTAATCAGTAACAGAGCACATGCTGACTGAAGGCTAGTCTGCACAGTGAGAGCACTGTGGCATCATAAACTTGCTAGATAGTTACACGGTAAACCCCAGGATCCATGGTACTGGAAACACCAGCGGGGAGACAGTGCTGTGCTGCAGGATTGTCTACTCTGCACTGGAAGCGTGCCTCACTTCAAATCCTCTGTGCTTAATAAATAGTAATATTCATATTTGTGGATACCACAACAGTATATTAACAAAGTACTTATCGAACAGTCTTGTGTACTGAGTGATCAGAGAAACAGCGGTGTCCTTTCTCCTTAATAAATTATACTTACTTTCAAAAACGTGATTTTGATATCTTCCCTAGAGTTGTAAAATGATTTGCAACTGTAGGAAAGTAATGTAATACAAATTTACTGGATGTATGACTATAAAAGCAAGCTGAGGACCTGTGAACAGGAGTTAAAAATTTTATTTTATCTCAGTGTCTGGTAAAAAATACCATCAGTAAGCAAAGACACATGGGCCATGACTTAATGCTAACCTACTCCATACAGTAAGTTCCCATATCAGCTTTAATAGTCCATGTATAAAGGTGCTTCTATGGTGCTTTGAGGACAGCCACCGTCCTGGATCAATGTATAGCAGACAAACCGTGCTGCTGTAATGTCCAAGAGTTTGAGCAGACCAGAGAGACAGGAGGGAAATCACATGCTGTGCAAGGGAAGGCTTCAGGTATTGGGAGGCAATGGGAGTCCAATAGGTTTCCCACTGCAATCAGAACCGCTCACTCATTCCACATGATCACTACTGGACTCTCAGTCTCATACATATTTAATAACACGGGGAGAGTCTAAAAATACAGCTTGCTTCAATGAAAACATATTGATTTGAAGGAGTTTTTGTCTGACAATCTGTAGGCAAGCCTGGAATGAGCAAACAAAATGATCTGTTCTTTCTTTAAATGTAGCCTAGGTTCTGACATTTTTCATGCTATACATATCTTTATTTTCTCCTTTCACCTGCAAGTCTAAATTCCCACCTGAGGAAAGCTCAGTTTCCTGGTGGACCAGGATAGATCAAAAAGCTTTCTCTGCAGCCAGTTCCAAGGATAGCAGCTGGACTCTTCTGACAGATGAGCTGAGGTTTGCTTTCCCCCAGTGCCTCCTTGCTCCCCAGCTCACTGCCCTGCTGCCTGCATCTGTTCCAGCTGCCTGCCAGCTCCTGTTGCAGGAGACACTGAAACTTCTCGCGTGTGTTGTTTTTTGAAGTGCTTTTGCTCTTAGCACCATATCATCCAGATAGGTTTCATCAGTAATGGCTGCTCCTCAACTGGATTTGCCCATCCTGGGTGCATACAGATGGACATACCCCGCACTGGGGATCTGAGAGCTAAGAAAGCTCAACAAGGGGACTTTCCACATCACGTAACTAGGTTTCAGTGATGCAGACCAAGTCTCCTTATTGATGGAATCCTCATCTGCTTTGTGCTAATTAACTCTTGTAATAAACCACTTACTGCACTAATACCCCTATGAATCCTGCTGAGATTAGCAGAACTACATAGAGTGTTAGTGAAACATCTAACCCTCCGCTGTCAAACTCTGACCAGGCAGAGCTCTTCCAGAGCACGCTGTAACTATGCAAACCGTGAAACAAAAAGCCCATCAATTTGCCCTCAGACCATTAGCAGGAACATATCTCCTGTTAGCCAACTATTCATATTTAAGGCTATTCACACAGTGGCTTTAGTAACACCTATGTGAGATACCTAAAATTCTGAAAAGCCCCAGGTGCTGGGACAGGCACAACATCAACTCTTTCTGAGTATGGTAACAGAGCCATTTCAATAATTTCCTCCTGACAGATATGTTCAAATAACTACATCCTCACTTAGTAAAAATGAGGTCAGTTCTTCAGAGATTTTTCTCCATAAGCAAACCAATCTCGCTGAGCTCTTTTCTTCAAGTTTGAGGTGGGTTTGTGGCAGAAACCTTGTTTCATAGATCCTTAAGACTACTGCTGCTAGTAGTTTAAACTGAAGATTATGAATCCTTCAGCCTATACAAGCTTTGTCTAAGCTAATTATTTGCTTCTTAAAAATCATCAGGTGATTATTATCTTTTTCTAAATCTAAAGTCATTTACTTCTTTACCCTTATCAAAGACTTCAGAACAGGTAGTACAAAAGATCTCAAGGTCACTATTTATCAGGAAGCTTACACTGTGAAAATAGATACAAGAACTGCCTCCTGGTAATCCTTTCCTACAATAGGTCAAGAACATTTTCTAGGCTTTCATTACAAAATTTAGTTCACAGAGTGCCGTGGAGTTGAATGTACAAAAGCCATCTCCCGATCCCAGCTCCAATGTGTCATTTAGCAAAGGCTGATGAGTAAAACCAGTGGGGATGACACAATTTCCCCTCATTAGTGTCACTCTATACAGACATCCTCTCCCACTGAAAAATTTCACAATTTCTAAAACCTATTTGACAATCAAGAGCATTTTCTAGTCATCAGCAATAAGGTATCTGGTCAAAGCTTTATGCTAAAGCGTGTATTATTGTTCTTAAAATAATCACTCTACAGGCAGGAAAAGTCTGGTCATGGAAAAATCCCAAATCCAGGACAAAGTAAATTTGGGAGTGGTTATATATCTTGATCCAGAAAGACTTTCTTTCTTTTCTGCTTTTTAGTCTGTTGGCAAGCACTACACTTCTGATCAGAGAACGATAAGTCCCAGTTAAAAAAGGATGGTACCTTTTCAGCATGTTTAACATGGCCACAGAAACAAAACACCTCCTTCTTTTTCCTTCTTCCTTCTATCAGTACAGGCTGGGGAATGACCTGCTGGAGAGGAGCTCTGTGGAGAAGCACCTGGGGGTCCTGGTGGATGACAAGTTGGCCATGAGCCAGCAGTGCGCCCTTGTAGCCAAGAAGGCCCAAGGGATCCTGGGGTGCATTAAGAGGAGTGTAGTCAGCAGGTTGAAGGAGGTGATCCTCCCCCTCTACTCTGCCCTGGTCAGGCCTCACCTGGAGTCCTGTGTCAAGTTCTGGGCTCCCTGGTACAAAAAAGACAGGCATCTCCCGGAGAGAGTCCAGTGGAGGCCACAAAGATGATGAAGGGCCTGGAGCATCTCCCCTATGAGGAATGGATGAGTGAGCTGGGGCTGTTCAGCCTTGAGAATAGAAGACTGAGAGGGGATCTCATCAATGTTTATAAATATTTGAAGTGTGGGAGGCAAAGGGAGATGGACAACCTCTTTTCAGTGGCCTGTGGGGACAGGACAAGGGACAATGGTCACAAGTTGGACCACAGGAGGTTCTGCACTGATGTGAGAAGAACTTCTACAGAGTGAGGATGATGGAGCACTGGAACAGGCTGCCCAGTGGGGTGTTGTGGACTCTCCTTCTCTGGAGATATTCAAGATCAGTCTGGACACCTACCTGTGTGACCTGCTCTAGGGAACCTGCTTTGGCAGGGGGGTTTCACTCGATGATCTCTCAAGGTCCCTTCCAACCCCTACAATTCTGTGATTCTGTGATTTTAATCTATAGACAATAGATATACTTGCATGATGTGGAAAGTGGAAGCTTTATGAAAAACAATACACTTTAGATTTTCAACAGGACTGAAAGATTTCACAGTTAACAGCAGCTGCACTACATGTTTCACCACTGTTAAAAATTGAAATTATTAGATCAATGTATAAGAACAATGCAAGGATTTTCTCTGGATCCAAAACAGCATCCAAAATTTAGTGAACTTGAGTAAATTAGAACTCACTCTGCTAGCAGTGGTTTACTGTGAGGACTATACATAGCATATTTATATATCATTATTATCTGCCTTTTGAGAAACACGCTAAATAGTAGTTGACAACTGAAGAAAAGCAACATAATTGTAATTTCACAGACAAATGTCTTAATGTTCATAGATTGTTGCTTTCTCTGCTTTTCCCTTTGTATCCTAGTACACACGATTAATTTGATACTTTAACTGTTAGTTCATGTGTGCTACAGCATGCATTGAATAAGACAAAATATTTCAATAGAAAGATCTCATTACTCTTCTGAGGTTTTGCTTCTGTTTACACAGCAAATTTCTATACTAAAGCACCATAAAATGAAATGTGCTTTCATTTAATCTCTCTTTTTGGTCTTATTAATTGCTTTAACAACACTAAAACACTATTAATGGTGCTGTTATAATAATATACAGTTATGCTATTGAATTTCTAAATCTGAGATCCTACAGCTTCAAGGCCAGAGGTATCTCTTCTCTTCGTTTCACCCTGGCTGACATCCTTGGGAACCCATTAACCAGCAGACCAGTACAGGAGTTTGCACAGTCTCCAAGGCCCCAGAAACAAGAAGGTTACCTATCCCTGCTCCAAAGGAACAAACTTTAATCACAGAGTTTGGGTTTGGGTTTGCCATCACAGGAACCTCAGTGACCAAATGATTTCTCTGAACACTCTACCTGTATGCAGAGTAAAGTTAATTTATCTTCAGCTGTCAAACCGTGTTTTCCTTATACAGTTTCTTATGCTGATGATACTTTCTTGAGGATCTTCAAACACCATGTGACATCCAGTATTAGCTTTATTTCTAAGATACTAAAGATGTAACTCTTTAAGAAAATATAGGGTCAGAAGCCTTCTCCAACAGAAGTGATATTGCCTATCTGTCAATGGACTGCTTAGCAAGCTCGGGAAGAGATCTGGGAGATGGCAGTGGGTGACAGCAGCAGACAGAAAACACCCCCAAGCTTAGAAACAACATTCCCAAGAACCAGAAAAGATTATGAAGAGCTTAGTGTAACTACAAAATTCACTAAGTTAGATGAAATCAAGATCTGCCTTGCTTGCGTGTTATACAATGATGAATGATGTGTAAAAATGGCTATTTCTAGGCTGAAATATCTAGTTGTCCTGATTTTTTTTCCTTTTAAAAAAATCAGTCACTTTGGTTGGTCAAACAGATCTTGATTTTTCTGAGCTCTCTTTGCTTTTTTAGAGGAGGTTCCTGCAGGAGCAGGTACAATCAGCTCAAAGATGTCATTGACTGTGGGTCTAGCACATGGTCAGAGAAGATTCAAGAGAAGGACTTTTCAAAATAAGCTGGTTTAAGTATATTACCTCAAAAGTACATTGAAAAGAAAGAAACCAGAAGTACAGTATCTGAGGAGAGCTCACTAAAGTACTATGCACAAAATCTTCTGGCACTGAAGTATCTCCGCACCGATTTACTTGCAAGTGCTTGTTTCCTCTTCTGCTGTGATGTTCCTACACACTACTTTAAAACAGCAATCCATTATTAAAGATGCAGGAAGCAAACATCAGCAACTGAAAGGACAGAAATTTCACTCTTTATAAGCTGGAACACATCAAGACTTCTATACCCTTTTATTTCTTCTGTGTCTTTTGGAGTGTAGTTTTGTCCTTCCTTCTGTCAGATCATTTCCATTTTGGAAGTTGCTGTGAACTAGTTGAGAGAGGTTCTCTCAGTTTTCTCAGATGCTTCCATACTGGATGACCAAGAGCATGCACACCTTCACATATCCAAATAAAGCCATATAAATGTTCACATTCTTTACTGCATTATCTTCCCAATCTTACCACTTCATTGCTAATCATACAGATATGGAAACCTCATTAAAAAATAATCCCGATTCCTCCCAATGATGATGAGATTTGCATAAGTGGAATTTCCAAGATTCATGCTTTTCCCAAAAATTAATATAGTTAATGTATAGAAAAATCTCTTTCCCTAGTAGTCCACATCAATTAACCATGCAGAGTGCTTACATATTGGTGCTCAAAGTCACCTACCTTTTCAGAGTCAAGCAATCATGAATTTGCGTTTCTTTTCAACCATGAGTACACCAAGAAAGACAAATGAGGATATACTGAAAGGTCCAGTCTTTCACAAAATCACAGAATCATAGAATTGTCTAGGTTGGAAGTGACCCTTTAGATCACCAACATGAGTTCTGTTCTCATTGATATGTATTCATAACCATCACAGATAATCCAGCATGACAGACATAAAAGAAATGACTTGTCCTACTGTTTCACCGAGTGGACACAATCCTTCTCTCAGATCCACAATGCAAATTTCCACACCTCAGCAGAGCTCAGGAAGAGCTGCTGGCTTGCCAGTACTCTTACTATATGATGCAAAGATGACATAATGAGCTGACATAAGCTGTTTCGTGAAATGTGGTATAAAAACGTGAAGAATGACACAGAACTGTAATACTGAGTTATAACATTTGTTGAGGGTTCTGTGCCCACTTTAATAAAAGAAACATTAACCACTTTAAAACGTGATTGACAGGCAGCAGCATTTGTATCAGCTCTACTGAAAACGAAGCTTTTTATCAGTACTGTGTTCTCCTTCCACTTGTGGAATAAATATTAACTTTATCTCACGGTAGTGCATGCAGGTATCATGGCTAAAACCTTCATGTGTATTTGAAAGGAAAGCTTATTCTTCAGCTTGTCTGCAAAAGATAAGATTCAAACCATTCTTACAACAGATAAGATCAGAAACAACTCCACCTGCTATGAGATATAGCAGTGTTACCACCAATAGAAACTGAGACCATAAACAATGCTAACTTCTTTGGATGAAATTTCCATGTGATAAAATACTGTTATTATTAACAATATTCCTCTGCAAATGTGTGGAGTAGATTACACTGAAGGGAATGAAAATCCTAGCAAGTGTATTAAAGCTCATTGGGTATCTGGGGAGTTCTTGTGGCTCTGGTCGATTAATTCACAGGATGCTGGAACAGCAGATGCTGGAAGGGAGAGATTAAGAAATCGCTTAATCCAGCTTTCCTGATCAAAGCTGGTCCTGAGTAACCCCCTGTTGTTACTCCAGCTCTGATCAGGTGCTATCAAGGCAAAGGGAGGCCTGCAGCCACTACTGCAACCTTAATAGCCATACTTGCACCTCTGCATTGATAGAGAAGAGGAATATTTATAGCTGATGTTGTTTCTGCATCCTAAGTATCTCCTGTGAACCTGGAAGTTGCAACAAAGGATATGAAGCTGCTGTGGAAGCCTTTGGTATTTAGCTTGCATTTTGGGTTTTTTATTCTATCAGCAAGTCAATGTTCCACCATACCATCAACTGGCATTTTCCTTTCCCCGCTGTAGGGAGATGCTTATCTACATTTAGGTTTTGAGTTACCAGTGTATGAAAAGCATCTCCTACAGTGGGCTCCACAGACAAAAATTGGGGTTTTTTTGGTCTAATCTCACTTAGTCCACTTAATCCAGTATGTCAAGCTCCCCTGACGATGAAGAACAAGTAGAGCAATGAACATGTAAGAAAATGAACATCAGTATGTTCACAGCTGTTTCTGCTAAAGCAGTAAAAAGATGGCCAAATACAGAAGAGTGAGGAGAAAGCACCACTTCTGTTTATAATACTACAGTAAAGGAAGAAATTACTAAAAAAAAACAAACCAGCAACTAAAAAGCCCCAGCTGTACAAAAGCAACATTTGATAAACTGTTGAGGAGGGATGGATTCTTCTGCTCTGATTAGCCTCAGCTTGGCTCGTGCAAGCAGCACGGCATACAGCAGTGCAGACCAGCCCCGTGTTTTCTCCGTACGCTATTTCTGCACGAATCTCGCGATACTATTGTACTATTGTTACTGAAACAGATCGGCTACATTCCTGCTCTGGGGGAGATAAACTGTGTTCTCTGTGTTCTTTCCCCAATGTTTCATATAAAATTCAATGTAAAATTAAAGGAAATTTAAATAATCACTGCATAGTGTCAGCAATATTTGAATAAAATTACTCCTTTTCTAAGCTTCCATGTTCTATTGCCAGGTAAATGCTCACTCCACTATGTTTACTCTCAATATGTGCAAGCATGTGTGGCAATCAGAAAAAACTGCTAATTAGGTTAATCACGAGCACTTCTGAGAAAGCTTGAGTTTCCTGGAAACTAGCAACTGAATGTCTGTCTGAATTTGAATTCTGTTGAAATAATTAAAGTTGTGTGTCTGGACAAATACTCAGTGTCCCCTCCCCTGCACTGCAAAACACTGCACAGCTAGGAATCGGCCTCGACAGCTAGGACATCCTCCTGAAGCGACAGCACCAACGATGTCCCTGAAAATAACTGCTGATCACAGGACTGAAGTCCTGGAGAATAAAAAGACAGCAGGACCTGAGATATGTCTTCCTGCGAAAAGTGGTGGAAGCCTCATGTCTGCAAGTTCTAGTCCACATGAGGGTCTTCAGCAACCCCATTATCTGCTGAAGTGTCACACAGCAGTGCACACAGGCAGTCCAGAAAGTTTCTGGAATGCACTGATGGTAGCTTCTTGATGCAGATGAGTAGGGAGCCAAGGAAGGGAGATATTCTGCTAGACTTCATGCTTATAGGGTAGGAAGAACTGCTGGGGCCATGATGGTCAGGGACAACATTGGCTGCAGTGACCATGAATGGTGGTGTTCAGGATCCTGAGAGAAGGGGGAAGAAAGCTTTAAGATCCTCCCAGCTCAGGAATGTATCATACCAGTGTCCAGGAAAGCAAGCAAAGGTGGCAGGAGGTCCACAAACAAGTTGCTCCTCACTAAACTCAGGTATAAAAAGGAAGTGTACAAGAAGTTGAAGGAGGACCCAGGTGATCCAGAAGGGATATAGTGACACTGTCTGGGATTAATGGATTTAAGGAAGCCAAAATTCTGCCTGAGAGCAGGCCAGGTTCAACTGACAACTAAGAAAAGCTTCTACAGGTATAACAGTGGAAGAAAACCAAACCAAACCAAACCAAACCAAACCAAAAGCCTAGGGAAAATGCAGTACTGAATGACGCAAAGACCTGTTGGCAAATGACACAGGAATGACTGAAATACTCAATGCCTTCTTCACCTCAGTTTTTACTGTTAGGGCTTGATTTCAGGAATCCCAGGTTCCCAAGACATGTGGGAAAGCCTAGAGCAAGGAAGATTTAATTTTGGTAGAGAAGAATCAGGTTAGGGAACACTTAACTGAACTGTATATACTGAATATACATGCCTTTGCATGGGACATGGTCAATGTCATTGTAAGGCCACTCTCAATACTCTTTGAAAGGTCTTGCTGCCTTGGGGAGGTTCCTATTAACTGGAAGAAAGCAAATTCACTCCGATCTTCAAGAAAGGCAAGAAGGAGGATCCCAGGAATTTCAGGCTGGTCAAACTCTTCTCAGTCCTTGGGAAGGTGACAGAAAAAATATCCTCCAAGAAACCTTTTCCAAACACATAAAGGACAAAGATGACTGGGAATAGTCAGCACAGATTTATGAGGATGAAATCATAACCTGATAGTCTTCTGCAAGGCCATGACTGGCTGACTGAGGGAAAAGCAGTGGTTGTTTTATCTTGAGTCATGGAAGGCTTCTGACACTGTTTGCTAAAAAAATTTCATAGATAAGTTGGTGAAATATTGTTGAGATAAATGGAGAGTGAGTGTGCCTGAAAACTGGCTGAACTGGTAGGTTCAAAGGGTTGCAGATTAGTAGCAAGAAGTCCAGTTGGAGGCCAGTCACTATTTGTATACCCCTGGGGGCAATACTGGGGCTAACACTGTTTAACCTCTTCACCAGCGACCTAGACAAGGGAACAGAGTGCATCCTCAAGAAGGTTGCAGATGATACAAAACTGTGAGGAGCGGCTGAGAGACCAGATGGTTCTGCTGCCACTCAGGGGAATTGAAACATTCTGGAGAAATAAGCAAATGCGAATCTCAAAGTTTGACAAACAGAAATGCCAAGCCCTGCAGCTGGGCAAGAATAACCCTATGCACCAGTACATGCTGGTGGCCAACTGTCTGGACAGCAACTTTCCAGAAGATGACTTGGGGATACTGGTGCAAACCAAGTTGACCATCAATCAGCAATATATCCTTTGACTATATGAGGAGTCCAACATGTCCAGCATTACTAGGGCCACAACCGGAATTCTGTGTCCACTTCTGTGCACCCAGTAAAAGAGAGACATGGACATACTGGAGCTGAAGCCAGTGAAGGGTCACAGAGAGGATTAAAGGTCTTGAGCATTTCTCATAAGGGGAGAGGTTGAGTGGCTGGGGACTGTTCAGCCTGGAGAAGAGAAGGTTTAGGGATAAACGTTAATGTACTGAATCATAGAATCTCCTGAGTTGGAAGGGACCCATAAGGATCATGAAGTCCACCTCCACGCTCCACACCAGAGCATGTGACTGAGTGCATAGTTCAGACGCTTCTTGAACTCAGACAAGCTCAGTGCTATGACCACTTCCCTGGGGAGCCTGTTCCAGCGTGTGCAAAGAACGTCTCACCCTCTCAGCAAAGAACATCTTTCTAATGTCCAGACTAAACTTCTCCTGTCTCAACTTCATACCATTCCCTCGGGTTCTATTACTGGTCGACAAAGAGAGAAGATTGGTGCCTGTCCAGTCGCTCCCCCTTATCAGGAAGCCATGCCGCAATGAGGTCACCCCTCAGCCTCCTCTTCTCCAGGCTGAACAAACCAAAGGACTTCAGCCTCTCCTTGTAAGACCTCCAGAGAAGACTTACAACTAGAAATAAGACTAGAAATACTTGATGAGGTGAGAGTAAAGAAGATGAAGCCAGATGCTTCTCAGTGGTGCCCTGTGACAGGATGAGAGGGCAAAGGGCAGAAATTGATCTCCAAGATACTCCATTTATACATTAGAAAAAACATTTTTTTCCTGTGAATGTGGTCAAATACTACCATATGTTGCCAAGAAAGGTTGGGGATCTCTGTCCTTGGAGAAATTCAGAACCTGACTGTATATGGCTGTGTGTATCTTGCTCTGGCCGAGGCTTCTTTGAGCAGGTGGACTGGATTAAATGGTCATCTGAGGTCTCTGCCAACCTCAACTCTTCTGTAATTCTGTGCCTTTGTGCAGTCACTATACAAACATAACAGACAGATGGGAGAAACTGAGAAGTCACTAATATTTTCTTAGTATGCTTTCTGCAACAAGGTTTTTATTCAGACCTTAAATCTTAAAAATTAATACACTTTAGAAGTGTATTAGCATTAGAAGCACAGTTAGCTTTAGAAGCTCTTTTGTGTAACTTAATCTATGAACTTCTTCAGAGCTTTGACTGAATATTCCAAAAAGCATCACAAATTCTGCTCTCAAAGGCCCACTAAAGTACACCTTTTCACTTTTATTTTCCAAATTTATTACTAGACAACACTGTCACCCATTCTAATGAATAGGGTAATGCAATACTCACACTCCCTTGCAAGGTTATATATAACAATGCGACATACAACTTCAATAAATAAATGTTTTATTCATTTGTCATTCTGCAATAAAATATTCAAGTTAAAACAGTCAACAGCAAGAAACACTAACTCTCATCTTCTATGTTTCCTGTCAGATACACAAGAAGAAATAGCATCATCAAAGCTGAATTCTTGAAGGCGTTGCTTTGTGTTCACTATAAAACAAATGACAATTTAAATTATGGTCAAAGGTGTAGCTGTCAAGGGTTCGAAGTGAATGTGAAGAAAAATCCCAAGAATAATATGTCTATTTAAAGATAAATTGAATTAAAATTATTTTGCCATTCTGAAAAACGATTAGGGACACAAGAGAGCTAATTTAAATTCCTCAATTTTAAGGAAGAAACAGGAAAGGTTTATTGCTATGAGATAGATGAAACACTCAAGATACTTTCACCTGAAATGAAATGTAAAAGATGTAAAAGATGCAAGCCCAGGCAGTCTACCCACATACAGCAATGAGACCCATGTGAAAACAAAATGGACTAGACAGACAAGAGGAAAACACAGTAAGTGCAAAGCTCTGCAAAATCTGCCAAGACAAAGAAAGAAGGAGGAGTCACAGGTCCATTTTGAGACCATATACACACTAGGGAAATATTGATAGTCATGTGTGGTTTTTTTTTAAAGCTAATTGTTTAAACAGAAATATTCTAATCAGAGAGACATCAAATAGTGCTAAGAAATCCATTGGCAATGATCTTGGCCTTACAAATAACTCAGAGAAACCAATAGGGAGAAAGGGGGGCATTAATATGACTCCTTTTAATAGTGAGAAATTGACTCAAACTTGGTGACATCCATGCAGCAAGAGCTAATCACACAAGAAACAGATTTGGACTCTTGAATATAGCAAGCAGCTTAAATGTGATGTTTTGTATGGCACAAAGATGAAAATAAACCAAATCAGACCAGTCTCACTGAACATGGAGACAAAAGGGAACAGAAAACATGGTTTGCTTTCACTGAAAACAGTCTTGAGATACATAATTTGGTTTCTGTGTTCTATCTGACAAGTCTTGCAGATGACATTGATGACTCTGGCTTGGCATTCTAACGCTGATGCATGACAACAGACCTGAGGCTTTCCAGGGCAGGGCATGCTGCCAGCTCTTCATACATCCAATCCTGCTAGGGCAGCATCAAGCTACGAAACAGCTCAGCTTAAATGCTCATTGCCTTCTGAGAAGACAGCTACACAACCCATCTCACTCATTTTGATTTCCAGTATCTCTCAGGTGACTCAATTTTGCTCTTCTAGACAGTCTTGTGTTCATTCCAGAAGTTGAAGAGCCCACCCAGGAAACACTTTGGGGCTTTGGGGATAGACGGTATTATTTCAGTTCGCAGAATAATTGCTGACAGTGGCTTTAATACAGTCACCATGCTTCTAGTAACAAGGTGCAGAAAACAACTACAAAGTTCACTGACTTCATTTATGAATTCTACCCTTTTTCCTAACACAAAAAGACTCACAACTTAAGTCTAAAGGGTTTTAGTCATGGGGTTTTATTTGTTTGGTTTTTCCACTCTGGCTAAACTGCAGGTTTAATAGACACGTGGCGTTCTGGGCACTCTGTGACTCCGTACAAGAATGTGCTTGCCACTGGTGTAGGAAGATCTGGCAGAAAGGGTTTGCAGCAGGTGGCTGTGTCCCTCTTGCCTTGCAGCGCTGCCTGGTCTGTGCCCACTGGATAAAACTCAGCACTGCATGACTTTGAGTGCTACAGAAGAAAAACATGCAAAATGGAGACAGCTATTAGTTCTCTCTGGTCATCCCATCTTTCTCAGATTAAGAAGGCCGAGCGCATGCAACCAGGAGCAGCAGGCAGAGACAGAGACAGCTGGCTACCAAACTGCTACACTGAAATTTGAACGTGAAGGACTTCTTTCATAAAAGTGGTATTTTGAAGAGACATCTGAAAGAAGGTGGGAATGAGGGAGTTTGTAACATGTCTGTGGTGAAGAATTGGTCCTGTCATTGAAGGTGGAACAACTGAGTAATAGACTGGGTTGTGGCTAGTGTCAGATAAAAAAAAAACAAAACTCAGAAGGGAATTACTGGGAACCCAAAATTAGCCTTTAAAAAAACAAACCACAAGGATTTGTCTAGCAAATAAATTACCTCAATAGAACTTGGGATCAGAAGACCTGTGGGATAAAAAAGCATGTGTGGTACTTAGGGACATGGTTTAGTGGTGGTTTTGGCAGGTTAGGTTGATGGCTGGACTTGATGATCTGAAAGGTCCCATCCAACCAACATAATTCTATAATTCTACATAGAGGTATCTCCAATAATCACTGCATTGCAACCATCATTCATGCCTGGTGTGTGAAGAACACGGATGCTTTGTCTGGTGCCATGCCTGGTGTCTGAAGGAAGGCTGAAGAGCGTCACAAGTCTGCCCACTCCAGTTGACCCCTCACATCCCTTACATGGCCAAACCAGCAACGCCATTGGCTCCACTGCAGTGATGGATGTACAAACCAATGAAGTATCATACCAGTACACTTAAAGTAGTCCAAGGCAGAGAAGCCAAAATGGCACCTAAAATAATGCCTGGTGCTCAAAGTAAATGCACAGCTAACAAAGTAATGTTGTTTTGGTGTTAAGCAGCGAGCAGATATCCTGTAAGCTGGGAAGCTAAATACACATATGGATAAGAAGGTAATCGGAAAAGACACAGTTCATAGCTTTTACCAACAAAGCTTGTATGAATTAAGAGGATAAAAGCATGCCTCATTCTTGGTCTTGCTCAGATATTCCTGTATTTGAAGAACCAAGAAACAGGCAACTGAGACACATACTAGCAGAGCACACAAATTTTAATGCATTCAGATGGCAAAATAGTAAATGTCTCTTTTTTCACAGATATAATAGGTTTTTACTCATCCGAAGCCAATGCTAGCTGCTAGCAGAAGACATCACTTGCTATTTCTAAAGGAGAGTTTGACAGTCCCCACCTACAAGGTTCCCAGAGCAACACACAGGCTTTTCTCAACTAGCAAAGTACTATTTGCAAATTGAATCAAAACTTGGAAGAGATTTGGTCACTGCAGACACATTTTCCAAAGGACTTGAAAAAGTGCAGAGAGGCAAAGTCCAGAGCTGGATTATGTTAATCCGATTTAAAAGAAAAAAAAACAACAAGCCTGTCCAGTCTAAGATAGAAGGCAGACTTACTGCTGAGGAAAGATCCTGCATAAAGTAATTATGGCTGTTACTAAGGCATGGCTGGGACGCTGTAATTCCAGCCCTTTTATCAGTCTCAAGGCTCTCAGTACTATATGGAGTTTTGTTCAAAGCCAACAAGAGAGTTATTTTTGAAGTGCTGGAGAAATATGACAGAAGGAATATATGATGGTCATTTAGGGATTGAAGGAAATCATAGGAGAGAGCTAGAAAATACACAATTTAATAAAAAGTGGTATCAAATATAAAGTTCAAGAAAGAACTTTATGAAAAAAAAATAAGCCCACAAACAGTGGCGTGAAAAAGGTTCTAGAAGATTGTCACATATGCCAAAACTAGAGAGACAAGTTAAGCAGAAGAAAAGATCTGTAAAAATGTGGGCACAGATTTTTTGCGGCATCTGGAAAAAACAGCTCACAGATTTTTAGCCTTATTTCAGCGAGGCAATGGCACCACGCAATTCCAAGCTTATACCTATCAACTGTATTTTTACTATCCCTGGTGAAACTGCCATGGTGCCCTCTGCCATCAGCTCCTGATTGGAAGTTGTGAATTTAAGTTGTTTGAACTAAAGTGTTATTTCAGACAGGTCATGCCAATTTGCATTATCCACATCTGATGAGCAGAAAATGATGTCAAAGTAAATGCTGAAAAAGATATCAGAGAAAGATTCAATTCTGTGATTCTGTGAAAGATCTTGGTCCACACAGAGCAACACAAGGCAGCACCAATGACTCTCTGGTTGCTCGTTTTGTAGAATAGAAAGCTGAAAACAAGAAACCTGCAATGAAGAAAACTGATACCAGAGTCAGAGGGACCTAATGGATTTATACAAAGGTAGGCAAGGAGGATCAAAAAGCTTAGGAAGATCTGTGGTGCCACTTCCCAACAATTTCATGCAAGCCAATGCTTGATGCAGAGGCTGCCAACAGCAGGGGCTTCACCACCGGCAGCCCTGTACTGATGCCAACAGGTGGCATCTCCCCAAAATCCCAGCAGAATGGTGCTCGCCCAGAGCCAGGGCACGCTGCTACAAAATGCCAGAGTTGTGATGGCTGGGAAGAGACCCAGAGGTCCTGGAGTAACTCAGCACTGCTAGCCAAGTTAATTCGCCCATTAGAATTAGGCTCTCACATTTTTACACTAATTATTAACCGCTAGTATTTTTACATTCACCCAGAAACAGAGGTTCCAGCTTGGCTTGTATAAACTAGCTGCAACAATGTGCAGAGGCTCGCATTGTGCACATGAAAGAGGTAGGACTCAAGTCAAGAAAATCCAAAACTCAGCTGCACACAAAACCTGCCAGTAGCCTGTAATGTAATATTCTGCAACAGCAAAAGAGTTTTAATTTTTAATACAAACGTTTGGTGGTAATTTCTAATTGAAAATATTATAGATTAGTTCTAAAAGGAACAGCTTGATGCTTGCAGCTGAGTTAATAAATAATGAAGCTTTCTTCAGGACCCGCTCTCTATGTATTCCTGAACTGCAGGCAGCTAAGGCAGAGCTGTCTTGGCCTTTCTGGTTGAGATCATGAATCTAATACATTGCATCTAAAATTCTTAAAGCACCTTCAACATCTTTCAGAAGCATATATGAGGATAACTCACCAATGTGCAGTCTGGCATGATGCTGACAAGCTTCACCCTTCTGTTCCAGAATGGCAACATAATGCTTTATGTCACCAGTGATTGGTCACCATTGGTCAGATAAACTCTGTTTTTCAAGAACATAATGGCAATATTTGGCCTTCATAACAATCCAGAAAAGAGCAACTAACACCTGAGAATATTTGGTCCAGGCACCAGTTTTCCCAGTACTAAGGATCTACTTTAGGGTAAGTTACCAGGACTAATATCAAAGCAGTTGGTGTGCCCCATTAAACAGTATAACTATGTCATTTCAGGTTATAAATATGCCAAACTTCACAACAGGCCCATAGTAATATGAATGCAACAAATTCTACTGCATGTTTGTAAAATAAAAGCCAAATACAGAACTAACCACCAAATTATTTAGCTTGATTGGTATATCACAGACTATTTTATTTTTCTGTAGAAACTCCTGTAACTGTAGTAGCATTTAACTACAGAAAATTTTCCAAGAAGGGATTCAGTTTTGATTTCAAAATAGCACAAAAATTTCATTTCTCTTGTTAGGTTTTTCTACAGTTAAGCATCCTTCTGAGAAGAATTTGTGCCAGATTGCTCATTTGAATTTCTCTGGCTTTGCCTTCCAGCTACCAGATCTTGTTGAACCTCAGTCCAATTGAGTAAAGAGACTTTTGTGACTACTTTTTATCTCCCCACTTCTTTATACACAACACAAGAAGTCATTTCTCAGTCTTCTTGCTGATCTAAAACACAGATTAGGTTTCACAGCATAAAGCACTTTTCCCAGCCCTCAAATACTTTCTGAACCACATTCATCCATCGCATGCCTCCTTTAAAAATGCATCAAAGGAACAGGACATAATGCATTTATGTCAGTCTCAAAGATGTCACCTCCTGCTGTGAAATCAATTCTCTACTGATGACTTGTAAAACTCACATTCTCTTCAATGTTGTGTCTTAACTAGTCCCTAACTCTAATTTGCCTTTTGGCTGTACTCGAGTATGTCTCTTTGACTAAGCCCAAGCTACCAAATAGTAAGGATTACTTTTCAGTGATACTCTTCTGAAACGAAATTTACCATTTCACCAAGCTTTGAGTTATCCACAAATTTTATGAGTAATCATTTTGTGCTTGGTTCTTCACTGCAACTGAAAATGCTAAATAGTATCAGGATTACTCCTGATCCTTCACACTAGCCCACCAAAAGCCTCCCCTCTAGTCATGATTTTTCAATGGCAATCAGCATATGTGATCTGCAAATCTCTGCTTCCACTTCACTGTGATCAGCCCCTGTGTGTGAGTCATATACTTAACTCCCTCTTCACACTCCTCTGCAAATAGCCTGTAACTCATGTATTGCAGTGCAAAGCCCTGCAATATCTCTTTCATGCCATAATCCCACTCAGCAGCCAGCTGGGCAGCAGATACCTTGTTCCACCAACCGATTCTGTCCTTTCCTTCAAATACGAATACAAACCAGTCTGTAGAGCTATGTTGCTCATATCACAAATGCATGTACAAATGCATGCCTACCTGGAAGGAAGATGCTGCTGTATCGCACCACAGTGCAAAGTTCCATGAGTTGATGGGGCCCTGGACTTGGATAAGGTCTCTGAAAGGATGACTTCCAGCTCCAGTTCTGAAACTCTACTATCACATAATCAGATGTGCAAAACCAGTCCTTTCTCACATTAATAGAACCATGGTGCTCTTGCACACCATGAGGACAGGAGATCTGAAAAGCCTTGAGATATTGTGGATCATTGCAGAGAGCTTTCCAACCCACTGAGTTTTTTTTTTTTTATCATGATGGGAATATAATTTAATACTAAACCACCAGATTCTTTATCTTTTCTTTGAACCTCCCTAGCCAAACTCTACTATGATAAAGAAGAATGTGATTAAAAAAAAAAAAAAAGCAGCCCATGGAACTGTACAGCTGTATCTACAATATTGTTACATAAATTAAATGTTAATAGGAATATGGATGAGGCTATTTTCAGGATCACAGTGCTCAAATAATCTTACGTACTTTATATGCCACTGACTTTTTTGCTTAAAGATAATGTTTATTAGTCCCACTTCTACTTTGTGCTCCATCGAGATTAATTCTGCACTGGGTGTCTTTGTAACAGTTGTGCTACATTTTATTAGTTTATACATATGCAAGTAGATATTTTATTCAGAAATATGAAACAGAACCATTATACTGTCTAGTTAAGGCTAGTTATTGCTCGAGAAAGGCAGGGATACAAAAGAGCTAAATAGGATTTTAATAATGCAGATTTTATTGGGAGAAAAGGCACAATAAACCAGAATGTGACTCTGTTATTTAATCTAGAAGAACTACAGAAATGAGAATTTAATCTTGAATGTGCATCGTGCAGGAATGCTATATACAATTTACTAAACTAAGTTGTTGCCTAAGGCTCATGAAAATAAGTAAGCAAACTAGAAAAGATTTGAGAAATGCATTAGACTCGGGAAATTAATGAATTAGGTTAAGCCACACTAACAAGGAAACAGATTTCTCCATGCTCAGACTAATCAGTGAAACTTTGTTCCATATGAACTCCTACTGTACGTGCATACATTTCTTCAGCAAGCCCAACTCCCTTCCTCCCTAAACTGCATCTCCCAGTCTTTTGCTCTCTCCCAGCCCTGAAAGCCCCCGTTTCTCTGTGGTCTCCCAGCAGCCAGGTAGGAGCACAGTGTGGGAGCAGCCAGCAGTACACACCAGGCAGAGGGACCTGCTCACACTGTGGGTTTCAGACTTTGCTCTGTGGGAACATCAGTAAGGTCGGTTTTCTGCCCCAACACCCTTTTTCAGAGCTTTGTAGGGCTTAGTGCATCCAACTGCTCCACTGCTACCTCTGAAATACCTCTTTTCATAAAAAAAGAAGCAGCAGGGATGTGAGCTTCAAATAATGCAAGTGACAGAAGAATCCATGTACATTTTCCATGAACTGCTTTGCTTTTAACAAAGATGGGTAAATGTGTGCAGCAACTACCTGCTACATGTGGAAAAAGCAGGGGGAGAGGACACACATGCCCTGTTTTCACAGATTTACTCTTTCTTAACTAAATCAAGTCCTAACTAAATAATTCACAATAAATGAAAAAAGAAGCTGTTGTCTCTCATCTCTATGCCTCTCTCTTAGCTGACACCAGGTACCTCCCTCTCATCTGAGTCATCACTACAAGGAAATAAAGCCAACAGTGAGGTGACAGTAATACAGGAAGGCTCTTTTTTTTTTTAATCCTTATAGTTTCCATGCTGCTGCTCACTCTGACATTCAAAGCAGCAGCATGGAGCTTTCACATGAACATGAGTTAGAGACAGAACAGGGAGAACAGCTGCAAGCGCATCAAAGGGACATGGAGCTCCAGCAGTCCAAAGCACAAGGTATGCAGCTGTGAGCCCTTTTGCCAAGCCCTAGCAAATTTTTTCTGAGTGTTTTGGATTTGTAAGGCAAGGTTTTGGTAGTGGAGGTGGGGCTGCAGGGGTGGCTTCTGCAGAGAGACGCACGAAACTTTCCCCAGGTCCAACAGAGCCAATACCAGCCAGCTCAAGGACAGACCCACCATGGACCAAGGCTAAGCCAATCAGCAAAGGTGGTGGCATCTCTGGGATAACATATTTAAGAAGGAAAAAAAATAAATCTTGACCAGTAGTTTGTTTTGGGTTTGTTTTTCTTTTTTTTTTTTTGCTGCCAGAGAAAGGATTGAGATTTAAGAAACTTTGCAAACACCAAGGATGGTGAAGAAGGAGGGGCAGGAGGTGCTCCAGGTGCCAGAAGAGAGATTCTCCTGAAGCCTGCGGAGAAGACCATGGTGAGGTAGCTGCCTTGCTGCAGCCTGTGGAAGATAAGAAGGAGTAGAGATCCCACCTGTAGTCTGTGGAGGACCCCCATGCTGGAGCAGGTGGAGACACCTGAAAGAGGCTGTGATCTGATGGGAAGCCCACACTAGAACAAACTCCTGAAAGGACCTGCAACCTGTGGAGAGAGGGGCTCACACCAGAGCAGGTTTGTTGGGGAAACTTGTGACCCCGTGGGGGACTGTGCCATAGCAGTCTGGGCCTGAAGGTCTGCACCCTATGGAAGAGACACACACTGGGGCAGTTAAAGAAGAAACACAGCCCGTAGGAAGGAGGACTCACATTGGAGAACTTCATGGAGGACTGTCTCCCATGGGTGGGATCGCATTCTGGAGCAGAGTAAGAGTGTGAGGAGTCCTCCCACTGAAGAAGGAACAGCAGAGACAACATGTGATAAACTGACCACTGATAAACACCCAAACCCCATCGGCCTGTGCTGCTGGGAGGGAGGAGGGAGAGAAATCGGAAGTGAAGTGGAGCCACAAAGAAGGGAGGGGTGGTGGGAGGTATTTCAAGAATCACTTTTATTTCTAATTATCCTTCTCTGTTTTGATTGGAGAATAAAATGGATAAATTTTATTCCTTGTTGAGTCTGTTTTACCTGTGACAGTAACTGCTGAACGATCTCTTCCTGGTTTTATCTCGACTCATAAGCCTTTTGTTTTATCTTCTCTCCCTTGTCCAGCTGAGGAGGGGAGTGACAGAGTGGCTTTGGTGGACATCTGGCCTCCAGCCAGGGTCAACCCACCACACTGAGTTTATTTTCCTTGTAGGAGAGGAACTGGCAGAACAAACTAACTATCTTCTCAGTACAGGATGTTTATTTTCAACAGTCCAGCTGCCCTTCTTCCTGAAGCCGGAACAACAACAAGCAGTGCTCAGGCTACTCTGTTCAGCCAAGGCTTCAGACTGGGCATTTCTCCCCTCTCCAGGAAAATCTCTTGATATCTTCATCTCCCTCTCTCCAGGGGTCTGCAGAGACTTGTGTGCCAGACACAGCACCTCCTGCTTCTTTGATGACAGCTTCATGTTTGACCATATACCCCTGACATTCTCCTGCTTCAGACAATGAAGTCAGAGACCAGGGAAACTGCCCATTGAACCTCCTTCCATGGGGTTGCATGGAGGACACAGAAATATGTTGTCACTGCGCTTTGTCTGTACTATCAAGAATAAAAGTTAATAAGGAGACTTGAGATTACTAATGGAACAACTATAACAAACACCCAAAGCTTTCACAGCAAGTTTGTCTTGGGATGTTTCGTCTTGAGAGGGGAGTTCATGGTAACAGGTTACTTTCTTGTGGCCGATACCTTGATTATTTTGTGGGAACATAAAAAACTGGAGTATCTGCCTCCAAGCATGTACTGTAAGATCACAGGAACTGGACTTACAAAATGAAGAGACCTGCATAAACTTAACAAAGATCAAACTTCTTGGGTACTAAAATACATAACGTCTGCATCCAAAACAATTTTCCCCTCTTTTGCTTCACATGGGATAACAACCACTACAGACTATGTCCTGTGGCAAAATCTAACAGTAATTACATCTGCCCAAAGCCCCTTCACACTTGCCTTGCATAAGAAAAAAGCAAATAATTTGACAGAAATTAAATCTCCCACTTTTCTGGAGAGTTCAACCACAATGACCATGAGGGTCTGACTCTCATCAGAAACAGAAGGTAGTTCACTGCTACTGCTGATGCCCATCGAACCTTCCTTGCCCACCTAAGCTGAGGTTAGAGTGTAATCACTACTCCAAGACAAAACATCTTTCTGTGGTGCTTTATCACTAGAGCCCCTTTTCATGGAAACATTCGTAGTATGGAACTATCACCTATGAAATGTGAAATACTGGCCCAAGACCACCCAGCTGTACAGGTTCTAGCTGCTGAGGTACTTTCTGTACCACCTTCCCACCAGCCACTTCTAGATGGGCTCATCTTTATGCCCTTTCCCTCCCTCTAGCTATAAAAGGAGATTAGGCAATGTTCTCTTCTTTCATGTTCTTACCAACAATGCATGTCTCCATCCAAGTGCTTCAAGAAGAAAACTTATGTCTTCTTTGGTTTCTCTGCAAACATGAGTCCACTTCTGTAAGGTACTGAACCACAACACATAACTGCACTATCCACACTGCTCTTTCCTCCTTTATCGCCTACTAGAAAAGGCCGCTACCTGCTCTGACTGTACCAGATGGAAAAGCACAGCAATATAACGTTAGCACAGCATGGCAGAAGTGCAGAATTGCCTCATAGTGTTAACATCTTGTCACCTTGCTAACATGGCCATCTCACCACGATTACATACAAAAAAGCCACTGTACATCACTGTCTTGTTTTCTATACCAGGAACGTGACTTTCTCCATGCCTTCCCATTCTCCTCACTTTCCTACTCTTCTCTTTTTATTTTAGTAATATTAGAAATGGAGAGTCCCACAGACTAGAGATCACATTCCTGGGTTTCATTCTCTTAAAACATCTCTGCATACATCTGTACATACATGCCTATAGCTTTCTTCCATTCTAAGGCTTTAATCCAGAATTAATGATTATGCATTAATCCTGACATCAAGATGGTAGAAGTTCACAAAATATTAAAAATCATGAGATAACCTATTCATAAAATACAGACATTGAAAAAGGACACAGAGAGTCTTCAGTCACAGAAACATACTGAAAGACGCAACATCAGCAGCTCTTTAAACCCAAAAAGATAAAACTGAAATATCTCTATTTTTTGAGAGAATTATTTTTAAGAATTCATTGGTGAGGAAAGTATTGAGCTTTATGTTCATGGCTCTACAGCTACATTTCTTAAATTAAGCTCATTTCCTTATCCCCATCTTTCCACCCCCATAAACATCAGCTCATTAATTTAAAAATGCAGAATGAATAAGAAAGAGGCAATTTGAGACAAGGCACTGTAGAAAGTCACTGTGACGGGTGTTCAAAGAATGAATCAGTACTTGACTTCCCTGTTTTTTTCTCTTCCTTATGCATCTGCTTTTGGCTACTTTTCTGATTTCCTCTTGATATGTGACCCTATCGGAACCTCAAAGAACTCCTGGAGAATTGGGAAGCTATAGGAAAAAAAAAAGTCACAGTGTTTCCAGTGCCTCCTGTCTGGCTTTGGATAACCTTCAGGCTACTCAAAGCATGTAATTTGTTGAGAAATACAGCTTTAGACTTGCTGGTTATCATTAATAGCTGCTTTTACATAATACTGGCTTCCCATTGAACTCAGAAAAATCACAAGTTCCTTGCTAGCAATCAGGTCTTCTCCCAGGCAAGAGGTAGGGTACCTACAGGAGGGAACCAGTGCTTGTAGTATTTCTGGTGTCTGCAGCAAGTCATTCTTCAACCTTACAGTGAATGTGGATTAAATCAGATCAGACAAAAATTTGTACCCAAATTCCGTTAACATCATATTATTCCTAATTAGCACAACTGTTACAAATGAATATAATAAAACATATATATAACTTGACTTAGTCTTTAGCAAGACACACTCCCTGACTGAAATATTCAGTACTAAAACAAGACCATGATGACATGAATGTAGGAAACAAATGGTTCAGGACACCTGGGTGGAAAACAAAGATAGATTCCTATGGAAAGTAATTCTAGATTCACATACTTCATAGATTATTTTTTCTCTTCATGTTTCACAAAGAAATATAGAATTATTCATGTTGGAATTACCTCTGAAGGTCATCCAGTGCTCACAGCAGCCTTAACACTGAATCCAGACCAGGTTGCTCAAGGTTTTATCCAGTTGGGTCTTGAAAACTTTCAAGTATGGAATCTCATGACCTAATAAGCAACTGACCAAGGATGAGGATGTAGTTCATTCTTGGTTTCTTACTTAATCTTTGTCCTGTTTGCTGACCCCATCAGCACAGATACCAAGTAACACCAAACAGCTGAATGAGCAAAGCAGATGTGCAAGACTTTCTGCCCAATTTTGCAGCCTGTCCTCACTTCACAGAAACAGAAGATCAACTGCTCTGTCTGAATAGCGCTTCCTCGCATTCTGTAAAATCATATTAACAACCTGTTAGAATAGCAGAAGTGCAATGGCAACATGAGTCTTCCATAGTCTTGGTCTATTTCTCTATGTATCTGAGCTGTAGATAACAAACCATTCAAGCAACATCACCAGTTCTGCTGTATCTTTTCTGTAGTGCTCTAGTTGTGATTCTTTGTGCATCAGAAATTGTTCAACCTAGAAAATACTATGAGGGTGTGAGATTTTCTGGATGAATTTCAGTGCAAAGATGTGGCCAAACATAGCATTATACAGTTGGAGTTTACCAGAAAGAGTGTACACTTGTAACCAGGGACACAAATAAAAGGCATCTGCAAGAAGAGGCTCTATTTCAATAGAAAAGCAGGGTTTTCCACCTAAAATGTGACATGCCAATAATGCAAACATGAAGAAAAATATTCTCAGTTCTCATTCAGTTTATGAGCATAATGTCAAGCCTTCTCCAATACACACATATTGAGTAGCTCTTTGCTTCAATAAAAATACATACAGAATGTATCAGGTTTTATTTTTCTTCACTGAAGTTTAAAAAGCATTAGGAGTTTACTCAGCATACCCAGAAAAGGCTTCAATTTTTAAAGGGGCTGTAGAAGTGGGATTTGAAGTTGTGTCACTGAATCTTAACCTCTGAATCTCATCTGATTATACAGCCAACCCCACGGTACCCAGAATTTCCCACACATTTTTGAAGATGCTTGTCAGCCTGTCTGCCATGATTGCCTGCAGAAAGCAGCCCTTAACCGATGAGTCATATGAAAACACAGTATGTATATATACGATAGTGTGCAGTTTCATTGACCTTCGCCATATCTAAACACTTAGAAAGCATCTCTCTTCTATGAACACTTCACAGGGAAACTTTTGAACACTTCTGTATTTTCCTATACTCAAGGAAATATATATTTCACTTTCTGTGAAAATGGGTTTTCGCGCTGTTTTACAGCTGATGTATATAATTTTCATCAAATCCTACCTGCATTCACCATTCTCCACTGGAATTAGTAGCATATAATTTGAGCAGGAATATTTAAGAGAAATACACAGTGGTTTTAAAAGGCAGAAACGGCGCTTGCTTATGATAATATTTGCAGCCCTTCCATCTAAATTCCCACACAGATTGCACATACTCCCACAGAGATGGAAATTAATAATATGTGAAATACCTGTGCAGCTTGAGCGTCACAGTTCCATAAACAGTAGCAAAGCCCAGAAGACGAACCCATCTTAGGAGAACACAGCGAAATACACTTGGCTCAAAATACAAAATGACAACCTATAGAACAGAAAGATAGAGAGAGCTTCAGTACTGCTTTCATGTGAAAGTAGTTCTTCATTCAAATGCAGAATAGTTGCAAAACAGGACAGCAGACATATTTCAGCTCGTACTGCTGTATATTTAGATCTTCTAGTAAAGTGAAGGGATGATCAGATCAACCAGTTGGCACAGTTCTAGGCACCAACTCCTTTTGAAGGGAGCTGGCAAAAGCCCTGTGGCAGACTGTGAAGTGACAACACTTTTAAATGCATTTCCACTGACTTTTCTTAACCAAGTGAAAACACGTACCAAGAGAGAAGGATAGAACAGACAAGGACATTTTCCTTGAGCTATTACAGTAATATGTAGCTGGCCTATTTCTGGTTTGATGGACTGTATTTACTAGGTTATGCTTCAAAGTCACTCCTTCTAATAAACCTAGCAAAATGATAATTGCTCATTTTTCTCTGCCAACTATTCTGCCACACCAAAAATGATTGCAGTAGATGTTCTCTGTCCAAACCCCAACGCCTCGATCTCATATTTGACTCTTTCTTACTTCTCCCCATATATTTTTCCTAAGCTGTAGAAAAACTCACTATGCATCACCAATTTCTTTTTGTTCATATATGTATTTTTCTGATCAAAACAGAAAGGTTCTACTGGCCTTTTGCTCTCTCTACCTAGTATCACACATGAGGACAATATTCAGTAACATAAAGCTACTTCTGCAGGTGCAGTGCCTAGAAAAGCATCATTACAAAAAAATATGCCACCCTTACCTAAAACAAGGCTGCTTAAATAGTGGACTTAGTCTCAATCTGAACCAGGAGTTCATTTCTTCTCGTGTTAACAGATGTTGTCCCTCGTGTCCTGAGAGATGATTCCATATTCCCACTGACCTGGCCCCACCACGAGCCTAGCGATTGGGGTGTACATTGTCCTCGCCCCACTTGCAGACCCTGCTTGGTCCAGAAAAGCTATCTCCAGTGCATCCCATCCATCTGACCAGGCCCTGGTAAAATGACCCAATGAACTGCAGTACAAATTAATTGGGTAATCCTGGTCTAGAAGCAGAAAATACCAAAATATTTCAGGCCATCTGCCACAGCTTCATTTAGAATCAGTACATTCTGGCAGTAGAGGTAGTATTGTGCCTACCGGCTGCTTTTTCTATGTGGGAATTCAAGCCCAGGATATTGGCCAAAAGCCCAGCACTACGTCCTTCGGGTGACATAAACAGATTTAGGAAAGTGGGGGCAAAAATGGCAGACATGTGGGCTGAGATAGAAGAAGCTGCTCTGCTTCACTGACTTTTTTGGTTTTCTTTTACAGCAGAATCAAGCTATTTCTTTTAAAAATATGGTTTTTTGAATCAAACCATGGCACAACATTTAATCTGCTTTTTTCACTGTGGTTGGACTGACATATTTCAAGGTAGGCATTTTCTGGGAATCTGACAAATTCTGCATGTATGGAAGGGAACAGCATTAAGCAAAAGGCCCACTTCTCCTTAGAAGATCAGCTAGAAAACCAAAACGCATCCACATGTGCATGGACATGCTTGTGTAAATAGAGCATCCAGTAAAACGTTCCTCAAAAAGACCTGAATGATAGTAATGACCCCTTATCCTAACAGACAGCTATACACACTAGGACAGTTGCAGAACCAGAGCAAAGTCTGCAGCAGTAACCTACCTCCTGAGGTTTGCCAGGGGGTGTAAAACACCCTGTTTCATCTTCAATGCCTCCAAACTAGAAAAACAATGCCAAAAAAGACTGGCATGCAGACTCTTAGTATTTCAAAGTTGATCTGAAAGCAGAGTTTTTCAGATGACTGAAACGGGAAAGTCTGAAAACTTTCCAGGCACAGAATTTTCTGAACAAGGGCACCAGCTCTCTTTGCCATGTAATCTGACACAGCAATTTTATCTGCAGTTGCTTACTGAAATATTAACTGCTTGTATCTAGAAAATCTGATTGATTTGCACTGAACCATTTGTATGGGCAGCTGAGGCATTTGGCTAGCTATCAACCAAGAAAACACCACTTCCGACGCAGCACGGTACGAGCTGGCATGTAGCAGCTCACCGTGAAGGTTGCAGAGGCAAACCTCTGCTGGAGAAAACTGTTCTCATTTCTACATATGAATGTAGATGCATTTGACCTACACATGAACTACTGCCCGGTGGTCAACTACAAGCAGCCAAAGACTTGACCCAACTTTGATTACCTTTTGGATCTTCTAAAAATCTGTTCCAATGTTTGTACAATGGACAATAGCTGCAATGCTCTCTCAAGTGTCAACATCCATTTTCACCTATTCTTCCATAACTTGCATCTGCTTTGGCATGGACCAAGGCTTTGAACAGCCAGAACTGCTACACTCATATCTTGCCTATTTCTTAGGCCTTCCAGAAGTTTATTCTCATAGTATGCCCTTCCCATCAGAGCTCAGGGAGATGTTCAGTTGAATGCCCTCTCTAACCTTCTGTCAGCAATAAGTCTTTTATAATCACAGTGAATTTTAGGGGCACAGTTTTTAAATTGAATAATCTTGAACAGATCGGAACCAAGAGGCTACAGAAATACTGTCCTGGAATCTCAGAACACCAAAAGCCATGTTTAAGTTTTCAATCTTCGTGGAATCACCATCTTGCAAAGAATATATATCTGGTGAAAAGTACAAATGCTGCATTCCATCCCTCACTCTCCCTAATTAAAAACAACAATAACAAAAAACAACCAACCAACCAAACAAACAAACAAAAAAAAAAAAACCAAAGAAAGGAACATATCACAGACAAGTCTTGCTTTGGCTTCGTATCAGCCTCTTCTACCTTCTGGTTATCAGAACCTCCATTCCTTACTGTTCTTCCCGGAGATAAGCCTTCCTGAAAGCGACAAGCAATATGCAGCAGTAGGATGTTGAGCTTCAAGCAAGTAGTGTTGGATGAGCACAGGATTCACTCAGATTCCCAGGCTGCTCCAAAGAGAACAAGGGAATCCCATCTGCAGGTCTAAAAGACTACTTGGTCAACCAAAAATCTGGCAATAATTCATTCTCCCTTTTTGCTTTTATAATGCATTAGACCATGACAGCATTAAAATGCTTAAAGGGTTTGCTGATGGATGTTACAAAACCTATTTACAGTACATAAGGAAATGTGATATCCTCTGTTTTGCCAGCTCCTGAAATCCATTTAAATACTGGACATCAGTTTCTGTTCCTTAAACAAAAAAGATCTGGGGAAAATATATTTGCAAACCAGAAGAAAAGAATTCAGACAGTTCCTGTTAATGTACCAGTTACTGCAGCTGTACATGAGACTTCCTGAACTGTGGCTCATCTTTATCATTTGGACAAATGCATTTAGATGTTTGCTTTTAACCTCAATGTGTTTTATGCTATTATTACCCTTGCCAAAACATTGTCCCAGTAGTCACGCTACCACTTGTGGAGTCAGGGATGTAAAGACTTTCTAAGGTCATCAGCTAGCTGTCAAGTATGTTTAGAGATGGAGAATTACAGACATGGAAGAGAGATTTAGCTTGCTGACACAGCATTCAGCCAGCTCAATTATTCAGCTGACATGATGAACAGGCACACACACGCTCTAAAGACAATGGCTAAAGTCAATACAGGCACCTCGCCCACTATGGCAAATTTTTGTTATTGGAACAGGTAGGAAAATAAAAGTGCAACGAGAACTAACATTGAACTATTTAGTGTTCCAAGCATAACAGACATTGTCCTCACAAAAAAGTACTTAAGTTTCTTAGTACTTAAGTTTCTTAAATGATATACAGCATTTAGAAAAATTCTTTAAAAAAAAAACAAAACCAGAGCACTATAATGTTAACAGTGAACAATATATCTGTGCAACACAAAATATTCTTTTCTGTACACATTATAAGATGATTAATTTTGCCTTTCACCTTGGGCACCACAAAATATTTTAATATGGTGCAGTTCTGCAAAGCACATTGACCAGGATGTGATCTGCCTAAATCAGACATGTAATTTCCACCTACACTGTAGTGATCTAGCAAGGTAGTCCTAGTTCCATTGATAACTCATGGATAAAGGCATGTACCTTGAAGAACCCGGAAGGAATTGGACCTTGAAAAAGTACATGGAATTGTCAGTGCTCTAAATCTAATTGCTGGTCTTCACTTGGACAGCAAGCCTTTGATAGCAAATCTTTGAGTGCAACTGTCCAACCAATTCCTTATCCTCAAAATGGTCTATCTGTCAAATCCATGTCTCTAATTAGGATGTTGTGTGGGACAGTTTCAAAATCATAGGATGGTTTGAGTTGGAAAGGACCCTTAAAGATCATATAGTTCCTAGTGCTGTGTACAGGGATGTTACCAATGCTAGATCCATAGAAATGAGAGGCAGAGCTTAGAATCTGAGCATCATCAAGATCAGCTGGTTATGGATCCAATGTGAAAGTCATCTACTTCAGATAAAATTGATACAGAAGTATTATTTTTTGTCTAATTTTCAAATAACCAAATTTGTCTTAAAAGTGTGCCCAGTTTTCCCAGAAAGCTTTATAGGAAAACTACCCACTTTTTAAATTTAACTTGAGAATTTGCTGCAAGTACACTGCACAGTTCAATGCAGGACATGACGCAGCCATTTAAGATAATGCCTTTTGGGCTAATTCCATTAACAAGCATCCAGGAGATACTCTGAAGAGATACATCCGATCTGTTCCACTGCCCAACACCATCTGCCCTTGCCTGACTGCAATAGCTGTTTTGGGCTGTTTCTAGGCAATTCTGCTACAGAACAAGCCATCAGACGGTTCCTCTTGATATCCTGCTGTGCTTTGAGACGGGCAGTCTTCTTCTTTTGCCGTATTTCAGTAGTTTCTTTCAACTCATAAAATATCCTTCAAGGCAACCTAGTACATCAACTCACCTATTAATGCTTCAATCCTAATACTGAACAGGGATTTTCCACAACAAAGATGCTGTTTGCAACATTAGATAAGCATGCCATCCAAACTTGTAACAGTCTGGCACTACGCTTTCTAGAAAAGGGACCAATCCACTTGTATGTGGGAACACTGCCATCTCAGCAGATGGGCATGAATGAAGGCAGTCGTGAGCCTGTGTATGCTATGGGCACCACATCACACTGTTCAAAACATGATTCACAGCTCAGAGCATCTGCTTAAATATTAGTGAATGCACAACACATTATCCAATCCTTGTACTACCAACAAATATTTCCGGTGCAACTACACAAAATATTCCAGAGGTATGATAACAGCTGAATATATACTTAGGCTAATTACATAAGAATACTTCCTCTCATGTCCCTCACATTTTTTAAACAACATGTGCTTTTTAAGCCATAACTTTTTATTCTGGTAGGCATGTGGACAACAACATGATCAAACCCTGTTACCCTTGCATATCTCACAATTTTAAAGCAGACTTGGGCTGGATCATTAGCTCAATGCCGCTGTAAAGCACCCAGTGGCTGAAGGAAACCACGGTAACTACTTGGTAGGTTTTATCCTTGCCTTCACACTGGAATGGAATCAAGTTCCCTCCCTGTACAGAGCATTGGAAGCACACTGCTGCAGGGGACAATGCATTTCAGACAAGATGTATCTTGAAGTCAAAATACTTTTGCCCATTTAAGATCTTTTTGGTTTCTTCAACAAAAGAAGACAAGTTTTTTCTAGCTGCCCACGTGAAGTCCAGTCTGAAATTTTGACTTTTAAAAAGCTCATTTCTCTCACATTATACTTTCAGCTGTAGATAGGTTTTCTCCACTGCCTGTCTAAAACTGTATATTAAACCTTTGGCTGTGCCTGTAAAGCCTTTTGGGAGTCTACGATGCAGTATAAGTGCACAAACACCAGCCCTGGTGTAAAATACAAAGACAGGCTTCTAGAACTTGATTCATCAGCATGTTTGCTACCTCTAAGTTTTATTATACTTTGAATTCATCCCCATCAGGCAATAACAGCAGATCTCTAAAGCTTTTTATGGAACATATTTTTTACAGTGGAGCTCATTTAGCCTCCTGAGAGATTTATCTGGTGATTAACCAAACAGAACCTTCAAGATTATTCTGTTTTGACATAAGACTGCATACTTTAAGTGCCTTCTTCTTGATATATCTGCAATTATTTTTCCTCTTTTTTCTTTCCTGTTCATAAGGCAGATCCAGATAACACTTGAGAGGGCAACTCTGAACAGGTTATTCTGAGGAAAATAAACATCCATACCCTTCCAGGGTGCTGCCATGTCTTTCCTTCAATTTGAAGAAAAAACAGTATGTCACAGATCTTACCAGCTCTGGAAATACTGATTTTTAAGTGATCTGAACACATGGCCTGAAAATGCATTTATATGCCATAAATTCCAGTCTCTACATACAGTTACTAAGGACTCATATTCACTATTCCTTCTTAGGTTGGCCTTATGAACAGTATTCTAAAGTCAAGTAATAAAATTTAACATATAATCCACAGTATCTTTAGAGATAGACACATCTGCAACCTGTAAACAGATCTGTTCACAACAAATGAAATGTTACGCTCAAAAAGGCCGAGGAAGTTGAGAGGGCATTCTAGTTTTTTTTTTTCCTAATGGCTAAAACCTTGTCAGAAAAGACTTCCTTAGCTTATGAGAGACGTCAACTGATGGCCTGGCTGAATCAGTTATAAATGCTAAAGGTTGTAGGGTTCCCCAAAGGTGAATTCCCAACTAATGAGAGAAATGGGATACAAAAAATTATGAGATAACAAGCTTGAATCCTTTGGGGAAAGAAAAGCCTAAGAATTAATACTACAAAAATGACTAGAGCCCTGCCCCAAGCAGCTGTGGAAGGCATCTAGGGAATTAAGGAGAAACAGAAATGACCTTGAAGCCGAGCTAAATAAAGAGATGGGTTATCACATACCTACTCTGTCTCCATTTCCAAACACAGAAATTAATGCCTGGCTTTTCACTAGTATAGAACAAGTTATTTATCTTTAACTGGAAGCTTCTCAAAGACAGATTTCAGTGGTGCTGGCCCAGGGAGAGGTGAACCTAAAACAGTAAAACATAGTCATTCAGGAAGTATTAGATCTCTCAGCCTAAAGTGCTACAGGCAAAGAGCTGCTGGGGGTAGCAAATTCAACTTCTTGGGGGCAAATGTTTGCCCAGAAAGGTGTCTTCCTGACCACTGTGAGTTATCAGGTGCTTCTGCAGCATCCAGTACAAAACAGGGAGAAGGTCTGAAGCTCAGAAGTTCCCTTGAGGCCATAACAAGGTGCAGCACAATGAATAACATACCTAAAATTGAAAATCCCAAGACCGAAAAAAAAATCTAAAAATCTATACAGTAGCTCTAGTCACATCCCATCTTGAGAGAGAAAATAGTCTGATTTGTGTACTATTCTTTCCTTGTTCTCATTCAAATGCATTTCTGTTCCTCCATCACCACAAAGGAAAAAATAAAAAAAAGCAGTAACTCCTTTTCAGGGAATCCAAACAGGAATGGGATTGTTTGCCCCAATGGATCTTCATATCCATCTGCTTCAATGTGCCAGTTATTTCTGTGTCTTTGGTATGTATGCATCCCTTGGACACATGTTGGCTTACTGCTGACACGCTCACATTCATTAATACAGTTACCCTAACAGCAGCCTGAGCAGCCTCAGAAATCAGTTTCTTGGGGATATGAGACTTGGCTGAGCTCAGCAGTTCAGAGACTTCAAGCTCGCCAGATATGGACTTCAGAAGTTTCCACTGTAAGGAAGATATATTACCACAGAAGATGTAAAATCTGTTTAAACAAGATTTAAAAAAAAAAAAAAAAGAAGCAACTGATGTGTTTAAAAAGGTATAGCCCATTAGAATCCATGTAGCTAACTGTGCACAAGGGAAAAATGTTTTTTGTGACTCATGTAGGTCATGAGTTGCAGCCTTGAAGCACAATCATCACTGATTGGATTTTAAAGATACTTAGAGGTAGCCAGGGAATTAGGAGCCTTTGACTTCAGTGAAAGGCAACTGCAAGACAACTATACAAATATTGTAGAAATATCTGTCTCCCTGCCTTCAAAAATAGCTGAAAGTGTTACGAGCACTTTAGATGGCATTGACACTCTTCTGTCTACCACTGGAGGTTTCTTTTTTGTAAACTTATACATAAAGGCCTTGGATTATTTCCTGTTAAATATTGAAATATATGTGGAAATGTGGGTTTCTTGATCATGCAAATTGTTGGGTTTTGAAAGGAGTTTATTCTACATTACTCTGCCAGCAGCAATACTAAAAGCAAAGATGAGCAGGTGGGACATTCAGGGCTACAGCCACATGTATGCTAAGGATGAGGAAAAAAGCTCAAGTGAAGTGTAGAGGAGAAGCTGAGCTCCTAAACCATTCAATGCTTCTACTTTCATGGTTTGCATTACATTAAAAAACCCATACTTAAAAATTAATAGAAATAATTTAATCAGGACATTTTATCTAGGCAACAGGAATGTATGCATAGGCACACTTCAAAAATTGTTTAGACCAGTGCAAAATTATGACAGTGGCAAATCAAAGGAAGTTGTAAAGTCAAAGTATCTTCTAAACCATTTTCTTATTCCACTAGTTAAGTTTTATAATCCAACTATTTATTTCATCTGTTCATAGAGATTTTTTGCAGTGTGTCATGCCACTTGGGTAGATGTCAACTGAATATCCCAGTTTATCTACTTCACATGTGAAATGTCACCTCCCCTCTTCCCCCTCATTTCTTATTGGACAAACTGCTATCATCTTTTCTTAACAAAAATGTTTCTCTTTCCGCTTCCCCAGGAAGTGGAAAGAGAAACATTTTAAGGTGCTGAATCACATCCAGTGAAAAAGACATCTACTCAGCCCAGTCATTTGCTAAATACTTGACACATTTTAACAACACGATTCCAAATATGCTAATTTCATTTTATGAGTAAAGATGTGCACTATGAAATACTATATTTTATTTAAAAAGGGAAAGATCTAAGAGTTTGTTTTAACACCACATCTGTGATTTTAAGAAAAAGGAACCTTTTAAAAGTATAATGGTAAAGCAGTCTATATTAAAATAAATCTTGCAAGAGCTGCAGCTAAATCAAGACATAATGGACTAAATTATTCAAAGCACCTTTCCAAGTACACTTAATGCAAGACACAGGTCATCAAACAGACTAAAAAAGACTTCTGCATTTCATTACAATATGGCTGAAATCCCTATAAATATAGAGTGCTGCGAGGAGTTTTGATGTATTTTCAAATACTGACTTCTACCTTAGAAAAAGAAAACATGCAGCTATTTAGAAAGCCAGAAGTACCTTATCTCCTGATTTTAATCTAATCAAGCCAGTGAAGTATTTAAAAGCAAATTTGAGAGAAAGGAATTGGCTGATGGTTTGGGTTCTTCAGGAATACCTCCTTCCTGGCTGCATGCGCTCTCTCTGAACTACGTGTTGGGCAGGTTCATGAGCCAAGGTAGAAATTTTATTGACACCAATGTTTAAGATGGTTACTTGGGAAAGATAGTAGGTACAGACCAGGTCTTTCAAATATCCTGTTAAACCATAATATCCTGTTAAAAGCAGAGTAGGACAAAACTGTTACCCTCCACAGGAAAGTTTTTGTCAGTATTTATTCTGATAATCAGTAATTTAGAAAGCCTTCTCTCCACAAAATATGAGCTGGACACCTCAGTCCAGCCAGCACCCATTAGTTTACTGCAGACATCACTGCAGGAACTATCGACTTTTCATTTTCAGCTTATGTACCTGTAGCAACAACAGCCATGGGGACAAGCCAAAGGCCACGGTGTGACAATCCTCTGGAGGAAGTGGTGGGAACACTCCACCTCTTAATGTTCCCGAATCAAGAATCGATGTCCGTCTGGGAAATCTGCTTTAGGTAAACTGAAGCTATTGACTGGGTGAATTGTGAAAATGAGTGACATACTCTGGTGACATGATCTATGATCCCACTGGTCTTAAATCTGCATTAACCATATTAAGCAAAGGATGTCATTAACATAATTAATTATGGGCAATTAATGAAGTGCAGAAGAAACCAGCCACAGCTGCAAACTCAAAATTCACTCCATAGTAGGAACTACAGAAACAGGAAAGAAACACTATTTCTCTTCCTATTGACATTCTTATAGTTCCCATACCATACAGATAGAAACATTGCTGCCTTCCAGAAAAGCTATAGACAGTTTGCTCAGCTAAGAAAGACAAAGTGCTTATGCTCTTTTGTTCTAGTCAAAAGGAAAAAACTCCATTGTTCTTTATAAATCCAGACAAGAAAGTATTTATACAGTGTCAAGAAGATATTGATAAATGATGATGACTGGGAAATTTAAAAAGAAGCAAAATAAATATCTATATTAAAAATTATCAGAGTCTTCAGAAATTTTCTTTCCATCACTGATGATCTCCTGGTGATCTTTAAAGAACAGCATAAATCAGCTCCACTCCTCTCTGCAGAACTGGAGCAGAGCAGCCCACCTCTGTGCCGAGCATGGGGATGTGCACTATGGGTCCTCTTTGGAAACACAGACATGTCCATAGGCAAGTCACTACGCACCTACGGATGGCTCAGGGATGCTGCAAAGTACTAACTCAATAATGGCCTAATAAAGACAAAGCACAAGTGATAAATGAACGTGTGGGGTTACTGCCCTGGGTGATGGGAAAAGCAGGGGACTGACTGGAATGATCTCAGTGAAGGAGACCTTTCTTCTTACATGTTCCTAAGAATTCTTTTCCTCCAGATTTTCAATAGTAACTTTTTCTTCACAGAAAGGGTTCACAGAGCACTTCTATGAGCTACAAAACAGGGTATGTGAGAAAATCATACTGTCTGTATTCACCCTCCTTCACCACAATCAACTAGGATGATTTCCTACTCTAATCCCTTATTTCTGTAGGGAATAAAAATGTGGAGTGGAGTTTCTACACACCTCAGATATGGAATACAAGAGAAATGCCTAAGTCCAAGACAGTTGGCCTAAGCTCCCTCGGTGTTCAATGGGGAGCATCACAGGCAGAGGGGCAACTCTCATCATCCTTCTGCAGGTACCTCAGGTGGGTTACGAGCTATGTCCTTCAGAGATGCCTTCTTCTCTCCAAAGGCTATAAAGGCAGCCTAGGGGTCAAATGTGATGTTCAGGGTTAAAGTTAGATAAAAAAAAACAAACCTGCATTGCAAATAGCTACTTCAAAGTTTTGCTCACAGTTCCCAGCACTCTTGGCACTCTCTCCTAAAATAAATTCACATGTAGCTAGCAACCTGGAAGACCATGTAAAAGCCCATCCTTTAACACTGAAATGCTATAGAGGAGAAAAAGCTGGAAAAGGCTTCACAACTATTCAGCCTAATTTAGCATATACTACTATTTTAGCCTGGGAGTCTCAAAGGAAAAAAAGAACTTTAGGACAATCCAACTGATTTGGAAAGAACAGGCCTAAAAGCATGGTATGTTTTTGTGACTTTAAGGTAACTATCAGGGAATGCAGAACCACAGAAATAAAAGGGCAGTGGAAGTAACATTACCCTGTTCAGGGTTATATTCTGAATGGACAGGTGTCAGCTCCGTTAGAGAAGAAAAATGAAAAAGTCTTAAAATGAGAAGCAATCATTTCAGACTAGCCATTCTGAGTGCAAACTTCTGTCAAGAAGCAATCTCGAGCAATATATCAGCAACACGTCTGGATGAACTCAGAGAAGCCTGAGAGGAATCCTTTACAGACCTCTGGAGGAACAGTTCTTTAATAGTGCAAGAACAGTATACTCAACTCTGAAAGAACAGTCTTCAAAAGCTTCAACGTGTAGGTGGCAACCAGCTAAACAGAAGAACAAATCAGAACAGAAATCTCCCCTTGGAAATACTGCATGGAAGCGGAAAGTAGGAGGGATGAATCTCAGAACAGATCTTCAGGAAATGGAGCATGGACTTGAAAATGCTATAGAGTCTGTGCAGGTCATCGAGCATTTGATGAGAAATCTAAAGTACAGTGGTGCAGGAAAGAGGAATCAGGTGAAAGGGGAGTTGCACAATGTGAAATTACTGGGAGGAAACTAAGGGTAATAAATTCTCCTCTGGAAAACAAAATTTCATGACACATCTTTATTGCTGCCCATGACCTCAAAAAACTAGCAAAAGTAAAATCCCAAGGGGATAACAGTCACATCTCATCTTTCAATTATCACATTTGATAACCTTTGCATACATTCTGGCTTCCCATAAAACTGCATTGGCATATGTACAAGTAAACATATTGATGGATTCTTAATTGTCTGACAGGAGCAACTTCTTGTTCAAAAAGAAACAGATAAATTACAAATCCATATGAGATGTAAGGTTGCAACTGATGGGCATATCTTTGATCTTTAACATCTTTTTCAGTTGTCGCTAAAAGTTTCAATCCTGCCTCTCACATGATACACAGTGTTTTTCAGGTCCTAAAGATTTGACCTCAAACACCAGGAACTGCATTAGGACTTGTAGTTTGTTTTGCTGACCTGTGCTTTCTCTGTAACTTAGGATTTGATTTTTTTGTGAATAAAATTGCCTTTTATTTCAAAAACATAAATTAACTATAGAGAAATAAATTGTGAATAAGGGAAAGAAACTCAGAGGAGCCAGTATTTTATCATTTGGAAAACAACACCTTTAATTAGCATGTCTTTGAGGAAAGTATTAAGTAAAATACCTGCCCTACTACACTGTACTGTTAGATTATTTGTGCCTATACTCATTTACTACTGCTTCATGAAGCAACATGAAATGGAAGAAGAGCAGCACAAGAAGCTGAACACTTCTCATGCCAGAGCATCTTAGAGCCAAAGCACTAGAATGTTCTTCAAAGTGGTAGAGGTTTGCATATTTTAGCCAGCGAGGGGCACTGAAGCCAAGTGTCACATCTAGAATGAAAACATTAACGAGTGGGATACTGGATAAAAAAGCTAGCTATAGGTTGGGGGTTTTTACCACATATACTTGGTAAGAAAGTAAGGTTTGCAGGGCATACCTGAAGAGAGGGTTTGAATCTTCAACCCTTTGTGAAGGAAGCCATTTTGCACACACAAAAACTAGGCAGATCATAAACACATTCCCCGCTAACAGCATAACAATTCAACCATCTATGGTTTCCCTTCAGACACTGACCAAAGTATCTATAACCAGTTCTGGCTGGTTCCCTCCTGATGCTGGAGCTGTAAAAATAAAGCGTTAGAAATACCAGTCTTCCAGGGCAGGAGTTCTCATTTGCATTCCCGATACTGCTCACTTGCACGGTTCGTTAACTGATGAAGGAAACAGCAGAAGGAGGCTTTCTTCAAATGTTCCACCCCTTTCTGAGCACAGGGGGAGTCCTCTGAACATTTCACTGATTCACCAAAGAAAAGGCTCACCCTCTACCAGGAGACATGCTCCACTGTGTTTTGTTGCTAGGCAGTCCTCTGCATTTATCAATTATTTATTTATATGAACTTTCTTCTCTATCCTCCATACCAAACTGCTCGGGGTGTTGGATTAACAACTGAACAATAAAACCAGCCTAAAAACAGAAGGGCAAAATATTTAGGAGCAAAATGAACAGCTGTCACCAGAACTAAGAATGAACTGGCAAACAGAAACCAAAATAACCAAACTCCAGGGGACCAGGGAGAAACACAGCTACCTTTTAAAAGAGGAGTCAGGCTGGTAAGCAATGAGCTAAAACACCCAAGCGATAAGATCCTGTATCTGAGACAGGCTAAAACAAACACTTCAAGACCCACATTTAGATGAGAAGCTGGGTGTACTCTGAAGGCCATGACCTTCTTTTTCTTCAAGGTTCTTGAACACTTACTATATATATCGCAACTATTTATGATTTAAAACAAACCCATTCAAGCAAATTTTGACAGGATTGCTTGTGACACGTCTGAGAAAAATGCATTACTTTATAACATCTAAGGAAATGAACCTATCATGCTACAAAATTTTATCTGCTCTATGAAAGACACACATGGAGGGAAATAAACACATTTCTTTGAACTTGTTTAGGTAACTACAAAATCTCAGAATTTCTCTGATGCTCTCTAGACCAGCAGAGTACTCAGTGTTTCGCAACAGGGACTTCTCTGTCCTCTGTTTCTTTCTCTCTTTCACTCTGAGTGGTTTCCAGTGTTGGTAGGGTTTTTTTCCTGTTTTCTACCCTATTTGTTAATCAGTTAAGACTAAACATTACTTTAAGCAATATCAAGGTTCCAAAGTTCTTTTTCTGAATTTTTTTAAAATAACAGAGCATTACTTCTCCCAAGTTTAGTATCTTCTTAATACTTCATTTTCTGTCAAACTGCATCTGATCCATATCTGGGACCTAGTCTTTATTATAAACAATAACACATGTTAATTATGGTATAAAATACAATTATTTATCTATTATGAAATTAATTCATGTCTGCAAGTTCTTGATAACTTCTGATGTCTGCTATACACACTGGTGAGTCAAAACAAGACCGAGTACCCTTCCCAACGACATAATTTGATATGCAAGGCTCTTGATATTATCAGGTTAGCCCAATTTGTAGAGACTTGAGGAACATCTAATATGCCAGAAGTTTCTTTTTCAAATGTAGTAAGCACTGACTTCAGTTACCCTAATAACTGAAATAAATGCTGCTTATGATTTGTTAATGCTCACAAAAACCAGCAATACCTATGTCCCATAGGATCAAAATTGGGATCAGCTTAGGATCAAAATAAATCAAGTTTCTCCTTCCATTAAACCTGCTATTGCAGCATGTTTTCTGCTTCCAGAAAAGTTTCATAAAGAGGACCTGAAAAGTCAATTTAGATTATTTTAATATTTTGTGTGAGATCTGAAATTGGTAGATACCTTATTGTTACTAATATTAAATCTCTTAATCTTGCTTAAGATTTACATTGTAGGTATTTGGAGTATGTTCTGATTCAGCTATCTTCAAAAATTCGTGGTCTCACAAAATAGAGCATAGAATTTTCTAACAGAGCCTTATACTAAATTAATAGCTAATATAGATGTTCCTTAGGGCTTTAAAAGACTTGTTATGACAGCTTTCTGCCTTCTTTTCTTGTAGCAATGACTGGTGATTACTTGAACATAGAGTGCCTCCTACTATGGCAGTAACTTATTTGGACTGTGATTTCAAAGATGTAAATATGCCTCAAGGCTTTGAAAGTAGGTACAAGTTTAATAAATATGGATATAAATAGCTGACTAAATAACCCAGCACACAGACTTTTACACATTAGTTCTTTACTGATTTCAAGGCAATGCCATCAATAAAGACAGAAAAAAGGATGAGCTGACTCCATGGGCCAGGAAGCTCTGCCAGAGTTTCAAAACAACATTTCAGTAGTTCAGCGTGCTGAACATCGATTGTAGATTAAACAACATACCACTGGAATATATACAACTATTTTGGACTGTGACTAATGTGACAACTTTCACAAGCTGACATGGAAGAAGAGATCTGCAGACTAAATCAAAACTCCAAGGTTTAAAACAAGCTGTTATTTTTAGTTATTCCCTATAGAAAATTCCCAAATTTAACAAATAAAAGTCCAAACAAGATTCAATACTTGAGGGAAAAGTAGAAAGAACTTCCTCATGCCAACAGAACTTGTGTTACATTTCATCCTGAATGCCATTACAATCTGCATAAGTACCAGCGTATGTCATACAAGATAAACCTGTGGGATATACATGTTTAAAGCTTTACACATTTATTTCAGTGAAAGTGATCAAAAAAGTTTTTATCATACAGGAAAAGCAGTATCAATATGCATTTAATAGGAAAAAAAAAGTTAATTAAAGAACTATTTAAGATTTCCGTTTATCCAAACTTTGTGCACAATCATGAATTAGCACCAAACCTCTGCAATAAGCCCTCCTACAGCAAACACCTGCAGCGGTGATAGGCTGCTGCCTGAAAGGTAGCCAGCCATGGGGATGGCAGAGGGCAAGTTCTCCGGTGAGAAATTCCTAACACAAGCTTACTGCATCACAAAGCACCGAGATTTCAGCACACACACAAGGAACACACTCTACTTTCATGGGAGATCTGCTCTATGCTCCTGTCCGACACGTTCAGAATATGTCAGAATTGATGTGTGTGTACACTATGACTATGTTTGTCATTTTGCAGTGGACTTAGATCTTCAGATAACTTTTCAAACCACTGATCAAATTTCCAAGTATTCCAAATGACTGCTTACACTTAAGTTTGCCTGCTTCTTGGCTTAATGCCTCTCTCATTACCCTTGAGTCAATCTCAACAGCATAGCAACTGTGAGGCAGTTGATCTGGTGCTGGCCTGTTCTCAACCCCTGCAGGCAGAGTTTACACAGAATGCTTGACTCATGGACCTGGTACCTTAAAGCTCAGGTCACTCCCCTAAAAACGGACACATGTGAGCTACAGATTCATGGTTCTGCGACTATTCAGTACAATCTGGAATTCACCTGTCAGTTACCAGACTGAAATATTCATTTGAGTAAAACTGGGACTTCTTGCTCTTACCCCTTGACACTGCAAGCTTTCCACTGTTACCCCTGTTAAGTCCTGCAGATCAAGACTCCTAGTGTGAATGATGGATTTGCTTCTCACTACGCACCACCGCTTTATCATTTGATGTCTTTTCACGCAAGTTGGGTGCAGTTCCACAGAAATTAGTAGAGCAGTTCTGAAATACAATCCACGTGGGATGGCAATCACACTTTTTGCCATTAGTATTTTTATGTCTTAGTCTTTTCAAACCTAAATCAAATATTGTCAGATCATTCTCATAGAGTACCTATCATTTCTAGCAGTATAAAACAGTTGCATGCTACCAGACCTTTGAGAAGATGAAAAATTGATCATCAAATATGTCCTTGCTCACACCTTTAATAAAATATTTTTAAACACTTTCATTGTTATTATTAGTAACAGACATTTGTAATGTGATTCTTACTCGATCAGGACCCTGCTGTGCACTGCACAGCTACGCTAAACATCCCTGTACCAAAGAGTTCATAATTTAAATATGAGATGAGAAACAACACATCAACACCAGCGGAAGCACAAGGAAGGAATGAAAGATTTATCTACTGCAATTATGTAAGTGGTGGCTTAGGAAAGAAGCAGAAAGCTTGCAAGGAGTAGTGAGAAATAACTATGTGCAAGCAAGAACAAGCACTGAATGTACAATCTGTAGTTTTACAGATATCCTCTGTAACATGTTATCATGACAATGAGAGAAACGTAAGCACTCTATCAAGGTACAAGACATCACTTTAACTTGTTTTCATTTCCACACTATTTTGCTGCTCAATTTTGGATTAATTTTCCTGTTGCTATAGTAGACATTTTACTGGATTTTAATTCTCAGGGGTAAAGTTCTCTATTCATTTTTGTCTCACCTCCATCCATCCTTTTCTTTTTCTGTTTACATTGCTTTTACTAACTAAACAACATGTATGAAGGTGTTAGCACCCCAGCATACTTAGAAGATTAACATCAAAGAATAATGAAAACTGTGAATGATCTAAATAGTTTAATATATGTTTGGTAAATGATACACTGTAAGAGAATGTGCTTTTCTTCAACTTGCAAACTTTTTGTGTGATGAAAGAAAAGTCTCATTCCATCCTCTTATTTTCTGGGGTTTTTTTTGTCCCTATATATTACCTTAGAAACGCTTAAAATTTTCTTTAGCTTTGAAATCCTTCCATTTCCAATTCACTTTTGATTAAAATGACATTTCTCTCTGTGCTTTTTTTTTTCCAAGAATGTGCAGAACTTACTGAACTGTATGATGCCACTACAAGAAACCTACTTTGATTCAGATTTCAAAGGGAGATCAGCCCATGGATCCTATATATTGGATAAAAAGGGCACGATATTCCTTAATAGCGTCCCCAAAAATTGCATCTGTTTCACAGAATCACATAACTGTAGGGGACCTCGAAAGGGGGCCTATTTGCAGACATGTGCGTAGTCCCACAAAGGCTAAGGATCTAGAAATCAATCAGTTTGTATAAAAAACACTGTTTGCTGAAAACACTTTCGATTTTTCTCTGTGTTCCTAACATATGGAGTTGTTCACAATAAACCCCAAGTTTTTAATGACATAGGAAAATTCTGGGTTTTTAAAAGAGTAATTTCTTAGTGTAATTATTATCTTCTATTCCACCCCAGTACCATTGTTACTTATAATAACATTTCATCTCTCCCTACTTGATGTGGTGTAGATTTAGACCCAGGCAACTCTTTTGAACACCCTTTCCAGAAATCATTCTAGCAAGTCTCATGGCAAACCTTTTACCTGCTGGCCCCTACCTACTCCTTAATTTTTTTAACCTTTGTGAACTAAAAATTCGAATACTTCTGCTAGAGGTCTCTATTATTATCAATAATAAAAGAAATACAGTGTATCTTTTACACTAGTACTTGATGTGTTTTTATATTGCAACTTACATTTTATGTTGAAAAATTGTCTCTATTCTCATTAAGTATTTATATTGCTTTTTCTAGTTCCCCTCTACAAGTAAAAAAGTTAGTTTCTTATTTATGTCAGGTGATAAGTGTGTTTACGGTGACAGCATTGATTTAAATCCCACTGATATTTTATTCCAGTGCTACACAATAATGAAAACTTTCCATTATCACTATTATAATTTTCTAAGTTTTTTCCAGTGCCAAGATTTCACTAAGTATCTTGTAATTTTGCCTGTAAATGGAAAACTGCTTAACAGTGTCTAGCAGTTGGTATTAGAAACCATAAAGATATCATTGCCTGCATCTACTCTGTTCTCAGCATGTAGAATGACTGAATAAGGGCAGCCTCATTTCTGATGGATGAAATCTCCTTTCTTAAGGATCTCTTCCGAAAACATAAACTTTTCTTTCTCCATTGTAATGCATTGAATTTCTCACTTCTACAAATCATTAACCATTAATCATCCTCCATGGTGTGGCACTTAAGTAGAAATACCTGAAGTATTCATACATAAGAGGGACTTAGAAAACTGTGTGAGAAAAAGAAGCATATCTCATTCCTATATTATTCACACTGAACAGGCTCTGAGATGGAGATTCTGCTTTTCCCTTTTCCTCTGTGTTGACACAGAGTACTCTCTCGAGAGACATGGAACTTAATATCATGTTTTATCACTCCACTGTACATATTAAACTGGTCTGGGTCTTACCTTCAATATCTCAACTTCACATTTGAAGGCATGGTGAGTTATCATACCACCCACTTCATCCTGACAGCACTGCTTTACAATTACATTCAATTTCATATCAGAAATGCCTTGGTAGTATCAGTCTATCTGTGTCAAGTCTTCCTTCAGCATGAATTGGTTCTGCTTTCATTTTGCTTCAGATTCTTGTTGATGCAGATCACTCCCCTAAGGAAGCACTAAAGAAGCAGGCAACGGCCAAGCCTCGCACGTTCAGCAAGATTTAATGGTAAGCTACAGGACGCACACTTGACTACAGCTGTTGCTCCTTGGGTCCCAGACATGAAAGCCTGGATAAACAACAAGACAAGACATTTGGTGGAAAAATATGAACATGCCTTTCATTGAAAGACACTTGGGCAAGTGAAAAAGAATTACTGAAATTTTTCTTCCACCAACATATCTCTCAGATGCCAAGCTAATTACTGAAGGTAAATCACTGATGTCAGGACTATGCCCTACTGAGAATATGTCAAATGTTAACTACAACTTGTTGTATTTTCCTTCTTTGTCACAGTTTGATCCTCACCCTCAAAAACTCTTGCCTTTAGTTTAACAGTTTAATAAAAATGCGGTATACCATTTTTCATTACCTTTCTAATAAAGGTTCTACTACATTTATATCCTGAACTAATACATGAGAGACTTTTTCATGTGTCTGCTTTTTCATAAACTTAAGTCACTACAGTAAAACTGAAATGTATACTAAAACATCATGCATATCAACTCAGTTCACTTGTCCAGTGGCAAATGTGATCATCAAAACATGTACAGCTGAGAAAAATATTCCTGTTCTTTTCAGATTATATGCCACTGAGATCCAACAAGTGTTATTGAGAACTGAGGTTGAAGGACACATTTATCACATTTGTTCACTGAATAGACAAGTATATGTGTGCGTGTGCGGGACTTGATAGCTGGAGAGTAAAGCACAACAATCGGTGACCTGAACCAGCTGCCACATTGGGTTTTCATTGACCTTTTAATTTTAAATGATTGTCTTGTACTGCTGTTTTGCAGATTCTTACATGGTACAATCTTGTCATCCATTTAGAAATTAATCTTGTGATGAGTGGAGCAAGGCAAGATCTTGTGGTCTTTCGTCTTTACTCATAATTCCACTGAAGTATCTTACATTAATACATTTACTTGCACATATAAGAATATATAGATAAAGACCTAATATTAATGTCTTCTTTTCAAAGTAATAGAGAAATGCCATTATTCTGAACATTCCTTTCTTCTTCGGTATCTGAAAAACATGCTCTGCTCCTTTCTAATGCCTAGAACTATGCTATAGTAATCTTCATCTCTGCTCTGCTCTCCAAAGCTAAACAATTAGGGGCTTGGCTAGCCCTTGGGTGATAGACTCTAGCAGTGTCATAGGCAAGACAAGCAGGCTGACATTTATAAATCCCACCAACATCACAAATTTCATCACATGATTCAAAAACTACAACTACGTGACTTTATGATGTGCCTGCACACTGCCTGGTTGGGCAGCCTCTAACCTTGAAGGATTTTAAGACCTATCTTGGATAAAGCCCATAGTAACCTTGTCTTATATCATCTTACAGCTGGCCCTCCTTTGCACAGGAGGTTGGACTAGAGACCTCCTGAGGTCCTTTCCAGCCTGTGGTATCCTGTGAACACAGCACAGACACACACAGAAACAGAAAAATCTCCTCATCAAATTCCATTGACTAGACATCTAATCCACTATGATCTGAATAAAGTGGAAAGACCTCTTCTAGCGTTAGGAAAGTCTGAAGTGATTATCTCAGAGCAGAGAGTTACACTGTGTCCTTGGACTTCAGTGACACCAATACTATACACTGAAGACAGGCATGTTCTTTAGCTTCTGTGAACGAAGAATGAGAAAATGGTGGGTGTTCTTTGTAAGAATTCTAAAAACTATTTTGTGAGTAATCTGCAGCTATGTGCTGAAAAACAATCCAACTAAAGCATATGACGTATCAGAGCAGGCTTGCAGCACTAGATGTGTTTGAAAAAGCATACTGATAGATATAAGGAATAAACAAGGCTCTTGTACTGCATCTATCTCTTACAGGCATACCTGAGGGACAAATACATAAAATACCACTTTCACATTCACTAATGTCAAAGCCAAAGGTTTCCAGTGACCTTCTTGCTCTACTCAGGGCTGTAACTAACAGAGCTACCATAGGCTATACCTCCCACCACCAGTGGCTTGCTTCTCCTGTGCTAATGTACATACAGATCATTTGAGGGGAAAAAAGCCCACATCCACACCTAAGCTCCACTACTCTCCTCTTTCTATTCCTTTTCCTAACACAAAAAGGTAGGTAGTCTCACTTGAGTGTGAAAGGGGGAGTAACACAGTCCCAGAAACAGATCTTAACATGTTACTACATGCAGCAAGACATCTGAGAACAAAGTTTATTCCAGGCTTCACTACAAAACTGCCACCCGGCAGCTCCATTCCTCTAAAATGACAGCAATATTGCCTCACTATAGTTAGAGATCTTGAAAAACAAGGGATAGCACTAAAGACAAATAATTTGGATACATCCAAAGCTAGTTCATCTTACAGTTTAACTTAATTCACTGTTATAAAGGTTCAATCCCACTGTCTAACATACCTTTCACTTGTTGGAATTTAAACCCAGTACTACTTTTCTGCTATATGAAGAACATGGAAAAGAAAGTATTTCCTTCCTCTCTGCATCATGGTACTCACTTTTATTGCTGGCTGAAGAAACTGTATCATAATATTGCATGGATTTTTGAGTGCATTTTGGAGTTTCAGTTAAAGTAGACTATGAGTATCAGAAATGTTTAATATATTGTCCATTTCATCTTCAAGCTGAAGTACTAAAATGAGTCATAAAAGACCCTGTTTCTATTCAGTAACTATTTGATGAGCACAGGATGACTATTTCATCTATGGATATGTATATAAGAAACACACATTCATAGAAAAATTTCATTTGCAAGGGAGCTCTGGGCCACCTAGTCCAGTGCCCTGCTCAAAGCAGGCCTTACAGGCCAAGCACCTAGTCAAGTCCTGTGACGGTCTCTAAAGATTGATATTCTGCAAACTCTCTGGGCAACCTGTTCCAGAATTTGACCACCCTCATGGTAAAAAATGTTTCCTAGCATCTAATCAGAATTTCCTATTTTCTAATACATGTCCATTACAGGTGTCTAGCATCAGCTGAGATCCGACCCCTAATGCAATTAACGGACTACTCTATTACTCAACTACAGTGTTGTGTTTGGGCTTGTTTTATTTGAAGGTCTTTGAAATGTGTAAAGGTTTTTAAGCCTGCATTAACGCAAGATGTGTTCAGTGTACCAAAAAAGACAGGACATTCAGAAAGGTCCAAAAGCTCCACCACAGTCAGTATTTCTGAAAAAGGAAAGTAATGAGAATCCTCCCTTCAGATGCCAAGTACAGAAATTAAGAGACTCCTCCGTAAGACAGTCAGGTCTTGGGCCTCTCTCCAAAATTTAATAAAGAAAATATAAGCAAAGGCAATTAGAAAGAAAAGCATGCATTTAGAGGAGATTTATCAATAACTGTGAGACTAAGTAAAGGGAAATTAGAGATCTTACTGAGAGAACTAAAGAAAATGAGACCTTTCAGCAATGAGAGCTGCCCAGCAATTTTGGGGTAAAAATCTATGCATTTCTAATAGCCAAAGCTCATCTGCCTGCTTATAATTCATGAAAGATCACTGTGTTATCAGTACAGCATAATTTGAATAATAAATTTTGGTGGAGACCATCATTTGCACTTACCATTTAAGTTAGAAGGGCATTATAACAGCTGTTTTTCTCACCAAAAGAAGCTGTCTGGTGATATTATTTTTCAATTAATTGTGCTACACTATGAATAGGTTACTGATGTAGACATGAAAACAATGACAATTAGTGAAAGAAATTAAGCAATGCAACAAAATAGGGTTTGGTTTCCATTTAATTGAGGGTAGTGAAAATCATAAATACAATAAAGCCCTTCTGGACACAGTGAAATTTGTATGCTGAAGGCTCTGAAACAATCCAAGACAGACTAGGGGAATGGATCTATACAAAGAATTAGGAAAGTGTAGAGGAGCAGAGTAAAGATGCAAAAGACTTATCGCAGTGTTGAGAAAATCTAAGGGGATTTTGATTTTTAAATAAGAATGTAATTTTGCACTGAATCCTTACATGAACAGAGATGTGAGTTATTTAGAATTAAAATGCTGTCATTTTATCTCTTTCCAGTGTGTATGCTCTAAGGCAAGCTGTGTAATTCTGCACTTAAACTTGAGTGTGAAAGTAAAGATTTTGGGATTTACCTTCCAAATCACAATAGAAGAAGAGATGATATGAAAAGAACAGTCTTGTGTTAAAGTAGAACTTAATGCAGTGATGCTTGTTGTGCCCAAACTGGCGAACGCCATTCTGCATTTTAATTTGCATTTCACGATAGCCTTGGAAAATGTAGCCTAATTTGTGCATGTAATAGATGAGATATAAATTAATTAGCCTTAAAGCTCTAATATCATAAGTTAAGGTCAAACAGGTGAAACAAATCTACCTCTGTATCCATGTTACTAAGTCTTTAACCACATCACTGAGCTACAGATTATTTCCATTTCTTTTCAGAAACAAAAAAAAACAACCAAGAAGTAAATAAACAATGGATATCAAGCAGGGAAAAGAAGATCTGCTTTGCATGTCTGTTCCTTATAACCACTATGATGATTGAATCTATGCTGTGAACCTTGCTGTGAATGAACATCTGTGTGAATGTCCCCTGGTGCAAACAAGACTCCATTTAAGGCTCTCGTTTTCTTTCTTCCTCTCTCCATCCTTCTCTGATTTGTGCTCCTTTCTGAGGCAAGAAGCAGGTGAGCACATTTAGATATTGTCCATGTACAACAAAATGCCAAGAGTTCGCATTCTGCGTTCACAGCTTGCAGAAACACAGGCTCTTCTTTCTTAAATATTATATAATAGACCTCTCTGTCTATGCCTTATAGCTGTCACACATTTATTGTTTCACTGTTTTGCCCTCAATCAGAAATGGATGACAGCTTCATTACAGTGAACTGAGGGGCAGGGATGTCAAAATCATGGTATTTCTGTATCAGGTTTGGTTTTTCTGATGGATTTTTTACAAAACCATGTACTTGCTGCTGCTGAAATCAAGATTAATTTCTGTATCTGAACATTAATATGACCTCCCACTACCATACTCTCTACATCCTTCCCCTAAGACCTTGAAAATAGAAATGATAAAATTTCTCTCGTTTTTTCAGTCCGTAGGAGTACAGCCTGATTAGTAATTACCTCTCTAAAAAGAAAAAGCTCCAGAAAAGAGTGTGGGAGCATAAATCTGCTGTAAGAGAGAAGCCAAGTCATACACTTTGCATATTAGTAACATCAGTGAAAAGCTATGGGGATGCTTCAGTCGTTGAACCCCTCTCTCCCAGCTGCCTTTCCTTTCCTCTCTTCTCCCTCTGCCTTTAAAGGTTGTGGATGGCCATCTCTTGCATCTCATGGCATGGTTCTTCTTCAAGTCTACTGCTGACAGAGAAGTATTTTTCCACCAACAGTATCCCTGATGCTGAGCACCTGAAGCCTGAAGACAGACAACCCCCAGAGGACGCTCATCCTTTGTGAAATACAACGGTTGGAGGATCAAGATAAGAACTGGGAATGAAACTGAAGAATCAGTGTCAGGTGAGCAGACTGCAGTCACATGATGAGGCTTCTGACTCTGGAGTTGAGGTTGTACAAATGCTAACTGGTTCCTATGGAGCCTCTGCCTGGGGAAGCCACTATGTGCCTGAGGGTTCTCTGGGAAAGCAATGAGGAGACAGCCATGGAAAGGAAACCCCTTGCCTGATGCGTAATGCTATGAATTCCTGTAAGTGCTTCACAGAATTCCTACACCAGCTGAGAAAGCAGTGCATGGGTTTTCTGTTCTGCCCACTGAAAAGAATATGTAAGATCTGAAAAGTCCAGGGAAAGGTATTGCAAATTGTAAAAAGCATTTGTACAATAAGGAAAAAGAACCACAAACTTCTTTCTTCATGACATGTGCAAAGTGAAGGATGAAAAAACACATAAAAATAGCCTAGAAATGCACGTACTTTTTCTTTAGAACTTGAGAGTCCTACATGATTAAAAAAATAATGTATAAAAACTCCATCGGTATTTGCATTTACTACAGTGTCCTTCACACCTCATTCTATTAGTTTATTTACTATTTGTTCTGCAACTGCTAATGAGTTTTGTTCTCCAGCTAATCTCTCAGTAACTACATGATGGTCTGTAAAAGCACAGAAGATTTTGAGGAATCTGAGGGAGCGTGAAAACCATATTTTAATATGATCCACAACTCCATTTTTCTTTTCACAGAATCATCAAGGTTGGAAAAGACCTTCAAGATCATCAAGTCCAACTGTCATCCCTACACCACTGTACATAACTTCTAAACCATCTCCCAAAGTGCCATGTCTTCCTGGTTTGTGAACAGCCCAATGGACTGCGATTCCATTGCCTCCCTGGGCAGCCTGTTCCAATGCTTCACCACTCTTCTAGTGAAGAAAGTTTTCCTAATATCCAATCTGAACCTCCCCTGGCACAACTTGAACCTGTTCCCTGTCTTCCTTTTATACACCTTGTGTATTTTTCCCACAGCATGGATTAGAGAAGTGTTATCTTTCAAAGTGAAAGATCAGCTTAACCAAGAAGACCTAAAAACATCTAAATAAGTAACACTGGAAAGATGACTGAAAATTGAGAATTATCACAAATATAGTACAACATTCGAGTGTTCTTAGGAATATTTACAGAAGACGGCACATTTCATAGTCAGATTAAACCAATCATTACATAAGCAGTTTCGACATTTATATTTGCACCAAGGTGATTCATACAATGTTTTAAAATGACAGCAGGGATCTAATTTTTAAAAAAGTTACAGTTTGGCTTACCGGGAAGTACAGAAGAAGTGATCCAAAAAGAATGGTTTCCAGCAGCACCAGTCCTGAAGCTCTGATACTCTAGAAGACAAAAAACCCCATAAAAATATTAGAATACACTCTCTACCATTTACATGGCGGGTTCTTTGCTGAAGGTACCTTCACTTCAGTATAACACTTCCACAGTACTGCTTTCTAAAGCACAGTATTAAGCTGTCTGTCACACCGGCAAGCTCCACATTCTTTAATTCACAGGTCTGTTACAATGGTTGTGTTTTACAAAATCCAATTTAAAAAATCACTCTTTCTTATGCGAAATACTATTCAACACACATTACGTTCTGAAACTGCTAAAATTGCTCTCAAGTGTGAAGAATTTTGGATCATGGGAATTACAGAGGAGAATTTAACTGCAGAATTCGTTCAGTACTATTTAAATTTCAAGAAGTCCTTAGAACATTTTCAGTTATTAAATATTAAAGACTTGGCTTCTAAAATAGGAATGAATAATCGACAATTATACTGAATACAGAATATGCACTTAGACTGAATATGCCTTTATATTTCCCTGAAATTTTCTACGAAGATGTTGATTCAGACATTAATTTGTCAGGATTGTAAAATATCATTCCATTTCCTCACTGATCCTACTGCAGTCACACCATAATATTTTTCTTAAATCCCAAAAAAACCCCAATTTTTTCCTAATACAAAATGTACTCTGATAATTTTGATGATTTATGCATAGCGCATCTGCATCTCATGTTAAAGACAAAACAATAACACTGCTTCCCATCTCTTCAGCCATCTCCTTCCCCTGAGATACTGTTTTATATACTGCTGTGGAAGAAGGCAGTGCTTTCCCGACTACAAGCAATGCAGGCAGAGAAGTCAACAGGACAGGCTTTGCCAAAAATCTGCTGAAAAATCCCTTTCTTTTGCATCATGAAATCCTCTTGTGGGCTGGAATCAATGGTTCATGGTAATCTCTCTAATGGTTTTAGATGGCAGAAGTTTATCTTTCAGAAGTAAAGCACTCATAAAAGAAGTAGTCTTCTGAATGGATTTATAGACAAATTATTGGTGCCCTGGGGTCCTGTTTCTGCTAAGACTGGTGGAATTTTCTAGATAAAAATTCAGCTTTTCAGTGAATCCATAACCTTATTCAGATTTCATATTCCATCATTCGTTTTTTTAACTGTCACTTTTACAACATATGATGTACAAAACATAGGTTGAAAGACACAGAGAAAATTCTCAGGAAGTCTTTTTAATCTGGTACAGTTATGAAGCTACCTAATTCCTAGCAATTGTGAAATTGTGCTGCAAAGGTTGTCTAAAGTGTGTATATCAGAGATGTCATCAACATCCCAAGTGTTACCTCAAAAATTATCATGAGGAGTTACTTCCAATGGGTATTCACGTCAAAGCTTCCATTTTAAGGACAACACTCATGCAACAGCTCCAGGGGCATCTGCTATTTTAGTCACAGTTAATTCCTGGAGTGAGGTTTATGAATAGTTTCCCATTAAGCTTAAGATGATTGGTTCAACCACCTCAAGATTTTCCCAAGAAGACACTGAGAACACACTTTTTTCCTTCTTTCATGGCCAGAATTTTTAATGTTTTTGAGAAACATTATTATGGTTCCTCCCTTCTAGATTTTTCCAATTCTTAATATCCTTGTCTATCTTAACCCTAGACTTTCCTATTAGAATTTTCATAATAAAGTTTGCAAAACTGTTCTGCTACCTGTCTTTTAAGGTTGCACCCTGAAAACTGAGACATAGATATATGTCCAGAAAAAAAAATCATGGAACCAATATGCTTCCATGAAAAGTTTCTTTCAAAACAAAGCAAAACAAAACAAAACAAAACACCAAGGCACCAGTATCCAGCTGAAATACCATGACTTTCTGAATAGAGTGCAATGCCTGCCCCAGCAGTTGCTAAGACTAGAATATCAAGCCACAAGTGCAGCATATCTTTACAGGGGTTCTTACAATGCAAGGCATTTGTTTCAACAAATCAAAGAGGGTTTGGTGGGTTTCCTTCTCTATTATTATGTTGGATAAAGCATAAACACAGCCCTACATGCAAAAAATGGGGATACTGGTAACTGAAATGACTGTGTCTGACTTCTGAGGCTCAGTGGATCCCTTTGTTCAATGACATATCCAACTCGAGTCAGTACTTTATGTAATTTACTTCCGTGACTTAAATAGATGGGCAGCCTTGCTCACTACTCTGACAATGTATTGATGGTCCAGCAGTCCAGTACTGCATTTCCTCATGTAACAGTCCTGCCTCACTTCACCTAGAAGGATGTTCCAGAAAGACACTCACAAAGGACATTTAGAAACAGACAAAAAACCATCCAAAACACACTGATCCTGTATTTGTGAGACACTCGCTTGTTATAAGCATTGTAAACAACAACAAAGGCCTGAAGGGATGATACCATCTTTTACGGCTGCTGCGATAAAATTCTTTAGGTACCTATATTTCTGAATTTAGATGTATTCAACTTTTTCAAATGACTGTATGAAAATCAATACCTGCAGACAACTCTTCAAGACTTCTTTCTGCCCACACTTCTGTTCTGATCTAATGTAACACCAAAATCTGGAAGTAAATGTTTAGATGCCAGATATGAAGTCATTTAATGGAATACTTCCAGGTTATTTTAATTAAGAAGTGACTAGACTCCCAATTATTTTATAGCTTAAACATTTGAAGCTATGGATCATGCACATTGCTTTGACATGTATAATAGAAAGTGCAAATATTTTTACAAACTATAAATGTCAGCATGAGTTGGTTCACATTTCTAATGAAGACATAAATTTAGCCTGAGACGCTCATCTTGTATGCAGCAGATGAAAAAGAAAAGCTTCCAAAAGGTTAAAATCTGCCTTTCTGAACAAAAGTTTCACATTTTGTGATGTAAAGTTCCAAAAACTATACCATTCATTTAAAAAAGGCATTACAAGCCCATGTCCACAAGATTCCTTAGATGGTCCTGACTATGCTGTAGCTGGGATATCCATATTTTGATAAGAGTTTTTCTTCACTTCTTGTCATGGTTTAGCCCCAGCCACCAACCAAGCACAGTGTGGCGACTCACCCACACCCTGGTGGGATGAGGGTACTGGAAGGCTAAAAGTGAGAAAACCCATGGGTTGGAATCAGGATAGTTTAACAGGACAGCAAAGGAAGAGGAAAATAACAACAGTAATCAAAGAATATACACAGTGAGTGACACACAGTTCCATTTGCTCACCACCCAGAACCCAATGCCCAGCCCAGACCTAAGTACAGATTCCTCCTCCTCAGGCAGTTCCCCCTCCATCCTGCTCCCATAATGAGCATGACATCGCACTGTATCAAATACCCATTTGGCTAGCTTGAGTCTGCTGTCTCGGTTGTGTCCCTTTGTGAAAACTATCTCTATCCCAGTTGAAAACGAGGACACAGCTTTGTAAGTGAACAGCACTTCACTCAACAGAAGTTAATGCAGAGGGGTTTTGCCCAACACCACACAAGACACTGGCAGAGGTCAGGGAACTCAGGTCTCCAACTGTCGACCAGTACTCAAACCATTTTTTCCAATTTTGTATGTGCACCTCTGTATGACAGAATGACCAAGAAAGTAGCTGAAATAGGTATCATATAGGGAAGATGGAAATGATCTCATAAAGCTGGTTCACACGGCTTCTGTTTGGCCACTGATAGGACAAGGGGCAATGGGTCCAAGTTGGAACATAGAAAGTTCCATCTGAATACAAGGAAACACTTTTTCACTGTGAGGGTGACAGAGCACTGCAACAGGCTGCCAGGAGAGGATGTGGAGTCTCCGTCTCTGGGGACATTCAAGACCAATCTGGATGCCTTCCTGTGTGATTTAATCTAGGTGATCCTGCTTGGGCAGGGGGTTGGACTAGGCGATGTTCCAAGGTCCCTTCCAACTCCTGACATTCTGTGATTCTGTGTGTGAACATCCTTCTCTAAGCAAGTCCTTTACATTCTTATCAGTCTTATCAAGCTTTCTTCTGGGCAGCATGATCACATAACTTGCAGGGGCAAAGAATTCAGTTCTTCCAGCTCTTCTGCCAAACCAATTAGTTAATCCATTATTTTCTTCTTAGCTGTGTTCCAGGAGGAACCATTCTGTGAATTCTGTCTATGCACTTCTGTTTTCTGCCTTAAAAGAAGTGTGGATTATAGGCCAGTACTGGAATTCAAAATGAGCTTGAATCCAGGTTTGGACTATGCTTTTATCTTTTATATGTCTGATACCTGAAGAATGGCAGTTTTTAACCCAATGTTTACAGATAGCATAGCTCTCTCTAATGGGATTCTTTACCAAATGGAATACAGATTCTGGCAGACATGAATTCAATCCATGCGATGAAGAAAAGCACAAAGCTTCAAATAAGAAATATTCCAGTCAAAGGGCAATTTTTGCTTCAGTCTAGAGAATAGAAAAATAATGAGATGTCATGGGAAGCATCAGAATTTTCCTGAACTACAGTTTTGAAGGTCTAGTTTTTAATTCTTTCTACTGCAAAGAAAAGGAAGTATTTTAATAACGGAAAAGTAATGTGAAAGCTGTTTGTTTAAAAAAAAAAAAAAACCCAAACATTGATTGAGAAAATATATATGACTTTTTTCTTCCAATACCCCCTTTTATAGCCCATGAGTAAAGTTTTCATTCTTCACTCAAGCTTTAAAACCAGGGAACAGCAAAGGGGGGAAAATCAAAACTGAAGTAGGAAGTTTTTAATTAATTCATTAGATAAAGATATTCTGTATTAGATAAATGGTATTTCCACCAGTCTTTCAGCATCAAATTTTCCACCAAAAGTTAGATCCTTCACTGTGGAGACTTTACAAACACCAGGCCCTAAGGGATGGCTGTAGGTAGCATCACAAATATCTCAACTTCAGGGGAACCTGCAACATGCCCATATACCTCCAGAAAAAAAAAAGAATTTGCTCTTTTAGCATCTGCCCTACTTGTTGCTGTTTATTTTGGTTTTTGCTTATTTATTTCTCTGGTTGTTCATCTTGTGTATAGTTTCTTTATTGCCACTTTGTTTGTGTGCTCATTTCCCTTTTGGGGTTTAATTTCTGTGTTTAGTTACTTGTGTCAGTAAAACTGTCTTTTATGGTCTTCCCTGTCTCTCTTAATGGTTACACATTGCTGACAACTGCAACTTTCATACTTAGCTACCTATACATCTTACTCTCTAGGTTTTAATAATAATAATAATAATAATAATAATGTTGTCATCAAAGGAGGAAAAAATGAGTTAATTAGGCACTTGTTTCAATCCAGCCTTCATACAGGAATACTGGAACGAAACGATAAAAGAAGCAATTACAGTAGCATGGTTTGTATTACACTAAAGATCAAATCCAGGTATGTACTGGTCTCTCATCACCTTCATCCTAAGCCAGAGATTTTCAGACAGCAGCTACAATCCTTCAATTCTGCAGAGAACAATAATGTCCAATAAGACAATTCCAGCAAATCTGCTGCAAGGTGTCAGTGATAGCAGAAATTCAAGTGAATTGTAATCAGATATTTCATAGGAAGCTATGAAAAAAAGACTGAGAGGGGATCTCATCAATTTTTACAAATATCTGAAGTGTGGGAGACAAAGGGAGATGGACAACCTCTTTTCAGTGGCCTGTGGGGACAGGACAAGGAGCAATGGCCATAAGTTGGACCACAGCAGGTTCTGCAACAATGTGAGAAAGAACTTCACCGTGGGGGTGATGGAGCAGTGGAACAGGCTGCCCAGGGGGGTTGTGGAGTCTCCTTCTCTGGAGATTCTCAAGACCCATCTGGACACCGACTTGTGTGACCTCCTCTAGGGAACCTGCTATGGCAGGAGGGTTGGACTTGATCTCTCAAGGTCCCATCCAACCCCTACAATTCTGTGTTTCTGTAAAAAAGCCAGCTAGCAAAATGCAAGATAGGTTTAGGTGTGTGGTAGCAAATGCAAAAAATGAAGTTTTTAATCTGGCTACCAATCACACTTTTGCATCTGAGACAGGGAGAACTGCATGTGTCTGGAAGATAAAAATGGAATTTCATTCTCTATTCTTGGTATTACCTTCAGCTACTTCATAAAGAAGCTGACTAAACCAAGAGGGCAGCTCCTAGAGAAAACTTGAAATGCTGACTACAAGAGCTGAGGAGCAAGCATGTGTAGTCTAACTCCAGAAGTCACTGGAGAAGAACAGGTAATGCCAGCTCATGTTTGTATCACGACACTTCAAAAGCCGAATTTCACTGTTTGCACACTGTTTGGTTTGCTCCTGAGGCTTTGCCCATCAAGGAAGGACCTATCCATCAACTCCTGTGTTGCTACCGCCAGACCATCGCTCAAATGAGAACTTTAGTGTAGATTGCCTGTGAAATTAGGGAGGGGATGGGGAATTCCTAAGTAGCACAAGCCAAGTATCACTCATCTTACCTTCCATTTACCCCTACCAATTGCCTTAGTGGAGCACATTTTCTTGACTAGGCCTGCAAAAAATATTGTGAAGGGCTGCTTTATGCCTTGGGATTTGTTCAGTCTTGTCTATCCACACTACCTAAACCACTTGAGATAAACAGGTATTCCTTATCCCTAGATCTCAGAAAATAACAGCATTTCTGTGGCAAATCATATTAGAGAAGTCATACGTGCCTCTTGGACACCACTAAAGGGTCATAAATAAATGCCTAACAATTATTTGCATAAGCAATTTTTTTTTTAAATGTACCCAGCCAAGTTGCATCAAATGTAACAAAATGAAAAGACAAAAATTTTGGATAAACAGACATAGAAGATAGTGCATTTAAATTCTCTTTGGTCCTAAGCAATCAAAAAAATACAGCAGCAGTAATTATCACTGAATTTCTGAATGTCATCACATAAAATGAGTGCTATAAGTGTCAAAGTGTTTTCAGAGAGGAGAAAAAAGAAGAAATTAAAAGCCAAAATAAAAGTAATTCTATATCAGCTACATTGTATATCACTGAATTAACAGACTTTTGGTGTCAGTCCAGGAAGGATGCAGATCTCTCCAGGGCCACATGTCACTGTGTATTACATGAGCACAGTACCATGGAAACCTAGTGAGGGGAAAAGTTGGCATATTTTGATTTTTTTTTTTCACTTCCACTAAACAGTTCTGCCACTTTTACAATATACAGAATGACAGCGTTGGGCTGTGATTTACAGAAAATTTCCTTTTGCAAAGGTGGCTCACCACCAGGATGTGAACTTGCCTTACAGATAAATGAGGCCTACAAGAAATGATGAGGAATAAAAGTGAAGACAGATTTTGTCTTTGTTCTCAACTTGAATAGTCCAACACATTCACACTTGTTAAATTGTACAGGATATCTACTACTCAATGTAGAGCTGGAAAGCACGTATGGATACATGACAGGATGGTGCAGAAGCAAGGAAACATAGAGAACAGATACAGGTTTGCTCTGCTGTACTACACTGAAGTGTTTGAAGTGACTAGATCAATTACTATGCAAATCTCAGGACAAAGGAAAGGAAAAGGTCAGACAAAGGTTCACGTGATGCCCTTGTCCCCACTCTCCAGTGCTTCCAGGAGAAGTAGCTCTGTCATGACCCTTGTGGTGCAGGTCTGGTAGATCCATTCTACTCTACATGAGAACACACAAGATGTTATGAAAAGCTATCGGATTGTATTCCCAAATCTGTGTCTTTCTCCTCTGAAAACCCCTCCTGTTCAAATTCTATTTCCTGGTATAGGTGGTTCTTTACTTCTATCAAATGACAGAAGGGAGAGGAGATTTTGTCAAGTTGAAAATATCTGAAGTGGAGTTGGTTTAAATGTTTTATTACCAGTTCATTTTCTTACTAAAATATTCCTTCCCAGAAAACAGTTTTTCAGTATGATTACATTTTTTCTTCAATTTCTATGCACTATTTTACTAAAGCCCAATGAACCTTTTTCTTGCCTCTTATCCCAAAAGCTTCTCTGAATCACAAACACATTGTTACCTTTTTCAGTCAAAAAGTTGTGTGGAAAAACTAAAATGCTAGTTTTCAGAAATGTTATTTAATTTTATCCTTAAGAAATAGCATACAGGTCATGGCTCTTTTTTCTCTGTAAAATAATCAAGATTAAATTCTTTGTCCTGTTCAACCTCTTACCACATTGACAAACACTTTTAATGATAATTGTTTTATTTGAATCCTAGTCTCCTAATAGAACACAGATAGCAAATACAGTAAATTTCATAGCAAAGGCAAATTTTCCAAAGATAGGCCTACTTACAGATGTGCTGCCACTTAAGCTACACTGGCAAATTGTCAGAACTTTCTGGCATTTGCAGGCTTTGTGCAGTATTCCTAACCCAAATGAATAGAATTCATATGTTTTTTCATTTGCACAAAGGTCAGGGTTTTTTTTCCTATTACTAGTTATAGCTGAGCTCAAATAGAGTATCATTATAAAATTTACTTTTCACTTGAAAAAAAATTAGGAAAAGCAAAAGTCAAGTAACCATCAATCACAAATCCATTTAATTAGTGCACAAGATGTCAAGGATCCAAGAAATCCCAAATACTTTTTTTTTAAATTCATGTGGCCCTTGCTCACTTTTGTTACACAACTAACAAAACCCATTATGATACATCGTGAAGATCATAAGGTGTTCTGCGTATCGAAACATATGTCCTGCAGTATTTCTTCGTAAAGAACTCTCACAATGGAAATGCTTAATGTCCCAGGCACTTCTTTCCTTATAAGAATTCTTTCTTTGAGGAATTAATCCTTAGACCAAGATACCTGGTTCTCATGAAAAAGCGATGAATACGTAGACGATGGAAAATCAGCAATGAGGCAAATATTGCCTATGTTCAGTTGTAGTCTATTCACATCCTTATGGTTAATTTAAAAGCTGAATATGTAAAATGATGATCATCAACATTCTGGATCATTTAAAGTGCCTGTTTCATTCACTAGGTTATGCATTCAAGGAATGCAGAAATGAAATTAAAGGAAGATGCAAAGGCATTATGTCTTCAAGAATAAAAGGTACTTTAATACTGATAGTTGTTTAATCAGCAAGAAATCAAATGGAATATAGAAAAATCTGACAGAATGCAACCCCAAATTTCATGAGCAGGAGGTGGGGCTAGTCAGCATGTTCTCCTGATAAAGTTTGCAAACAACTTCAGAACACCTGAACTGAATTTCAGCTTTCTTATTCAACCTATTACAGAAGATAATACCACAGCTCACTAAAATGGTCTGTATAATTGTAGTTCAATCATGTAGGAAGAAATAGTTGATGGTAAATTAATGGGAGAAAAAAAACCCAACAACCTCAGTGAAAAACTCAAGATTTGTAAAATCTCAGAGGAAATCAACTGAGAATGACATGAGAAGGGTTAGAATAAATCTGATAAAGGTAAAAAAATATCATTATTCACATGACTGAGAAGGCACACAAACTATAGATGAAGATCATTATGCTAATTTCAAATCAAACAAAACCTCCTAATTCTGAAGATTTTAAATCCAACTTGGATTTCTTTTTTCACTTTTACTTTAAGGAGTCAAGTGGCTAAACTGCTCCAAAGAAACACTTTATGATTGGTCCTGAGAAATGCTGATCCCCAAAAGGGGGAGATTTTTCATCTAATCAGAATTTATTACGTTAAGTAATCTCTCATTAAGTGTTAGATTATGGATTGTGTGTTTCACCGGAAATGAAAGCACAACTGCCTATGAAAGAGATATTGTCATGTATAATTTAATTATTCTTCCAATCACTGTATTGCTGAAAACTCTAGCCCCAGGTCAGCCTCAAGTTATCATGGACTCTGTACAAGGAGAAAGTAAAACAGCCTGTCCTTCCTCCACAAAGTTTAAGATAAAGGACAAGAGGCAGACAAGGACAGATGGCAAGAACAAGGGAAAGACAAGGCAATACTGCATATAAAACCATGCAATCAGCACTTCAAACCTATCGGTATCCTGCCTGTGGTCACATACTTTGTCAGCATTTAAATATGAAGGCATGATATGGAGAGCTGAGGATGCTCTCCGAAAGCGTCTATCAAGCATGAGGAAAGTATGAAGGAAACAAGGGGTGTTTTTTGAAAAACGTAACAAGATGATGATGATGGAGGTTGGTGTGGACACTTCTGCATCAAAGAAACAGTATCAGTAGAAAGAGATAAGCTCATGTGGCAGTTCAAAAGCCAAGAGCTATATAGCTCATATATGAAGTCAACAGGAAGATGCAATGAGGACAACACAAAGTGGCAGGGCAGACCATTTGCAGAGTCATTTTGGACAGGAGCAGGCCATGACTGCACTTGACAAGGCCAGCTGAAACGACATTGTAGTAGTCAAGATAACAATCTCAGGTAAGATTTTTAGGTCTGTGGACCAGCAGAAAACATGCATTAAGACAGCACTCAGGAGAAGATCTGTAAGGCTTAGACATAGCCAGAGGCAAAGTGAGCTCCAGAGTCCAAAATTATGTTAGATAACAAGCAGGTTGCTACAGTAACTAAGAAAGCAGTAGATGGGATGACTTAGAGGGAAGCAGGAGGAGATCAAGGTTTCTTTTCAGCTATATCGATATTGATGTCAGAGAAAAATGTCACAATTTTATTCCAGACAGAGGGAGGCATGGCTGGGACAGGGAAAGCAGAAAGCAGCCTGTGTTCACAGCACAAAGTCCTAAAAGGACACTGACAGCATAAGGCTGCTGTTTGTGAGATGTAACTTTGACTCTTGTCCAAAGAAATGAAGAAAAGAAGGAAGAACAGGTGCATGTGTTGGGCTGAATGATCAGTGTTCAGCTTCCACCACAGTATAGCACAAAAACACATAAAAAGCAGAACATACAGTTTCTCTGAGGATGCTGCCATTAAAGTTTTACAATAATAAAGTATTTAGTAAAATTACAAGAATTTTCGTAGACTAACATTTCAAATACAGTTTTATTTCTGCTATTTCTCCTGTTGCATTTATTTTGATAGTTTCTTTTCCCTTGTTTCTCAGTGAGTGAAACTCTTAAAAAAAGAAATATCTTCTCATCTGCAAATGAGCTTCTCCTTAGTTATACTGGTTTTCAGCATCAAAATGGGATCCTTACACTGGCACACTGAAAGGCAGATCTCAGCTGTACCATAAAAACATGTTTCAATTTCCAAACCTTGGCCCTATTTATTGGCCAAATGCTTTTCCAGAGGCAAAAAGCTCATCAAACAAATGACAGTCACCACGAATTTCTGCAAGCCTTCCAGGTTGAAAACTCCCTCTACTAAAAATTGCACTCATGCTTGGAAGAGCCCACGTTTAGACCCTTAAAACAAAGAGAAAAGCCTACTTCAGACAGAAGTCTGCTCTTGTGGAAAGGGAGGCTTGCCAAAGACCTCATGCAAGCCACTGGGGACTTTGCTATTGCTATTGATTGTACAAACAAGTTTCAGAGTAGCATACAACTCCAAGACAAAAAGCAAGATAAATAAATAATGTTGCTGTAATTCTGCTGACATGATAGGAACTCCCTTCCCAGCAAATCTGTAAATGCTCATCCACAAACCCAAATAAACCTTCAGGTAAATTCTACTGTCCTGAAGTTAGTCCATCAAAATTCAGTGGGCAAGGCTTATTACCATCTGACAGATCATTTGGTCTACTCAGCTTCCCTACACAGACCAAAAATACCAGACTCAGCAAGAATTAAAGAGTAACAGACTATCAAAACTCTTAGCAATTTGCTCAGTTTAATTTCTAGCTCCAAAACAGCTTTGGAAAAATTATTCTAAGCTGTAACAGTCCTCATTGCTGGAAAATATATGCTGAAATTCAAGGATCTGATTACCTTTATTTTACATAATTTATTTTAAAAGTAAAATCATAGTGTAATGCAATTAAACTTAAATATGCCTTCAAGGCTACTACAGCCTTGTCTCTGGTGACAGCTGTCTTCCTGGCCAGCACCCTACCCTGAAAGTGCACTACCATCATCTCCATTCATCCTAACTTTTGAGGTTGGTGGGTATTGGTGGAACAGAAGGTGGCAATGATTCATAGACTGCAAGGTCTCAAATAGCAAGGCATTAAGGTTAAAAAGGTAAAGGCAGGAATCAGTCTTGATGTCAAAGTGGAGCAGAAGAGTCCTATTCCATGGGTAATTCACATCACTTCAAAGTCATTGCAACTGCCTGAAAAACCACATGAATCAACACTGTGAAAACACATGTTGGCTTAATATAAAGATCTTTGTGTTGGAATCCTTAGAGCTACTGTTGAGTATTGATGAGAAGCCATTTTTAGGGCCTGCCTTGTTCACTGGCAGTACTCTGTCTAGAGAACATGTATATAGCCTTTCCATGCTTCCTACTGCCCTGTTCTTGTTCACTCTTCTTCATGGGACTGAACTGAAATCAATCGCTTTTTTTTTTTCTTCACACTTCACATCTTCCTTAGGCCAAAGCTGTCTATAGTGGAACTAGGTTTATTTTCTATTCACAAGTAATTGACTCCTATAAACCATGTAATAGAACGCAAATCAATGCAGATGTGAAACCCTCAGGCTTATTAAACGAATGCCACACACCCTGCCAACCCAGGGCAATGCCGCCACTGCAGCCCCACCTACCAGTGTCTGCTGTCTTGGGTACTCCAGCAGCTAGGATGTCATCTCTGATTTTCAACTGCTGCCACAGGCTAACCACCCTGCACTTCTTATCTTTGCAATATGGCGCTCTGCAATTATTTGAGAGTTTAAAAAAGTACATCATCCCTAAGGGCACTACACAGAAAGATGGGAAAGGACATTTTATGAGTTCTGGTTTCTGGATAAAGGAAATGAGAAGTCCACTAAAAACAACAGTTTTGAAAACAACATTGCTAATGTCTTTAAAGCTGCACACCTCAAGCCTACAATCAATTTCCCTGAGAAATAACGGGAAACTAGTTCTCACCCAAGGATATGATGAGGAAAGGGTGTATAAAGCACTACACGGAATATGTATGTGCTGAGTGAACTGTCAGGTATGCCCACCAGCACAGCATGTAAAGGCAGCTGCTCCATTTGCACAAGATCTCTTCCCTCTATCAAGTTTCCACTTCAGCTGAAATGTCAGAAATTGGTGTCTAGAGAGAAAAAAGCAGAATGTGCAACAAAGATGAAAGGCATCCAGCCATAAGCACATCAAGATGCCACTGTAGAGTTAAAAAAAAAATAGGATTGGCTGATTTACATTAACAAAGAAGGTATGTTTGCAAAGCCAGCATGCTTTAATATTTAAAGATGTATCACACATCAATAGCCTGTGATTATCTCACTCTGAATTACCGCATCCTATTATGGCTGCAGTAAGAAATAAAAGACATTCTTGATTTCTCAGTATTAAAAAGGGGAACTAGAGCATTAATTTACATGTCACCTTTCTATCTATGTGGAGTTTTGTACAGTGTTTAAATTGAATTGTTTAGGGATTATCTTCAAACTTAAATGTATTTATACTAAATGGGAAAACAGGAAAGTGGTGGTACAGAATATCTAGCTGCCCTGAACTCCAAACAATGGAAATCTGCATTCATCAGAGAGTAAAAACCACAAAGAAACAGACAGTTGCTGTTACGTGCCACTGTTCCCTCAAGTGAGGTAAAATTATTCATTCTTATCGATGATTAGCCATTTGGTCTTGTTCCCTGTGAGTTTTTCCCTTGATCAGTGTTCCTGATATATATTTTTCTTATCTCATTAAATTTATTTGGATTTCTGTATTTCCAACAGCTCTTGATAAATGGAGGGTGGGAGGAAGACCAGTACAGTAAAAGGTCACTGAATTAGACATCTCTAATATTTGGGATTAGAAATTATGCTGAATGGGGCTAAGCCCTTCATTTCAATGGGCTCTTTCACAGTCCTTCACCACTGTTAATGCATTATAACTGCACCATTCTGGCCTGTTGTTTTGAAGACTCTTCTCTATGTGTTTTTCCCATTATTTTCCAGAGCTCAAAACAACCTATTCTGTGTGTTCTGGTTGCTGTCAATTTTACCCTGATGTGCTGGATTCACATGCAGAGATACTGGCCACAGATACATCAGGAAAGACAGAAAGCCCAGATCTTGCAAAGGTTTCCTCCTGCATGTCTGTGGTTCCCCTTCCCATTCAGAACCTGTCAGCCCCGCAGTGCATGACAAGGAAAGATGATGGGAATGTTGCCTGGCATTAGTTCTACTACTCTAAAGCCTTTAGCACTGACCTCAATGAGAAATCACAGCAAACAGGGGCCTTCTGAATAAGGCTGTTTGGAGTCAAGGTTGGTGTCACATTCTCATCCCTCTCTGACATCACCAAAGCAGTGATCAGCCTGTTCCATGCTACAGCCGAGATCAGCTTCTCTGCTGTCTGCCAGTAGTGGCTCTTAGCATTTCTTAATGACTCTTACAATTCCTCACAGCAGTTGCATTCTACCTGACAGCTCCATGTTTGAGTGGAGATGCCACTATGTAAAGGTCAGTTATTTTCAGCTCTTCCTTCTGATTAATTTGAAAAGGCAGCCTGATGACTGATGAGCTCTTCTCTACAGGTAATGCCCTTCCACGGTCCCCTGTTTTTGTAAGAACTTGTTTACAAAGCTCTTTACAAAGATGGTTTTCTCTCTAAGGCTCTTGTAGATCTTTATCCCTTGAAATACTATGTTAACTCTGGAAAAAAGTATAATCTGGTTTTCATGTTCTGTTACTTTCTGGTGCCATATAGCTTGTTACTCTTGCACTGCATGTAATCAATACTGCAGCTGGTCACTCCCCACCTGACCTCTCCATTAGTTCTTGTAACACTTACTACTCACATACTCATGTAACACTCAATATTCACTCGCATATACTCTTATTGACACTTTGTCTTAAAAAATTGCTGCTCAGCTTCCCATTTTTTGAGAATATCTGTTTTAGTATCAGTGATTACTTTTGTTAGCTTAGCCTTATACTTTTTGAAGGTGTTTTTAGTAGCAATGTTTGCATTCCCCAATCAATAATAATGTCCCAGAACACAAGGGTATTTTCTAGTGTTCACCTTGAGCTGATTTCTTAGTTGTTCAGTTTAGAGGATCTTTTGCACCTCTCTACACAGCTGTGAAGATCTGACTGTAGGACTGGAAGTTGTTCTGCAAGTTCCTCTCACAGTCTATCAAAAACCTTTTGGAAACCAATGGAGTAAGAGGAGCCAACTCCTTTATACAACGCACTACAATTGCTAGGACACATATCTAGTCCACTCAAAGGGCTGAAAGCCTCTGCTAAACCTGCTCCTTGTTTTGCATCACTTGCCTTTACTTCTCTTACACTGCAGAAGCCTCTCCACATCTCCCCAGCTGTAGCAATCATTCAGCACAATCACCCAGTTGGGGCAGGTTAATAAAACTCCCAAAAAATACCACTACTGAGGAAAAATCTCTTTCTCTCAGGCTTCATTGCAGAACTCTCAGTGTCATTAAACTCGTGCTGTCAGCTTTTCTGATGGGATTTCATCCATTTCCAACTCCCAGGTGTTTTTCAGCCTCTTGCAGTTGGTGTTAATGCCAGGCTCAGGTTTTCCACTTTTCACTACCACTTGGCATGAGGTCTGTCTAGAGTACTTAAAGACTTCTTTGAAGTGATCTGCACATCTGCTTTCCCTTCTGTACTAGCTGGGAATATTTTTTCCTTTTTTTTTCCTTCATTTGGCACATGTCCTCCATTTACTCTCCTGCAGAAATGCTTTGTCTTTTCCCATTTATAGCAGTAACACCTGCTTTATCTCTTACATTTTCCATTCTTTCTTTATTTTCCCTACAATGCTTCCCACTAGCAGTTCAGCTTCTGCTACTCCTTCTGTGCCTTCTTCCAGATTTTTTTTTATTTATTCTTATAATTTTGGAGTTCTTCCTTCTCGTAGCAAAGGGACACATTCTCTACCTGTGTGCTGAGTCACTTTCACCTGTGTTTGACAATTCTTAAAGTGAAGGTTCTAGAGATGCTTCTTCCTCAGGTGTTTTCTGTTGGCAGACCTTAACTTTTCATGACCTTAGCTTTTGAAGTTACTATTTACCAGGAGCATCTGTAAAGTAGAAGCATTAAGTAGTGTTCTGCACAGTCACTTTTGTAGAAGTGGCAATCTGATCCCATTTGCTGTCTCATTTTACTGATCAACCACTGTACCAAAACGCCACCTATCTACCCTTCATTCACTTCAGTACTAGGGGCTTCATTGAGCATTTGTTATTCATAACCTCTACCTTTTGCTCTTAAAGACTTTTATGATTGTTTCTTGACACGGTAGCAGTACATAGTTTTGTGTTAAAACACTCAATCAGAATTTCTTTTCCTGACTGTTTGAATACTGTAGTGACATACATGGGAGAGAATTAAAAAAAAAATAAATGCTCTTCTCTGACACCCACCCAGCACAATGGAAATGAGCAGCTTAACACTGTAATTTTAATCACAGGCAGACAGACTAACCTAATTGAGGTTTGTTTTAATAACAGTTGGGAATTCTCAAAATGCAGATATTTTTAATATATTTCAATATCTGCTCTTTCATTACTTCCCCCCCTTGGCAGACAGTGCATAGTTAGTTCCTAGTTTTCTTTCATCACTCCAAATTTCTGTCGCTATCCAAAGTAACCAGCAGTTTTCTCCTGCAAATATTGTTCTCAGTATGGTTGCCCTTCATGCAGCTTCTCACTTTATGGTAACCACACAAGATCTTTTTTAAGTCATTCTGTACCAAAAAGATAAAGAACATAAAAGGAATCAAAGAAAAAACTTAACTGGATGACATGAAAAGCAATGGAGCATCTTTTAATCAGTTTCTATTCCTTGAAAATATTGATCATACAGGGAATGATTGTTAATCACCATATTGCAGTTTTGTCTCACTTTTCCTTCCCTTTTGCTTGTGAGATATACATTTAGAGCAAAGTCAACTCTCTTCTAAGGTTGCAAAAATAGCTGAATCCATCTGTGTCCAAATGAATGAAATGCCATGTCTCAAAGGCATCGCTTTTCTTTTCAGAAAAAAAAAGTTTTGTTTTATCTAGGGTTCTCACTCGTTCAGATGTCATGATGTCTAATGGTAAGAGGCAATCTGGACAAAATATGCTGATAAAGACTGAAAAGTTCTTCAGAAACAAGAAAAGGTACATATATGCCTCTTCAGTATTGCTTTGACATTAATTATTTAGATGTCATCTGGCTCTTTACTTATAGCCTACTTTGGAGAAATGACTAATCATCACAAAAGTAAAAATGCACCTGTCGTTACTAGTGGGTTTAGTGAAACACAAGACTTCTGTAGTACATATAATAAAGATACAGCTTTCTTTTTTTACTATACTAAATACATATATCAGCACATGTGTAAGTGAACAAGTGTAAAAGTGTACACAATTTTACTAATCACTGATCTCAAATTATCAGAAAATACAGAAATTTCTTATAAAGCAATCAATTTTTCATGGGGAAAAAAATTAATCAAGCCAACTTGCAATAGCTGCAATATGGACTACTCTGTTCACTTTGTAACCCTAGAGAGTAAAGTTTTAATTCAGAAGGAATGCTTCTTTAATGATGTTTTCTATGATGTTAAAAGACAGTAACATAAAGTAACACTACCATGCAGCTTAAAACCTCACAAATTTGGAACAAAGTTCTTCCACTGAGTTAATGTTAAGCAACTAAACAGATGCCCACAACAGACTTTTTACAATGAAAAACTTTATAAATACAATTAAGTCTCTAATTTCAATCATTTTATGCAGTATCATTAAATATAAAGCCTCAAACAGAAGAGAGAGAAAAAAAAAAAAAAAAGAAAATGTTACTGCTCATTCTGTGATTTCCTGCCAGGATATTAAAGTCTTTCAAAACGAGCCACGCATTTGTAATACAGACACTGTAGGATTAGGAAGACTGTGGGATCAAGTGTTCCAAAAACCAGAATGGAAATGCTTATCTAGTTACGGAAAGTGGCTGAAGCTATTAATTTCAACAATGTAGCATACTGCGTGCACACCTACGTCTCCCAAATGTAGGTAGTGAATATGTGCCAGCTTCATTTCTTTCTTTTTTCTTTTTTTTTTTTTTGTCAGTAAATGGGAAATTTCAGAGAATATTCTGCTTTTACTGAGGCAACAGTGAGATTCCACAAAATATTATGTGTTTAAAAGTATATGAGTGGAGTAAAAGCAGAAAGTTCATTAGGTTAGAACATAATGCATAGCCATAGACTGTATCAGCAATTTAACAGATGCTTCTTAATATATTCATACTTTAAAGGAAAAAATATCTTTTACCCATAGAATCAAGTTTCAATTTAGTAGGAATTAGAATTATTTGGAAAGATTTCTCTTTGATATCACTATATTCCTACTAGTCTTTCAAATATNAGGCAACAGTGAGATTCCACAAAATATTATGTGTTTAAAAGTATATGAGTGGAGTAAAAGCAGAAAGTTCATTAGGTTAGAACATTAATTTTCCAAAATTACATCCAAGATTATGCATTTCTTTGATTTTTTTCTGACCACCTATATGTGTATGAAGATTTCACTGGAAGAGAAAGATTGTTTGGTGTTTTTTTCCATAAATATGTCAACAATCTAGGTATCCCCTTGCCTGAAGCAAAGCATTCCTGTTTGGAAATCCCATCTTCTCCTTGACCTGAGTTGGACTCCTCACCTGAGAAATTGACTGTCAAAGTGAATAGCTAAACATCTACCATAAATGAGTCAGTACCACACAACGAGCAGGAATATCAAAGTAAAATATGTCTGCTTACCTTTGCCTTGCGGAAATGGTAGACTACCAGCATGCTTATGAAGTCCAGCAGCATACAGAGCGTTTGGAATGAGATGATAGCCAGCCGTAAATACTTGTCCTCCTGTGCATAGCAGGGAGTATCGTCTGTACAGTAAGAACATCCTTCCCTGCAGGGTAGGCAGGTGTAGACTTCCTCTGACAATTCACCACCAGGAAAGCGATTTTCTGCATCCTTTCCTGAAAATATTAGAAAGGTAAGGGCAGGCACCTTTAGATGCACAGTATGGGCAGTTCATCCATCCTCTTCCCCTCCCTGTTGGCCTCTTTCAAGGTGTTACAAAACGGCTTGCCAGCACTGCTTTTCTCATTTCACCCTCCTTTGTCAAGTGCAGAAAATGCAGACCGATTTAGACATGAGTGAAAGTGAGCTTATTAAATGCCAAATGCTTTACCACTGTATTTAAAGGGGGCTAAATCTGTGCAGGAAATGCTTCAAAGAGTTTTCTGAATGGGAAAAAAAAATTCCATCAAAAGATTTGGGAATAAGAAAAGGATTTTACAGACACATGAAGAGCAGACTTGTTAACTACTTAATGTTCACTGTACAAGCTCTGATCCTATTTCAGACTGTTCCTCAATTTCACAAAGATGCTATCTAGTGAATCAATTAGCTTTGAATTAGATAAAACCTATCTTAATTAACATTGATTCAGCATACTGTCACATGATTGCACTATTCCGTCCCCAAAGTAAACCCAGTGCACTTAATTTTCCATTGTTCACACAAGTGCACCAGGATACTGGGAAAAACTATTGACAAGTTAATATTTTGTCTCTGAAAATCAATTATTCTTGAACTGATGTCCATTAAAGTGGACTCGCCATCAGAGCACAGAGGAGCGTTCCTACTTTTCCTGATCCACAAACACTTGCCCATAACCCCCGGCAAGACAGCTTACCCTACAGACAACTATTGGAATAAAAAGGTGAAAGAAAAAGGAGGCAGAAGACTGTTAAATAAGGTGGGAAGCTACAAATGTTTAATATAAGCAAGAGAGGCTTAGGAGCTTCCAGAAACAAGAGAATGTTGCTGAAGCCAATGTGTTAAAATGTGTGGTAACTTCTCTCACTCTTCACAAGACTAGAGAACTGCTCCAATATCTTTGATCAACTTCTCCTCCTCTGTCAGTGAAAGTAGTAAATTACACAGTTTAGTCTTAATTCAAGACACAGCCTACTCCACTGATGCTACACATGCTTACGGCCTTATGAAACTCTATTCAGACTTTTACCTTGAAATATTTGAAGCTGCAGGTGATCTATAAGGGTAATTACATTTTGCTTTCTTTAATCTATGTAGAAATGCATGTGAGCACACATCTGCTGATAGGCAAAGCCTGGGAACATTACAAAGGGGCTGTATACCCAAGTTGGTTTATTTGGTGTGCCTTTCCAGGAGCCCTGTGCTCCTCACCCTAAGTGAAGGACACTTCCCTCCCACATCCCACTGTGAGCAGAATACAGGCTGGTATTTCTCATGAAGACTGGATTTCTCTTTGGAGCTTCATTCTAAACAAAGGTGCTGGAAACCTGAATATAGCAGATTAGTGCTGACTCCAGATAGTAGGCAGATTTTCCTTAGATATAACCAGACAGTAAGAAGAGATGTGTCATCTTGACCAAGGCTGTAGGAGGCAGGAATAGAAATGCTGGGAAATTGACCAATCACAACTGGTCATCCCAGGAAGGTGAAGAACCTCTATGGAAAACTAATCCTGGAGATATTTTAAGACTGGAACTTCTTTTCAGTCCAAACACCCACAGACCTCAAGCCACTATAATTTCAAGAGCTTTGCCAGAAACCACCTTCTCCAATCTAACACTGCACCTCAGTTTTTTAAAGTACAAATTAAGAAACAGACCCACACTGTCCTTTGTCAGAGACAGATGTCTCCCACCTCCCATCTCCATCTCCAAATCCAGAGTGCACTGTCTACTCTCCAAGTTTATAGTTTGCTTCCTCAACATCTGCACTCATGATAACCTGCTTTTCCACCACCCACCTATTCCTTTATCAATTTCTGTAAGAAGTCACCTTCAAATAGCCCATCTCCAAAAGGATTATTTAATCTTTCTAAAACTTAACACTTCTGAGCCACACATGACCCATTTGTTAATGTGGTTTTATTGTGGTAACTGAATAAAATAAAATATTTTTCAGTGTAAAGTCTTAAACACTGGAAAAATATAAATTAAATCTCCAAATTATGAGATTGCTTAAGTCACAAATATTACAGGAATGCAGCTTGATAATTATACATTGTCCTAAGCTTGATATTCTTACCTTATTGCTGAAATGTTCAACCTTCAAAGATATTGCAGGTACATTATAATCCATTTTATTCAGCATTTTCTTATAAAAGCTATGCATGGAACTTTTTTCATGTGTATACTGGTCACATACTACAGGGATAACAGCCAATAAACTCTTGTATGTTGCACTAAATATCCCAATGATATAACTTCATAACCTAATAGCCAGCCTTTTTTTAGATGTGCCTGGTGTCATGCTGTTTTATACAACGGTAAATCATCAATATGCATCTATTGCACTTTCAGACATGACTGATTATCTGCTGAATATCTTTTGAATTTTGAAATGATTCTTCATTAGAGCTAATATAAGAAAGATCAAAATAATCTAATCTGAGATTTGATACAATATAATAAGGAATTATTCACCATCTCTTTTTTTTTCTCTCCTTTCCAAAAAAAAAGAACATTTTAGACCCTTTAACAGAGGTTCTTCAGAAATCACTGATCACTGTATTTACTAGGAGCTTGTGTAGCCACCCACTCCCCTGCCCTGAGTATGTATCTCAGGGAAATGCTACCCAATGTGTATTTGAATATTTCTACCCTTTATGTGTGATCCTGTCATCTCACCAAATCAATGTCATGTCAATTCAAACCACAGACTGCCCAAGCCAAGCACCAAGTTACTTCCTCCTACAGCACTGCTAGAGATTTCACTGTGTCACACCTTCTCCTACCTCAGAAGTTCTTTGGTATTACACACGCTTCCTCCAATGAAAAAAAATCACATTTTTTTCTTCCCCAAAGATTTTACACACTGGAAAGGTAGACAGACAACAAGCCAATTCTTCTCCATGTAAGGCAGCAGTGGTTTTAGCACTGACACAAATGAGATGGAACCAAACACTGAAAGACTGATTTTGCTGAAGGAGTTTGTAGTGAGGATGAGAAAGGTGTAAAAAAAAGTACTGACCTCATGGAAAAAAAAAAAAGAAGAAAAGAAAAAGCAGTAAAAACAAACAAAAAAGGGTAAAATGGAAGGAGAAAGGAGACAAGAACAAATAACTGGAGGAAAGTAGAAACAGGGACACAAACTAATGTGAAGTATAATAAGGAAAATACTTGAGTAGTGGAAAAATAAAACAAAATTTTAAATGCTTCAGCTACCTGCCCTACTATATTTTCTTCCTATTTCTTCTGTCATCTATTCCAGACTGATTTTTTTGTCTGATTGACCCATCTGGTTTTGAAATGGTGTCCTGAGGGTAAATCTTCATCAGCTTTCATTCTCCTAAGCACACTCTGCTACACACGGGGTGTCTCAGTAGCTGTGACATTGCCAGCTGAGATCTTCCAGAATGGCACTGCAGACTGCTAAATGCCAGGGCAGGGTTTGCTACCACCCTAAACAAAGTCATCTCAGACCCTGTCAAAACTCAGCAGATGAACACAGAGGGCATGGTGCATGCTGAGCAGAACAAAAGATTCGCTCTGCTCCTATTCTGTCATAGCACCAGCAGCATCAGCAATGTTGCAGTAGCTCTGGGTGAGTGGAACTGGACCTGTTAGCATCAAAACCAGCCACAGGCAAAATCCTCACCCCAGAAAGGGATCACTGAGGTCAGGGACTGCCTTCCTGCGTGCAAAGATCCACATGTCTGAGTTCTGTTGAAGAACCAAAGAGCAGGTGTATAAAATGGAAATCCTGTCAAAATGGAACCCCCCCTTGGGACGTTTTATGTGACAGTACCGTCCCACATCCAAACAAAAGAGCAATTGTGAAAGCATGAGCTTTTAGGTTGAACAAAGCACTACTGTTCTACTGAGGATCTTCCAATGCAAACATGATCATCCCGTGAAGCAGACAAAAGAAATGCTTTGGAGAATGGTGTTACAAAAATGTTAAAGTGTATGAAGTCAGCAATTAACCTATTCTACCTATACTAACAGTGCTACCTAAAATGAGTCATTAGGAGCAAGTACCTAATTATGTACTCATCCACTTAGAGGTTAGTGCAACTTGCATACATGAAATATATCTCCTCGACAATTGATTTCTGTCCTTAAAAGAGACCCTGGAATTATGGCAAGAACTCTGTGCCACACTAGCATGCAGTGTTCTCATTAACTAATGCCACAAAAATAAAAAGGTTTTACATATTTTGCCACTGTCGACTCTGAAGAACAAACTCAACCTTGGGAGGGAAAGAGTTTTCTACCTAGCTACCTACTCAGGAAGAGAACAACCTAAATTTCAGCCATGCCCCCGTCCCACACCCACTGTGGGAACCCAACAAAATGAACTGTGCAACCACACTGCAAGCAGCAGCACCTTGCTGCTTTAAGCCAGAAAAGCAACTGATTCGCAGAATCTTCTCTACAGAACACACTGTTTATGCAACACTGAATCTTGGCACCCAGGACCCCAGCTGAGTTTGCAGAGGAGGCAGAAAAGCAGTATTTTAAGCCTTCCCACCAGCAAACCATGTAGAGTGTCCAACATCCCTGCAATTAATTTTATACAGCCATCTTTCACAAAACATTCATCAGGACCTAAAGCAAAATGTTACACCTGCTTAAAAATCTGGGCACTTCAAGAGATAATGTGATTTTGCTGTGCTTGAGAATCCCAGTATCATCAAGAAATGCTCCCATTTCATGCTACAACCCATTTAAGCAAAATTTTCAATCCACAACAGTACAGAACTGGTCTTTCCTCCTTCTTTCCCTATCCCTCCCTCCCTAGACCTGATCTTGAGACCTGCAAATATTTCCCTTCTCTTTGTTCTCTTCCTCTAGAAATACTTTACAAACAATCAATATTTCTACATCAACAGACTTCACCAACCTATAACCACAAAGAGATCTTCAGGCAAGACAGTTTCTGTCAAAGCTACATGCAAGATTCATGTCTCGAACTCCTGTATTAGTATCATTTTTAATCTCCAACTATGTACTAGAGCTGTTTTAACCATGCCATATTTTTGTTGTACAGCAGGAAGCTGAGTGACAAGGCCAAGTTCCCTTGAGCCACTGGTTTTTGTCCCAGTACTTCAGAGTCATTTCCAGTCTTACAGTAACTCTCACTGTTCACTTTTTGAAATGAGAGCTTAGCACACTGGGCTGTATCTGGAAGTATTAAAACAGTTTTTTAATACTGACTGTTTCAAACCTCATGTTAGTGTAAGTTCACATAATCTAATTGATGCGTTTTGATTAACCCCACATAATCTAATTGCACCCCCTAAAATATCAGCATATGCAAACACTTTCATGATACAAATCTCACTGCATATTAGCTACTTAGAAACTAAATATGCATCTGAGGTAGCTGAATAGGCTCCTCCTTCTATAGTAAATGAAGGAAAAAGGTTATTTGTGGGTTACTCTTCCCAAATAAAGACATATTCTGCCTTTCTAAAGCAGAATTACCCTCCGGCAGAGCCATGCTCCAGCTGCTGACCACAGCTGAAACCTAGGTGACTACTACAGATCACACATACGCATTTGAGGCAGCTGATATGATATGTTATAAAATGAATGTCATCCCTAATAATGCCTGCTGCTGTTATGATCTCTAGGCACATGATTTTGTGTGTTCTGTGGCATTTGTTATGAATAAAATCTAAGAATGATCTTCTTTTATATGCTCATTCCTGGAGTTAAATCCCAACCCCAATGTAACCCTCACTGCACTGCAGGAACAACCAAACATCATCCTTAATCTATCAAAAGATTCACACAGCCCTGAGAAAAAAAAAGCACTGTCATGAGTCTGCTTTCTGCAACACTCCACAATACGAAAAGAGAAGGGAAACAAACACTCAGAGGTAAACTGCTGAACACATGCACTGTGCTAGTTATGCTACATACAGAGAGAGGAGACAGCAGAGACATGAGATATAGACAGAGCTATATATCTACTGAGTTAAGGGAAAGGTATCTTGGCCAATCTAGATCCAAACCATATCAATTCAATAAAATAAGGCCAACACAGGACAGATCAATGTATTTAATATCTGAAACTCAGACATGCAATTAGACAACTCTAAACCTTTCCTAATTTTTAAAGTTTCACCTGTAACCCCTGTCACCTCTTACGTAAGAAAGCAGAGCTTGTGAGTAACCAATACAGGAAGGAACTTGGAAGCTTTATTTGCACCTCTTGAGTTCACACCAAATAATTTATTTAACCCAATTACCAGGTCCTTTGGTGTGCAGAGGCATGCTTTTACAAGCATCACGTCATACAATCCTGCATTTACAAGCACCATGTCATATAATCCTGCATGTGATTCACCTGGACAAAACCACTGAATCTGTATCTGTGCATACCACAGAGATGCACACTAAGTGTTGACTACTACTACTGGTATTTCTGTAGTGGAAGAGGAACAGCTATATTCACATGAGACAGGTGATAGTATACATAGTTCTGGACCAGGCATGGTGAAAGCCGCTCATGGCCATTCCCAGGGCACCACATACAAGCTGCTCCCACAGCAGAAAGCTGAACCTTTGGCTAGGATGCTGCAAAGAAGCTCGGGGTGGTATTCACAGCCAGCCAGACTCTCGTGCCTGAACCACTTCCGACACCTCATCAGCAAGTATTAAAGAGTTTAGAGGATCCTTTGGATTCTCCTTTGCAAATGAAGTAAACAATTAAAGCCCACAGAAAGCCAAAGGCTAGGCCATTATAGTTCAGCCTGACCAAAGAGAAAAATTACTAGATTAATTTTCTCAGTACTTGTGCTTGAGCACTGATGCCAGAAATCTCTATTTCCCCATAGCAAGTCTTTTTTTCATGTTTTTAAATTTATTTACAAATCAAATATTCTTCAAGCGGGTATGTTTTACAGGATCCTCAAGAGTATCACGAATGACAAACCAAAGGGCTAGAACTCCTTCAGTGGTTATATAATCTGAGAGTTGCAAACCACTGGGATTTTGCTGTATAACCCTGATGAGGATAAAAAGGAGCCCTGCATTATTAATGCTAGCTCTGTTTTCCTTTCTTTTTTTTTTAACTCAAGCAAAGGCACTTACTCTGAAAGCTGTTCACTGAGAAGATGTTGGGATGATAGAATCCAGCCTTGCAAATACATTTGTAGGCTCCAAGCACAAATCCAAGGCCTTTAATTGGCATGCACTGTGAGAAAGAAAAAATAGAAAAGTCATGCAGATGATCATACAGTGATATACTCAGATGTACATTCAAGCATAAAAATATTACAAGACATTCTGAGCAGACTTCTAAGAATAAACAGGTACCCATTCCAGTCTGGCGGTATTTTCTCAGCAACCTTCCCCACATCCATCTATCACTCCAGTTTTCCTTCTTGCTGCTCATTACCAGCAAACAGCAAAGACTATAACCAACCCAGTCCCACAGACCAACCAAACCTGTGTGCCGAATGTGACTCTTGTACTCTGGCTCTCCATGAGGGAGAACATGGACACCTGCAGCCCAGCCACCAACCTTCTGCAGGCAGCACATGGTGGTGCTGGTGCCCTCACCACACTGTGACCCCACCCCAGTGGAGACTGACCTGATCAAAACAAAGCCACCAAGACATTAGAGAAGATGGCTGCATATCTAAATCTGACCTAGGCAAAGAGAGCAAAGCTACGCCAAACAGGAGCCCCCCACTTTTAAACTCTCTTGTTCCTTTTCAAGCAAGTAATATGGGAAACAAGTTTTTTGTTTTAACTCAATTCTGACATTAAGGCAACCACAGCAAATTTGTTATAGGTACAGAACATCTACTGTCAGACCGTCTCTGTACCATAGACTCTGCCTTTTACAGACGGAAGGACCAATCTAGCACCATAAAGCTAGAAACACTGGCAAAATGCCTTTCTTCCAGTACAGTTTATTTCACTTTGTCAGGTGAGGTAGGCTGCTGTACAAGATGTCCTTCCCATCAGTATAGGTGTACCTGTACCAACCCTCCTCAATGAATAGGAACTAGACACTAGTAGTTCCTCAGTGAGCAACTGAATTAATTAACTGATGAACCCTTTGTCCTCTCATGTCCTTAGCTTCACTTGCCTGGGACCATATGTGACTTCAGTATACGGTTCAATCTCTAACTGCCTGCAACTGAGAGATGCTGAGGACACGACTTACAGAAAAAAATATTTGAGTATCAAAAATCAAATGCAAACCAAGAGAGGACAATCTGCACTGACACTTAAGGAAAACTCTGGGGTTTTTATCTCAAATTCCAGCTTTGTGACATAATTCTGCCTGACACTGGGAAAGCCACTTTGCTTTTCTTTGCCTCAGTTCCCCAGATGACATCCTCTTTTCTCACACTCTTTGCCGATCTGCGGTCTGTGCACATAGTGCAGGCCTGTGGGTGCTATTAGAACAACTAACACGCAGGGAACTGGCATACAAGAACAGTGAAAATTCATTCAGCCTTGGTATAAACACAAAAGCACGAAAAAAAAAGGAAAGAGAAGGCACAAATCATTTTTATTCACACTTCATCTTCACCCTACAGAAATGTGACTGTTGACAAGGTGGAGGATGGGAGAAATCATAGTGGGATGAGTGTGTGTGCCAGTCCAATGACAACAAAGCCCCTTTAATTAAGCACAAAAAAAGCAGTTACGGTAGAAATAAGACTTTTTCAGGGGAAAAGTCTGCTCTTTTTGGCTTTTTTCCTTTGTAAGGGGAAGGTGCACACTGCCACAGAGACTGTGTTTTCTTTTTGAAGGTAAGAAAGAAGTAGGTGCTTCTGTATTCTGTGAACACTGCAGCACCCCTAGTACCATATCTGCAATCTATTCCCGCTGAACTTCTTCACATAAAATGTGTCACAGGGTCCTGAATCTTCTCTGCATCAAAATTAAAGTTTTGCTGATGATTCTTTCACACACATTCAATATTCACATCAAATAAAATTCTGTAACTTTTCTTTTATCGTTGTTGACCAGTCTAAAATTGAAACTTTAAGTATTTTGAACATGCCTCTTTCCTTGGTCTAGGATATTATCCTTGTTTCCAGTCTTTGGCAACTGTACTGCACACCTTAAAAATTACAAGTCAAATTCTTGTTTTTTGCAGTCCATATAATCCCACACAAAGGTGCAATTGGGATCAGAACATCACTCTGTTGAAAGGAGGGACAGAGAGAAGGAGAAGAAGCAAGCCTAGGTCCCTCTAGATGTAGTTTCAAACTCTGTGCTCACATTTGCATGGAAACACAACTATTTACAGCCTGGCTTTTTAAAATTAATTGCAGCATCTAGGTAGGGAAGAACACTAAATATGATGTGTCCAAAGGGGGAAAATACTTTTCTCATAAAAAAGACACACCAACATACCAAACAGTCCCTACCTTTCTCCTCTCTTTAAAAGTTATAGAACAGCTAATATTATATTAATGCATGGTTGCAAATGTTATGGTGGAAAAGGTAATAAACAAAGTAAGAGCTTGCTGGTGTACAGAGGGAGTTTAGAAAACAAAGTCCAGATTTGTTTAATCAGACACAGACACATTTTCTGGGTGGCTCTGGGTGCCTCCACAAAACACATGGCAGGTACAGGCCAGAAGCTTTCCTCCTTACCCTGGCAAGTGGCAGCCTGGTTCCTGTGGCTCCACTGCCAAACCCAGAGCCCAAGCCCTGCAAAGCTGTATCAGATCAGCCATGGCAGCCATGGATCAGTCACGGGCTGCATAGCACCAGGAGCACAGAGACTTGGCAGCCTGCAACAGACTGTGTAGATGCAGCCAGTGAAATATTAATTTGCTGCTAAGTTACTTAAGATTTGATCCGTATAGAATTTAGCACTAAAAAAAGCAGATGTGTGAAAAATACCCACCTCCATATAAGCAAAAAAAAGGAAGGATAAAACTGACCTGGTTTCAGATTTCATTAGAAATGTGAAAGCAAAACTCTGGGAATAAAACTCACCATATTCCTAAGTAATTTCTTTTTCTTCATCAGTGGTCACCAACTTTTAAAAAAACATGCTTTTCTTAATTCACAAGAACAGCTGCTGTCTCTGCTTCAACCAAAAGCTCCATTTAGGCTTCTATCACATCTCTTCTGTGCCCAGCAGCCAGTGCCAAGGCTCATTCCAATTCTCAGCGATTCGGCATTTGGAGCAGTACAGATTGGTGGATGTAGTGGTGGAGGTAGATTTTCTGGATTAAAGCTTTTGATGCTGTCCCTCTCGACAAGTTTTCCAGCTCCGAGGTGAGCAGCTACAGGGCGTGCTGGGTGAAGAACTGGCTGACCAGCAGGGCGTCTCAGGTTATAATGAATGGGGCTTCATCTATCTGTTGACCAGTCACCACTGCTTTTCTTTAGGGCTCAATTCTAAAGCCAGTCCTGTTCACCATCTGAATCAAGAATATGGATGCAGGGGTGGAATGGATGGTTAGGAAGTGTCCCAAAGTGTCCCTAAACTGGGAAGTGTTGTTACCTTGCTGAAACATCTGGATAGACTGGAGCACTGGGTAACCATCAGTGAGGTGAAACTGAACAGCACCAAATGCCAGTTTCTCTACAACTGGGAGTAACACTGGGCACAACTCTAAACGAAGAGAGGAGTGGCTGGAGAGCAGCACTGCAGCAAGGGGCCTGGGGTGCTGGTTGATATTAAGTGCAACATGAGTCAGCGGTCTGGCTGGGGAAGGAAAGGGGAGAGGCAGGTTCGGGTCTCTTCTCCTGGGACTGAGTGCCAGGGTGCGGGGGAATAGCTCCAAGCTGTGACCATCACAGCAGGTTCAGAGATGACATGAGGGAACATCTCTTTACCAAGGAGCTACCAAAGCCTGGAACAGGCTTCCTAGAAGGGTGCTCACTGCCCCACTCCTGTCAGTGTTTAAGAGGTGTTATCCTTTGACTTTCCTTTTGAGGCGCCTTTTCCTTCCTTTCAGCCTTATTTTTGTCTCTGCATTGCCTCTTGGCATCTTGCCTTTCCTCCTTTACTCTTGACTTTTGCAGTGCAATTCGTCTCTTTCCCTTCCTTGAGCACTGCCTCTTGCATTTTTTCATTTCTCTTCCCTGTTGTCTTTCTTGCATGTTGCTTCTCGCTTTTCCATTTGCCTTACCATGGCATTTTCCTTCTGCCTTGCCTTTTTCCGTGCTTTTTGGTTTTGCCATGCTTTCTTCCTTTTGCCATGCCCTTAGCATTTTGTCTTTCCATTTTCTTCTGCCTTGCTTCTTCCCTTTCGGCCTTGCCTTTCCCTCTTCCTTGTGTCTTGGCATCTTCCCTTCTGCTGTTGCTTTTTGCTTTGCCTTTTTTTCTTACCTTTTTACCTCTTTTTTCTCTTTGTCCAGGCAGTTTGACTTGCCTCTTGCCTCTCCTATTGTCTTTTGCTATGCCTTTGGTCTTGGCTTCACCTTTTCCTTATTTTCCTGCCTTTTTGCTTCCCCTTTTCTTGCTGCTTTCACAGAATCACAGAATGTGAGGAGTTGGAAGGGACCTCGAAAGATCATCTAGTCCAACCCCCCTGCCCGAGCAGGATCACCTAGATTAGACCACACAGGAAGGCATCCAGATTACTCTTGAATGTCTCCAGAGAAGGAGAATCCACAACCTTTCTGGGCAGCCTGTTCCAGTGCTCTGTCACCCTCACAGTGAAAAAGTTCCTCCTCATATTCAGATGGAACTTTCTATGTTCCGGTTTGGAACCATTGCCCCTTGTCCTATCACTGACCAACACCGAGAACAGCCTGGATCCATCCTCCTGACACTCACACTTAACATATTTATAAACATTAAAGAGGTCACCCCTCAGTCTCCTCTTCACCAAGCTAAGAGACCCAGCTCCCTCAGCCTTTCCTCATAAGGGAGGTGTTCCATTCACTTACTCATCTTGGTGGCCCTGCGCTGGACTTCTCCAAGGAGTTGTATGCTTTCCCTTTGTCTTGTCTTTTACCATGCCTTCTGTTTTTCCTTTTGCCTTCTGCCTTTCTTCTGTCCTCTTGCCTAGCCTTTGCCTCTGCGTTGCCTCTTGGTGTCTTGCTTCTTCTTCCTGACTTTTGCAGTGCCTTTTGTTCTTTTGTATGCTGTGACTTTTTCCTTTTGCATTGCCACTGCTATTGCTTTTTGCCTTTTGCTTGGTCTTTTGCTATTTGCTTTGACTTAGGACTTTTATCTATGCCTTTTTTCTTTCCTCTTGCCTTTTGCCCTTTTTGCCTATGCAATTTTTATTTCTTCTTGCCTCTGCCATCCTCTATGCCATGCTGGTTTGCCTTTTGTCATGCTTTTTGCCTTTAGTTGTGCCTTTTGCCTGCTGCTGTGCCTTTGCATTTTGAAATTTTTGTTGCTTCTGCCTTCTTTCATTCCTTTTGATGTTGCTTCTGCCTCTGCTTTGCCTCTGGGCACCTCACCTTTTGCCTTTTGTGGTGCCTTCTGCTTGTTTCCTTGCCTTTTCCTTTGCCTTTTGCTACTTCCCTTACCGTTTTTCTTTTGCCTAGGCCTTTTCCCTTTCCTTTAGACTTTTGTCATTCTTTATGCCGTGACTTACTTCCTTTTGCATTGCCTTTCTCTTTAGCCATTGCTGTTGCTTTTTTATCACATCTTTTTTCTTGCCCTTTTCCTTTCTTTTTCTCTTTGGCCATGACTTTTGACTGATCTCTTGCATTGCCTGGTGCCTTTTGCTATGTCTTTGGTCTTGCTTTTTTGCCTTTTCCTTTTTTCCTTGCATTTTTGCTTCATGTCTTTTGTTTTGCCACTTACTTTTTACCTTGAATCTTTCCTTTTGCCATGCCTTTTGTCTTTTTTACTTGAATTTTGCCTTTTGCTGTGTCGTCTGTCTTTCCTTTTGACTTCTGCCTTGATTTCTTCTTTTTGGCCTTGTTTTTGCATATGTCTTGCCTCTTGGCATCTTGCCTTTCTTCTTGACTTCTGCAGTACCTTATGACTCCTTTCTTTTCTTTTTGCCTTGCCTTTTGCATTTTGCCATTTGCCTTGCCTTTTGTCTTTCTTTTTGCATTTCGCTTCTTGCCTTGCATTTTGCCTTTTGCCTGGCCTCTTGCCTTTCACCCTCCTTATGCCATGACTTCTTCCTTTTGCATGCAATATCATTATGTTATTTGGTTTTACGTTAAATCACATTACACTATTTTAAGGTTTTTTCTTATTGTATGTTATGGTTTTTATTATCTCGTGGCACATTGTGCTAAACCTCCCTGGCAGTCTGGCAAAGGAAAGCCACAGAGTCATGGCAATGAGCAGCAGGCATAAAGTCCATGCAGCCCTTTCCCTGAAAAACTTCTAAACCCTTCAAAGGGCTTCAAAAGGAAAGGACGGGTGGCTGGCCACCCCATAATTTACACCATAGGGTTAGTTGTTAGGCCCCTGTAGCTTTTCTCATCTCTTCTAAATGCATTGGAGGAGTTAATTCTTTTTAAAATGCAAGTTTAAAGATATGTTTTCCAACAACAACAGACTTAAAATGACACTGAATTGTTTAAATCTGTGTCAGACAACAGCTGAGCTGATTCAGCTCAGTGCAAAGGTAACCATCAGAACAATATTTGTTGCAATAGTTTGATGCTTTGCTAAAAGTTCCCCACTACTTCTTAATGTGATTTTTCATTATTCTGGTACCAGAGCAAATACCGATAGTAAGGTGCCTCAGCTCATTCACAAGATATTATAAATGATATGTGATCGTTACAGTATTTGATTTTCAATTAATCTGAGCTCTCAAAACATTCAGAAATTGAACAAGCTGTTCATGCCATGTTTTTCTTTTAGTATACTTTAGTTACTACTGACAAACCACAAACAGAAAAGTCAATGTCAATCATCCTCATTTTGAACAGAAGACAATGTAAGAGGCTGCAGAGTCCTTGACTTCTAATCAACCTCTCCTGTACTGTGATTCAGTTCGGTAACCAGGCTGCATGTCTGAGGACAGAGAGGCTTCCCTTCTGCTCCTCCTCTCCATCACTCCCAAGATGCCAATGTTATCAGCCTATTGGTGGACAAACCTAACAAAAATGCAGGTGTCACTGGAAAAAAAAATGCTGGAAGTGGAACATTTTGCAAAGAAATGAAAAAGAGGATATTGGAAATATGTACGAACCTTGGTACTTGCTTAGAAGACAGCGAGAGGGTAGGAAAAAGTTTAATTTACTTGAAAGGAGGGCACTCGGGGGCTATGAGGGGTTAAGCAGCAGAAGATTCATCATCAGCTCTTGTCATGCATATGGAGAACCCAAGGGCAGCTTACAAAGGGCTTCACACATCCATCCTTTACTGAAGGATGAAAGCTCAACAATTACAGCAATTTTCAGGGGATGGGTAGCTTGGACTCTCAAAGGTTCTCAGTAATGACAGTGATTAAGACATACTTTTCATTACTGCTCAAAATACCTGTGCAGGCTACAATCAGGCTACTTTAAAAAAAATTAGAATTGTTATATAGCAGGCTGGAGTTGTCATTGGTAACCTCAGTATCAGTTAAGCACACATCAAATTTCACTTCTGAATAATATGCTAAACAACAAAATTACAATTTCTCCTCTCCTAGAAACCAGAGCGTCAATTACAGGGGAACCTGTTAACAGATACCAAAGGGACTGATAACTCTACAGCCATTAAATAATGTACTGTGATTAATTTGATTGCACTTTCTCAGGACGTGACTTCCTTGGCTTTGAGGATAAAATAATCCATTTTTTACTCTTGGCACAGATTAAACTCCATTTAGAGCAAAGTAACTCAATTCCTACATTCTTACCTATAACAGATGGAATGCTCCTCAAACTGAATCTCTACTCTTTTTTTCCTATCACTAGGATAATTTTGTGCTTTATACGTGGGCAATACTGGAAATACCAAACATTATCTGCAGATGACCTTCCAGAAGCTATCAAGGCATATGCCAAAATACACTGAGGTCCTTTACCTCTGGACACTGGGTTATGCCAACTACTTCTGTGTTCATCTGGACTTGACAGTGAGTGTTGCAAAAGTCTGCCTGGAAGATGGGTCACACAGTAAGACAGGGATTAAGATAGCTTGCAAAAAACCAAAAAATGTGAAGCATTTCCAATGATATTTGGTGGTGGGAAAAGCTGGATCTATTCCTGATTCCTGTGAAGGGTACAGTTCTGAGTAGTGAGCACTCGTTCTCACCTATTCACATTTCCCTGAATTATTAACAAACAACCAGCATTTTGCAATGTTTAAAAAATGTAAAAAACTCCTCAGTTTAGTATCACTTAGAATCACTTGGGTTGGAAGAGCCTCCTTTTCTCAAGAGTAAAAAGCCCCAGCTGCCTCAGACGCTCTTCACAGGCCCTGTGCTCTAGACTGTTCACCAGTTTCGTTGCCCTTCGACACGCTCCTGCATCTCAACATCCTTCTTGTAGTGAGGGGCCCAAAACTCAACACAGTAACATACTGATGTTTGTTTTTTTTTAACCCAATTTTCATAGTTAGCCAATAAATGCTATTATCTACACTGTGACAATACAAATTATTATTTTCATTCTGAAATCCATTTTGCAGGTTTATAAATTTTATTTAAAAATATTTATAATACTATGAACGGCCATTCACATTTTCTTCTAAAGGCCAATAGGAAATACTGCAATAGTCACTCCAAGTCAATAATTCATCAAAAGAACTGCAGAGTTTAAGCATGTGAACTTCATTCAGGACAGAGGGTGGATGGGAATTGCATGGCACATCTCACACAAGGCCATGGTTGAACGTCTTGTAGACTGCAAGAGGCTGGCTGTTAAAGTACCACCAGCTTGGATAGCCTGCTGGCCCTGCTATTTGGGAAGGGAAAAAATTTCTTCTAGTTCATCCAAAATCTAACAATTAGCTGCTATAATCAATGGGAAATTCAGATTCAATAAGTTAACATGGACAACATTGACAAACCAGTATTTTCTAGCCAGCTGCTGGATCTGTCAGTCCTAATGCATTTCCCTGCAACCATTAATGTCATCACTTCTTGACTCGTAAACATTACTTTTAGGCTGATTCCACACAGTAGCAAGACACATGCCACCACATTGGAAAAGCTGTGTAACCATCTGTATCTATTTTCCCAACCCACAGTAACTTTTTGGACCTACTGGCTGGTTCCCGACAGTGAAGCAGGGATGAGAAACTTGCCGAGTTCACACAAGCTTCATGAAAATTGCATCCTAGTAGAGAAGAGATACCTTATCCATCTCTCCAGTGAGGAAGACACTACATCATGAGGACATACCTTTTATCAGATAAAAGAGAATTCCCTGTGGAATGCCACAGTCACAACGAAAGCTTTAGCTGGCCCTGACTGCCTTCTTAGACACCAGCTAACAGCATAAAAAAATGCATTAGAAAACCAGGCTACACTAATTCAATGTTCCTGCTCCTTGGCATTCAGTCCATCCTTAGGACAATCTGGCCCATTTTTACAGGGGTGTTTACTACTAGAACTGCCAGGAGTCTTAGTTGAGTACAACTATGTGAAGTTGGATAAATAATGCTTCTAGACAAAAAATCATTTCTTATTGAAATTCTACTTGAGCATTATTTTTTCCTTTTAGATCTGTGCAACATTATACGGTGACTGAAGGAAAATACCCACGTCATCGGTACTTGAATGAAAACACAGCATCTTTTTCACAAAACAGCCTGACGTGGTCAATTAAATGAATCTTTCAGTTTACTTGGTGGTCACTGGTAAACCAAAACTCCCAGCTAGGTTCTGTCCATCATCAGCATGCATTTTTAAAAGTGTATTTCTTTTATTCAATAAGACACTCAAGTCCAGCAGCAGAGTGGCTACTCTGTCCACAACTTCATCAGTATCCTCTTACTAATTTGGCTTTACTCTGGATTGTTGCCTCTAGAGTTTGACAATGTGTCAACTCATCAAGAAAGTTAATCTTGCTTAAAAGAAGTACCAGACTTCGAGCTTTTCTACTTGTCAAACCTATGTCCATGTTCCAGCCATAGGTCTCCCATCCTCAGTGTTGGAATGTCCTTCAGAACTGAAGTTCAGACGACAGTTTCTAGGTGTACCCTAAAATCTTCTTGATCGCTTCCAATCTTAAGATGTGGCTTCTTTCACAATTTCATCTATCAAAGGAAATTATGATTTTGAGACAAGGCATCATTATTCCTCCTGCCCAAGAACACTGCAGACCATGGTATGTCAGACTGCTGTGGAAGCAACATCACAACTGTCATCAGAGTCAGAAGCAGCACCGTATTACTGCTGGCAGAAAAAGTTCCTCACAAACTTCCATCGCTTGACAGTCTCAGCTTCACACTGATCTTCCCAGCTTGGAGCTTGTACACTCACTCATTACACAGCTAAAGTTCCACAGAGTTGCTGCCTGTCCCGCTAGCACCATGAGAATACAGAATTTGCTACTTGCCAGCTCTCTGTTAGCCCATTCAGCCTCTTCTTCAGCACCAGGCAAGCACAAGGGCTTCTAAAATGCATTTGTGCAAGACATACAGCTACAACTTTGGGTAATAAATCAGAAACAAAATATGAAAAAGCAATATACTTAATAAATTATAGCCTGTCTAGTTACTTACTGATTGTCATCCAGGACACCAAAGAGAGAATACACCATGGAATCCTGCTTTTTTATTCTGAACATGTGCTTTCTTCTTGCAGCTTTTATCAACTTCGAGGAAAAATAAGTAGCAACTGTCTCATAGGTAAGCCCTCACTTCTAGGTCTAAGGCTAGTGAGAGGGATGGTGATACAGATCCCTATAAGAAGCCACTATATTGTATACAGACACCTTGAAAATCTTTCCTCTGTTCTCCAGCTTCCCTGATCTCAAATCTAGATTCTTACCTTTTTATCCAAAGCCAGTGTAGCCCTGATGACTCATATTTCACTCCTTCGTTGCTTTCTGAGGGTTGAGGGTTTGGCCATGAATGTAAATCCCTTGGAAGGCTCTCTAATTGATTGCTTTTGATATTTAATGGCGCTTCTCTCTGGCCATCATTATTTTTCCTTCAGGTTTGTGGTTAATCCAACAAAGCTACTCCTGTGCCCCTGTGATTAAGTCACTTTTCCCTGTTCTGATCGGCGGCCATTTCCTGGCCGAGCTGAACTCCTCCTTTATACAGGCTACAGGCAGCCTCTGCTCCACACTACAAAAGCCACCCATTGCAACAATGTGAAGCTCTGGGAACACCACCAGCTTGGATACCAGCATTGTTATTTTAACAGACTGAGAATAAACTAGTGTCTAGAGATGTATATGAAAGCAAATATTCCCTTGTCCCATCTCCAATAAGCCCCTATATTGCACAGACCTCTCGTACCCACTTAAAGTTTACGTGGGTGTCAGCTGGAGCACATCACCTGTAGCTTAAGGGGTCTCAGAGCCCCACTGGAACTCTGTGCCAATGTTATGTCAGAGACATCCGCTGAGCAGCCCATTTTCACAAGTGTTCCAAGGTGGCTTAAAATCTTGGTAGCAGCTCTCCTCCACTGCGAGAGCTCCAAGCAAGACAGCCTCCCTCTTGCAGAAACTGAAGTATAACAAATCTTTACCGGAGTGGGAAGGAGGAAATAGATTTTCAGTTTTGCTTTGTTCGGTACTCTGCTTTCCTTTGGTTCAGCAGCACACTACTTTTGAGCCAAGGTCCCAAAACAGCAGATGGCTTAACCAAACCTAAAATGGGTTCCCTACTAACCCCAGCGGCAGATGGTAACACCACGGAGATACAAGATGACCTTGTTCCAGCTTGCAGCAGGAAGCCAAAGCAAAGCATCAAACAATCTCTGGAACCAGAAACTCCAGAATTTTTGATTCCTTCTCCTGGCAGGGTAACTAGTAACAATATCTGAAAAGCATGCGAATTTGGAAGTCAATTTCAAAGGGATTATTACAAATGTCAGAAAAATCAGTTAACCTACACTGTAATTATTCCTTCCTCAAGTACTTGCAAATACACAATGGCAGAAGGGCAACACTACAACATGGGAATCAAAGCAGCCTTCAGTCAGTAGGTATCTATCACCCACCAATTTTAATTCATGAATGTGCAGGAAAACAGGGATAAATGGAGTTTTCTTTCTATTATTCAGCAGCTGCTAGAGCTGGTTCACAAAAGATGATGGACTGGATCTTTTTTGGCATCATTAAAACTAAAAAGGAAATTCTTTTCTATTATTAATCATAGAAGTGTACCTCTTGTTCCCAGAGCTCTCAGAAATGGTGAAACAGCATCTGGTAGCAGTGTACACTGTAGTGACACAAATCTCAGCAGACAATAAAATGTTTGGAAGAGTCCGCTTCAGACTCAACAAAATGTCAGTTTTACTTTGAATCTGACAGACCAAACCCATTTTATCAGAAGCCACTACAGAAATAGCACCAAAGATCTGCCAGCTTTAATGTGACACACACAAGCACACATAAAAGCCCACCCTTGCTCCACCTCTTCTCATTTCTTACTCTCACTTTGAAATCACTTGAAGAGGTTTAAGCACAGTTGTCACTGCTATCGAGTTGCAAAAGCCCTGAGACCAGTAGAGCTAAAGCCATTACAAATGAAAACAGAGCCAGATCTCGCTGCACATGCATAGATTTTAGCTGGTAACATGTAGATATTATAAAGATGACAACAGAAAAAGAAAGAACTTTTAACTTAGGAGGGAAATTTCGTTAGCAACTTCATTAATATGCAGTTAATGGCATCAGATTTGGTTTCATATTTATAAATAAATAATGATCACCTGTCTTCCTAGGTTAACAATGCCCTAAGAATGACATTAGAGCACACAGGATTGTGAAATTATTTTACTGTTATGTTTTGTATTACTGGTTCCCATCTCTGTCCTTTCTACACATATTTTGCTGCAACACATCACTAAGGACATAAGAATTGTGGCCCACCTCCCCAGACGTCTCCCACCTCAACCCCAGGAATGACCTGGCCTCCCCATTCACCTCACACCAACAGACTCTTATTCCAAACATTTATGAAGCAAGAAGCAAAACCATGCACCAACCTATTCAGTAGCCTGAAAAGCCTTTCCAGTTCAAATACATCCACCAGTACTCTTCCAACTCTTCTAAAAGCACAAATGAGACACAGATTGGGTCTTCCATATTTCTATTCTGAGACTTCTAAAATTCCACCTCGACCACTGACTTCATTAAAACAAAAAATCCCCAAACACTCCTGAAGGTAAACTGTATTCACCTATTTCTGTCTGACAAATGAATTATAAACCAGCCATGTTTCTACTGACTTTTCTTGAGTCTGAAACAAACTCTTCAAAGTATTGTCATTGCTTCATAGTTTCCAGGAAGTTTTAGGATTTTATATCCAAAAGTTGTAATACTATAATATTAGTAAATGAAATACTGTAATATGATAATTTTATCAAATGAAATACTGTAATATGATAATTTTATCAAGAAGTTTTTTATACAGCTATAGAATGTCATTCATGACATTACAGAATTATCAAGCTACATGAATGGACCATGGTAGAATCTTGTGGTGAAATCCTACTCCCACTCACTTCAACCTTCCAGAGAATCAGATGCAGAGAATGTAACGAAAAGTTTAAAACACAGAAGCAGTATTTTGAAAGCTGAAAAAAGTCAGAAACAAGTGAAAAACACGCTCTGTTAGCAGCACAAGAGCCTTGCTGACCTGTAGAGCCTGCATGTTTCTGGGTCAAGACTGAAGGTTTTGGTAATATTTCAAATGCTCATAAGTTCATAGGCATCTACATGGTCACTACAGGGCAAACACTTCAGCAGACTGTCAAGATGACTTACCTACTAACTGTCCAAACCTTACCTATCTCTCACTAAGAAGGTATTACCTTTACTTATCTACAGGATTCCTTTTCCTTGTCTCACAAATGATATAGCTTGGTTTTCTTATCTATGGACCTCTTAGGGGTAGGGAACTTTCTTTTTTTGATCCTGTTTGCAAATCCTCAAAGCATCTCAAAGCATTTCATATAGCTTTGTACTATGAGAAGTGTTTTGGTGAACTACTACAAATACCAGAATATTTACTCAGTATCATATCCATAATAAAATATGGGGGAAAGAAAAGGAAAACAAACAAAAAAAAAAAAAAGGGGGGGGAAGGAAGAAAAATAAAAAAAAAAGGAGGAAAAAGAAGAAAGTACCAATAATTTGCTCACTATAATGCTGCTAAAGTATTCCCGTGGCATACAGATGGTTACCTGACAAGCTAAACTGCACTTAGATATTGCTATGACTCTTTGCCGTTCTTATTAGCTCATTTGAGACTGGTATTCTGCTTATAATTACCCTGACCTGTAAAAAAAAAAAAAACCCTGTTAATATTGGCAGCCATGCTGGTACTGGCAGAGTAAGTTATAGACACTGAAGTTAATTATAATCAAACAAAAAGTAAATTTGGGAAACATATTTGGATGCATTCAGCATTTGGCTACCTTTCAAATGACAAATTACTGTAAAAGCAGAACTTCATTTTCCTGACGGATCTTCATAGGCTTCTGTTACAACAATTAGCAATTTGGGGAAGGAAAAGGTCCCCTGCGTATGGACTGTAACAAAGTGAGCAAGCAATCAAACACCTCCATCCCACCAGCAGCATCAGCCAGGTGAGTGCCAGTGCTGTCACATGTGAAGGGAGGAAGGATGGGCATTTATGTACTGCTTTTTCTCATTCCAGTTTCCACAGTTGCAAGGCAGATGACAACACAGAAACACTTTCAGTGCCACCCTTTAGCACCTTGCAAAATTTTACCTAGGTACTCATAGAAACTATTAGTATCCCAAAAGCTGTCTACCAGCCTTGAGGTCCCTCAGCTACATCTCGTAACTATTATATATAAATGCACAGAGAGAGAAAAAGGAGATCTCATTTTGCACCAATCTCTTTGCAATAAAAGTAAATTCAACTGAAAATTGAGAATAATACAAATTTTAAAAAATTAAATGTTTATTAAAAAAATTAAATGTCAACCATATAAAGTTAATAGCATATCCCACACTTAATTGAGAAACATCTGCATATAAACCTGCACTGAAAGTAACAGAAATGCTAACTAGAGTGGATATTTAAGATCACTATCAGTTAGATATAGCTAAGGCAACAATGGGGCTCAGTTCGAATATAAGGAACTCGAAATACTTTACAGAAGTTATCAGACTTGTTCATGACATTGATAACCATGGATGTATCTATTACAAAATTTCACTTTGATTTTGATAACTGAAAAGTACTACAGCAGTCATTTTGCAACATATGTCCTCACTAATTCACATCTTAGTGTATATAGTCTATATACTCTTCACTTAATATCCCTAGATTACAAATGAGCAAATTTCAAAATTGTTGATGGAATATATACCCGTAATTACTGACTTGCTGAGTCGGGACCCTCATGGATTACATCTTCCACCCGAATCAGAATTTGGATGAAAGAATGGTTTAGCAATAAGTAATTTCTAACTGTAAAAGCATAATACATAACAATATAAACTGAAATTCCAATAAAATGTAGATACAACTTCATATAACCATGTAACCAGAGGCAAAGATGGCAACAAACCTGTAGCCTGAAGGCAGCCCGCTGGAGGAGCAGACAGGGTTGCAGCCCAGCCATGTTCTGGAGAGGTCTCCTTGTCTTTCTGCACAAAGCTGAACAGAGCTGATAGGTGCCCTCAAAAAAATCCCATCAGTTGAACCAGCACTTCTATTAGAAAGCCTTTCTCCTTCAGAAAACCGTAGCTAAGCTCCTCTTATTTTAGCTTCTCTCATATGAAAATTAGCAATATGGGGGGAGGGGGGTGTAGAATCTAGTATATCTTGTTATCCCGAGGACCACAATCCAGTACTTTCCTCCCTCATACTCCTTCCCCAACCTTGTAATCTCTAAATCTTCCAGACAAAACCATTTATCCTCACAGGCAACTCTGCTGCTGAACCTCATACTACAGCTGAGAAAACACATTTGAAACACAAACCAGATTTTAGTGGCATAATGTCAAAAGCAGTTGAAAATACACAGTGGTTCATCAAAAAGGACAATTCATCAGGAAATGACTAGTGGTTATTTTCAGAATCACAGTAATGTGCTTAGAGTTGCACAGAACAAAAGATGTATACAGTGTCTGTCACATGAAGTTCATTGTAACAGACACTTGAAAGGAAAAATGAGAAGGATCCAATTCTGTTCTCATTTGCCGTTATTTTAAATAAAACAAAATTCAGTTCTTCCAGTCACCTCATTGAAATTACTGGCTAATGATGCTAGAATCAAACCCACTTTAGTTCATTCTGCTTCTATACTTTAATTTATACTCAATTCCTTTAATATAAGTTAATTTGTTGAGACTAACAAGTTATAAAACCTAAAGAATTAAAACCACTGTAGCCACAAGTGCTACTCGTGACACTGGCTTCCAGCAGGTTCCAGGGGGACCAGAAGGTAGGGAAGCCTTTCTGCCATTGCCAATTAGCACATAGCACTCATTTAGCCAAATGATTTCCAGGTCCTTGTCAAACTGGACCCTCGGTAAGTTCACAGATGACACCAAGGTGGGCACAATCTGCTTGAAGGTAGGAAGGCTCTACAGAGGGATCTGCAGAGGCTGGATCAATGGTCTGAGGCCGGTGGTATGAGGTTCAACAAGACTCAGTGCCGGGTCCTGTGCTTGGGTCACGAAAACCAGCAGCAGCCAGGCTTGGGGAAGAATGTCTAGAAAGAGGAAAAGGTGGGGGTGTTGGTCAACAGCTGGCTGAACTTGAGCCAGCAGTGTGCCCAGATGGCCAGGAAGGCCAACAACATCCTGGCTTGTATGAGAACCACTGTGGCTAACAGGACTGGGGAAGTGATTGTTCCCCTGTACTGGCCACTGGTGAAGCTGCATCTCACGTACTGTGTTCAGTTTTGAGTCCTCAACACAAGAAAGGCACCTTGGTGCTGGAGTGCCGTGTGAGGGTCTGGAGGAGCACAACTCCTGTGAGGAACGGCTGAGGGAACTGGGGTTGTTTAGTCTGGAGAAAAAGAGGCTGAGGAGACCTTCTCACTCTCTACACCTACCTGAAAAAAGGTTGTAGCCAGGAAGGTGTCAGTCTCCTAAGTAACAAGTGACAGGACAAGAGGTAACGGTCTCAAATTTTGCCAAAGGAGGTTTAGATTGGGTATTAGGAAAAACTTCTTCACCCAAAGGATGTCAAGTACTGGAACAGGCTGTCCAGGAAAGTAGTTAAGTCACCATCCCTGGAGATACTGAAAAGACCTGTAGATGCGGCACTTAGTTTTAGTGGTGGACTTGGAAGTTAACAGCTAGACTTGATGATCTTCAAGGACTTTTCCAACCAAAACAATTCTATTAATCTGTTCTATTCTATTCTGAATTCCATCTTTATCACTGAATAACTTCTTAAAACTGCTTAATCTTCAAATCCTGCTCTCAGTCCACAGTTCCAGCAAGCTCCTCTCCTTAATGTAAAGTGTAGAGCAAACTTGTCTTGAGATGCCAATCAGTTGCCACATTTTACCACTGGAACAGCTGCATTTCAATGTTAGAAAAAAAAAATCCCTGAGCTATTCTTGAAGACAATAAAGCAGACTGTGAGATCCTTGAGGGAGGAAAAGAAGTATTTTTATACTATTTTACTTAACATCCTACTCACCACAATCAGAGCCAGAACTATTGTGGACACAGCTGAACTTCACTGGTAGGACTAACAAAGAGGTTCTTTCCAAGAAAACCAGTGAAACTTTGGAACACCTATTTGTAGCAACACTTGAGATTACAGAAAAAGATGGCTCTAGAACATAATGCTGTGCCATGGGCTAACTGATTCACATCTTTATTAGATAGCCAAAGTAGATATCAGGTTGCAAAAAGTCCCTGTCTCAAAAAAACATTTCCACTGGCAGAACTTCTGACCGCCCAGAGACACCTTTTCACTTTAAGTAAATTAGCCAATTTTTATGCAGCAGTAACCCATAGCTGAGCTATGAGGATTTCACTGTTTCATTAATCACCCAGATCTCTCTATAAAGCATCCTCTTTCTTTATCATGTAAACCCACCATAGCTTTCCAGTTCAAGCTTACCTTTCATTGAACCTGACTGCTGAACAGGAAAGGCACCAGTTGGGTTTGCCCTTTCCCTGCTCCTGCCTGCAGCCCCATTTCCTTCCTTAGGTGGTTTCTCTACCTGCGCAACCTCAAACGGTGCCAACTGAAGTTTCATCTTCCCTGTCCTGCTTCACAAATTCCTTTTTTCCACTCTTTTTTTTTTTTTAATCTAAGACACTCTTTATAATTTATAGAAAAATTGCAGGAAAGGGATTCAATGTCTTCAGGCCACTGACCTGGCATTCATCTTCATTACACACATCTGAACTGAATGTGTCAGCAGGTCCTTAGAAATTAAAATTGTTAGAATATTATTCCTATTAAGATCACATAGATTTCAATCAGGATGTTTATTACAAATTTTCATCTTTAAAATTACTTTTCAGAATTCTATTCAACTTTATGTCCAAAAAAAAACTTAATTCACAGAGGTAAGAGGCACTGCCCACTTGAAGACATGAACTTCAGGTATATTTTCTCCTCCTTTGGACTCAGAGAAGTAGGCATCATCTTAAGTATGTCTTAAAGCTATAACAGAAATTAATTCTTTTCCCGGAAGATCCTGTCATCTTCTCTACACCGGTTTATTTATTCCAAAAAAGTGCCTCAGATCTTCATGGTTGCTTTGCTGGAGTAAGAAAGTACCAAAATGAGCAAGACAATGAAAACATAGCCCTAAAATAAGGTGCATTACAAAGCTGTTATCCTGTTATCTGTGAAGACATCAAGCATTCCTCAGCTTCTGGAAGAATCACACAAATATTTAAGCCCTCAAAGTCAACACATTTACCAATCATTTAGACATAATCATCTTGTCACTTACATGCAGCTCAACAAACATGTCATTGGGGAAACCCTACAGTGTAATTAATGTTGTGTTGAATGACAACTGAAGAAAAACATTCTAAGCTTTTTCATTCAAACCTGAAAGGCAGTATCTGGTATGTCAACACTCTCTTCACCAGGAAGACTGATTTTCACCATTATTATTCTTAATTGTAGACATGTAGCATTCAATTTAATTTCACTGAGGATTTTAATTATGGCTTGGTGTTAAATTTTTCTGTGCAATCCAAACTTTTCTCGGGAATATGAGAAATCAAGTGATGTCACCTGACAGCACAGTTAAGGCATCCGATGGTCAGAGAGGAGAGAAATGGAAGAGAAAAACTTACTGTAATTTTCATGAACCTTCAATTTTGCAGGTAAAATACTAAAAAGAAACAGTAAGTGCCAGAACTATTCCAATAATCATCATATATGAATATACAGTTCAGTCTTCTTAAGGAACTGTGGCCTCAAAAGGTCTTATTTGCTGTCAGTGTTGTAAAATTTCATAGAGCAAAACAACTTGCAGTCATGTTTATCTATGTTGTATTTCCTCTACGCTGACTGCAGAGATGTAAGCAGAGCTATCTGTTGGTGTATCATTTTAAAATACACACACCACAGTTCTTGTAGCAGCACAACAGCCCAAAGCTCCAAGATGTACCAAGGTCTCACCAGCACAACTGAATTCTGCATAAAGTGCTATTAGTGTCCAATTAAATATTAATTACAAGAATGCAGTTGTACAGCATTTAGCTGGGGAAAAGCCATTAGCGAATTGCAATTTTTCTGCCAAAAAATACATAGCACAGCACAGTGTTGCTTTCTGCCCTATTTAATATGGATCACAAGGAGATAGCAAGTGGCCTGAGAGCATCAGTCCCACCCAGTGGCAAAGGCTGTGGTTCACAGGCTTCCCCACCTTTAACCAGATAAAATCACAGGTTAAAAGCCTGGGAGACATCAGTATTATTTATTTTAACAAGAGGGAGAGGAAAATATTCTGTTTCAAAGAGAAGCCAAGCCTGCATGTGGGGATCCAAAGCCATGGCTGCTCCCTACTTCTTCTACACCATTCATCCTCTTCTGCCTGATGGAGCCATGTGAGGGTCCTTACCAACTGCATGTGGACCGTGGCCAGCCTTCTTAAAGTGGGAAGAATCCTCTCCAGCCATCCACACATATTTTTGGCAGTTTTAGCAGCAGATGCAACCAATGACCCTTCCCACACCTTATGCCTTGCCCTATCCAGGGGAAGTGCACCGGCTCAGATGGCCACTACACAGCTGTGACATCACTTTTTGCCCTAACAAATTTACATCATTTGATAGATACATCACAAAGACTTGAATTCTCCCAATTGATGAGAGCTGATCTGGTGCCTCCACTGTAAAACTGGGGTTGTTCCTATATTGCTGATTTAAAATGATAAGGGATGAAGGAAAGTTCTAGCACAACCTGGGGCAGGACTGAGTAAATACTTTTCAACTGTTATTTGCAAAGTAACAATCGACAGGTTACATTTAAGCTACTTAACCATCTGAATCCCCTACAGTGAAAAATACTGGTGAGGAGAGACAGCATAAATTCTGTATGAATAAAACATGATTCAATAACAATTCTTCCACTGGGCACTGAAAACCAGAAGTACCTACGCTTTATGTGGTGCAATAGGCATCACAGGTCCAGGCTTCCCTTGTGTTGAAGGACTAAAACTTGCATCTCACATTCTCAGAGACTGATCTAACTCTCTAAGTTGTTCTGGGAGTGGGTTTGCTCAGACAATGCCAGAGCAATGCAGGGTACTGATCTCTGGGCATTTTAGTTCAAGTCTCTGAATGGGACTCAGAAAAAGCATCTCACCTCTGAGGTGCACCCTTTAGCTACTGGGCTCCTGATCCATTCACACCTCCTAGTGCTTCCATGCCTCATGGCAGCACTGTAGGTGATGTATTAAGTGACTCTAGTGGGGTAGAAACAACGTGTAAACTTTAGTCTCCATTTCCTCACATCAAAACAGCCCCCCTCCACTTTTTTTCAAGGTGCCCTCTAGGTTTTCACATGTTTCACTAAAGCACTGAAATATTTTATAGCACTCACTAGAGTGCTGGACAGGAGAGACACATGACCCTTGCGGTGTGGCAGGAACTCACTGCCCAGGGAAGCAGTCAAGGGCGACACAGTTTGGTGTTGCAGTTACTGAGCTGTTGGGGTTCTTACTGGGCTTCCCCAGCTAGTGCTGGCTCTTCCCCTGCCTGCCCTCCACAGCCCTCACCTTTCAGGAGGCACCTCTGCAGCCCTCAGCTGTGCTTGCAGGAGTTTCTCTGCTGTTCTTTTTTTCCCTCCTGGTTGTGTTTGGGTTTTTTTGGTTTGTGGGTTTTGGTTTGTTTTTTTTTTTCTTAATTTATTTTGCTGCTTCTTGCTTTTCTCTCCTTCTCCATTCCTTTGCTAACTCTGTTCAATATGGCCAAAATCAAACTCATTATCACTTTTGATATGAAGGACAAACCCAACCACACTATTGATCCCCATAACCCAGGACACGTGAAATGCTTAGAAATCAAGAGGTCATCCAGAAGGTCTATGTGAGTTAACTATTTTTTCAGAGAAACCTATGCAATCAAAAAGGATGTGAACTCAGAAGCCCCTTTAGGTTGGCTGGAGAAGCTGGGCATCCTCGGCCAGGATGAACGAGCTCCCTACAGCCCCATAACATTTCGGCCAGCTTCCCGCAGGAGTGACCTGTATTACCGCATTTTCAGTACTTATTTGTGTGTCTTCAGAGCGGTTTAATGGCAAGCTGGTAACCTACAAGAGGATTAGAAACGAGGCACGCAACCTGACAGACCACCATCACTGTAAGAACTCCCAAGGGCTCTGTGGGATGTGATTCTCCCACCTGGGGCCAGAGCGAAACAGCGCTGCAGAAAGCCCCATGTGCAGAAGTAGGAAACCACGCTTAGGGACAGAAATTGAGAATGTTTTTTCATTTCTACTCATTCTTTGCCTGCAGCTGCCTCAAATACATGTGAAATTGCTCCATGTGATCAAAATTCCTCCATTTCTACATTGGGTTTCAGAGTAACAGAACAAGCTGAGCTTGTGGTTTTTTGCTTTAGTTGCTGCCTCTGTATTAAATAGGTTATGCTGAATGCTGAGGGAGAATGAAGAAAAAAAGATTTCTTCTTCTTAAGTGTTGTCAACATAGGATTAGCTTACTAGGAGATGAATGCCAAGGAACCTCTCACTGGGCAGCCTGGATTCAGGCACTCTCAAGCTGCAGATGCCCTGGGAGAGCACAGGCTTTTATTTGCAGATACACTTGATCCTAGCTTACACTTGTAATTATTTGTCACTGCTCATCTCCATAGAAATGAAAGGATTTATAACTTTCTTAATAACTGGTTTAGAATAACAGATAAGGGTTTGATGAATTTTCAAACATATCTCACAAAGACAATTAAAAGCGTTCAGTCTGTGTTATCGAAAAAGCTGCTAGAGCAGAAAAGCAAACAAACCAGTATTATTCCCCCTTCTTCTAATAATGCATTTTTATGTTCTGCATACTTAGATATCTAGCTATACACTTGTTAAACTGGTAAAGGGAGACCTGCAAAGGCCTATTTGAATGCTACATCTAGGATTACTGTGCCAGTTCTCAGGAGTCACAGGGAGGATTTTTAATATGTATTTTCTTCTGTAGTGTTGCTCTCCTTACCTCTCCTTTCTCGTGGGTTTTTTTTCAACTTTCCATAGTAGCATTTAAAAACAAAACCAAACAAGAAAGCTCAACAATTAATTCCAGAATCAGGGATTGCAACAAAAAGTTGGCATAACAGATTTAAAATAGGCTAGTGCTCCAGTGCCCCTGCCTTCCACAGTCAAGTCATAAATCCCAACTCATTCTTTGAAATCAGGGCAGGCTGCTGATGCAGACAGCTCCAGTTTCACCTGGGAGGTAATGAAGTGAAGTCATTGCATAGGAGAGAAGAAAAATACAGCCAGCTGACTGTGCACCATTTAACTTCCTAGTGGGAAGCCTCAGTAGCAGGAGTGCAGCTGACAAGTGAAATGCTGCTTTGTGTAACACTTTACTACCCATTTGTGTGTGTTATCAGAATAGCAAATAGTTAAAAGACCACAGAGGAACAGAGGCCCATCAAAGCCATCTGCAGAGGTACCCTTTGTGGTTAGCAGGCAGGAATTCAGCAAGCTCCTGGGCTGGCACAAGGCTTTGTCCCTTGAGTTTCATTAGAAATCACTTTTCTCAAAAATGCCTGCCCAGACTGTGCAGTACTTTGCGTTTTGACAGAATGTAAAGCATTTGCTTTCAGACCTTAGACTACATAAAGGGTGACAATAGGATTTAACACCTCTCTTGCTACTCCAGATGGCTTTGTTATCTTCTAAAAAAAAAAATTTCTATAAGCAGTACAATGAAGAAAGTCTGGTTTCTTTACAAATATACCTCATGTATCACTGTGAACTCTACTGAAATCATCTCACATGGCTGGGACACTTAGAACACCTCCTGCACTTTGCAACTTCTCTTGGATGAAACAGATGAAGTCACCCCACATCTTTTACACCATTAATGGATTTTATTCTCCTCCACCCCTTTGTCTTCTAAAAACATGTAGGACCATAACAAATTTGTGACCTGTCATATTGTCCAACTAGCTCAATACTTTCTGTGTGAGATGACCAACAGTCACACCAGCACAGTGGCAAATGCACCTTTACCATGGGAAACCAGGCTAAAATTACAACAGAAATATATCAAACAGTAACAATTTTCCTCTGCAAGACTGTCCCTACTTAACCTGGATGGACAGCCTCCAAAACACTTTCAAGCAGACTCCCTGTTTAGCAACACTGGGGTATTGGAGTGTGCCCACAAATTTGCCAAGATCTGACTTTCTTTATCCCAGGCAGGACTGAACACCACTAGAGAAGACCAAGTTTCAGCACTTTCATGTTGCTGAGCTCACACATCACTGCAAACACAACTTGAACTGCATGACCTGGATAGAGACAGGACTACAGAAACATTGGAGGTTCTAATATACCTGACACTTTACCAATTAAAAGTAGAAATCATCAGAAAAAAATATTCTTTTCCTCAGAATAGTTTACCTCTGCCATACCTTCCACACTTCTACAAGCACTGCCACAGCTGCAGATAGGTTATTCTCACTACACCTATTCAAAAGGTGTCTCTTGTGTCCAGTATCACTATTTGAGTCAAGCACAACCAATAAAAATCATCACATGAGCATGCTCATAGGCTACTGATTGATGGATCCTATGATTGATGGTGTCTTGAGAAGAGAGGGAACCACTCAACACTTCATGCTTTCTGAGCAAGAGGATTGTAATGTTATTTCCAACCAGTCCCATCCACTTCCCAGTCATCTAAAAGGAAGTCAAAGGCACCAGTTAACTGCTTACCTACCCCAAGCAGTTAATCATTGGCTGCTTTATCTGATAGCACTCCGAAGCACTCATGCCCACCACCACTGCCATCACTTGTCCTTCCCAGTATGGCTCATGCCCTGTTCAAACCAGCAACTAAGCAAGGGTAATGATATAATCCTAAATATGTATTGATCAATAATTAACTTGATTACTATCAGCAGAAAACAGCTTCCTGAGCAAAATTTACCCAGTGACTTCACCGTTAGATAAATCTATCCATCACTCCTAAAAAAACATAAGCAATAGTAATCACCATAAGAAAAAGTATAATGGTTTTTCATGACCCCTTACCAACCAGGGAGGTAACTTGTCTGCAGCCTAAAAGGATTTGGCCCAAAATACAAAGGTCCAAAGATAATACAAAGCTGCCTATACAATTCAGTAAGCACCACTGACCTACACAAAATCATGGAATCCCAGGTTGGCTTTGGGTTGGAAGGGACCTCAAAGATCATCCAGTCCCTGCCATGGGACACCTTCCACTAGCCCAGGTTGCCCAAAGTTTCATCCAACCTGGCCTTGAACACTGCCAGGGAGGGGGCAGCAACAGCTTCTCTCGGTAGCCTGTGCATCACCATCCTCACAGGGAAGAATTTATTCTTTATATTCAATCTAAATCTACTCTCTTTCAGTTCAAACCCATTACCCCATGCCCTGACACCACACTCCCTGATAAATAGTCGCTCTCCATCTTTCCCATAGGCCCCATTTACGTACTCAAAGGAATCCATCCAGAAAACACAGCACCATTTGATCCATCATCTGCCATATCTGTAGCTTTGACAGCAAGCTGGGCAGCCTTGATCTCCATCATTTCAATTTGAGAATCACTGGAAACTTCCTCTCTGCTGGGATGTACGCTGCACCTTGTTGAGACAGACATCATTAATCAGACTGTCTGTGATCTTAATCAAGACTGCAGTTGCAACTCTATGGATATTAATATAAGGAAGGACTACAGATAACTCCCTATAGAAAAAAAAAAAAAGTACTTTTTAATCTCATTTTCCCCGATGGATTTCATTCAAGATGTTCTGATTTGTTATGTTTAAAAGCAAGAACATAGTAAGAAACCTCTATTACTTCCACACACACCAGGAACTCAGGACATCTTTGCTCTCTTATCTTTGCTGTTTCCTAAACAGTGCAACAATGGCTGGAAAAGATTTTTAAGAGACAAGGGAGTCAGAGTCTAGGTCACAGGCAATTTTAGACTCTTAGTAAGTCTCCAGAGTTTTAATAAATATTGGATACCTTCTCTAAGAACGACTTTCAGTGTCAGAACAGAAACATATAAATTGCAAGAAAAAGCAGGAACTGGAAGTGTCAATTCACTATGGTCATTTTCTCATACAAATAATAACATCAAGTTCCAAGTTGAGCAAACGACTATTGGTTCTTGCCATTACTGTTACTGACAGACATGTCTTTGTGCTGCTACTCTTTCCAGTGAAGATACAGGTACTGATCTGCACCTGTGCTTAGCCTCCTGTTTGAATTTAAGATTTGCTTTTTGGCATACTGGGAAAGTCTAATAGCTTTCTAATAAGATTTTTAATTATCAGATATGTATTTACACTTTCGGCTAAATTAAGGATGGGAGAATTACATAATTTTTCATTTCATTTCTCAGTAGCTGTGGACTGAAAGCACACAAAGCTGATGTTTCTCTCAAAGTGACTTTCCTTGAAAGGATTTAAATTTTATATTCCTTCTTCATTTGCAGTTGTTCAGCTCTAAAATGCACTTATCTAGAAACTAATGAAGTGTTTATATTAGGATCATTGTATTCCTTTAATAAATAAGAAATCATGCTTTTCTTATCTATCTAGCAATATAAATAGCTGCAACTGCAAAGAGGCATTAACTTTATCATTCATAAGAATGGTTTTAACCCATTAAATGTACATTTTCATATAATTTCATTGTATTTTTCATATAATAGTCTGGAATGATTAAAAGTTTCAATGAATCTTCCCTTATCCAAACTGTGCATTAAACTTATATTTTGGTTTTAAGTGTCATGCTTCTCCAACATATCATCAACCAGCAGTTTACCAACAGAAATAATGGTGCAAATAGTGAAAACCAAGTTACAAATGCCTAATATCTAAACACTTGTAATACAAGTAAGAGTACAGAATGTATGTGATAAACATTTTCTAACAAAAGCAAAAGAGATGGTTTGAATGTGGTATATTAAATTACGAAGAAAAGCTATGGTAAACTATGAATTAGTCACCAAAATATTTTGTTGATAACTCTGAAAAAAATATACCAAAGAAGCCAGTTTCTAAAATCATGTACATTTTTCAGTTGTCTCAGTTTTATCTGCTACACATGAAATATAAGGAAAACAAGAAAAAATATATCAAAAGCAATACAAAAATTATGCAAATACAACCAAAGTTAGTAGAAAAAATTCTTGCCTTGTTATGGCATTTGAACCAAGCTTTAAATAAATATCATCATGAAGACACTACACAGACTTCTGAAGAAATATAAACCATAATACTCCGTGTTTTCCTTTTGCTTTAGCAGACAACTTTGTTTCCCAGCATCTTTGCTATTTGTCACCTACTCATTCCCCATTTCAACACACCACATGGCTGTGGATACTCAAGGTGTAACTTTTTTATCCTTCTTTTAAAGCCACCCATAACTGGAGCTGCATTGAAAGCAATGTAACCAGCAGGTCGAGGGAGGTGAATCTGCTCTCATGAGACCCCACCTGGAGTCCTGCATCCAGCTCTGCAGGTCCCAACAGAAAAAGTCTGTTGAAGCAGTTGAAGCAAGTCCAAAGGAGGGCCACAAAAATGACTGGGGGCTGAAGCACCTCTCCTATGAAGGCAGGTAGAGAGAGTTTGTTTTTTCCAGCCTGGAGTAGGCTCCATGTAGACCTTACAGCAGTCTGACAGTACCCAAAGCGGCCAACAAGAAAGCTGGGGAGGGACTCGTATCAGGGAGTATGGTGACAGGACGAGAGGTAATGGGTTTAAAGTAAAATAGGATAGATTTAGATTAGATATTAGGATAATAATATAATTCTTCCCTGTGAGGATGGCGAGGCCCTTGGAGAGGCTGCCCAGAGAAGCCGTGGCTGCCCCCTCCCTGGCAGTGCTCAAGGCCAGGTTGGATGGGGCTTTGGGCAGCCTGGGCTAGTGGAGCCAGTCCCTGCCCATGGCAAATGGGTGGAACTAGATGATCTTCCCTTCCAACCCAAACCCTTCTGTGAGTCTATGGTCGGCTTTTTTTTTTGTTTTTCCTTCCCTCCCAAGATTAATTCCTCATACACTACCACAAATCCTACCCAGACCACATGAGAATAATTTCAATCTGACCAAGAATAATTTATGCTATTCATTCCCAGCAGAAAGTGCTACCCATTCTGCCATTCAACGTAAAAATGAAACCCTGTGTTAATCTGTTCTCTGCATCACAGTGACACCACAGCTCACTTCCAGTCATTTGAGCAGTCTGTGGCAGCTACAAGAAGACAACCACTTGTATAAAGTTTTTTTAGGGGCAGCTGGGCAGCTGCTCTCCTTATTCAACAGATGGTACAAACTGTCATCACCAGCACAGTGAAACCCGGCAATGACAGTTTTTTACCAGTCATTACTATTCTGTGTAACGACACTGCTTCCCAGAAACTAACTAATCCTGGAGCATGGAAATCTCACTTAGTTTCCATAGGAAAAAGGAACCTGACTTTCTCTCCAGAGAAGAGCCAAATTACCTTTATCCACAGAAGCCTGAGGAAACAGAGGCTGAAAGATTCAAGTCAACCCACTGCTCTGAACTTCTGGACAGTATTAGGAGAGGACCATAAAAAGACAAGCGGTTTTTCCTCATACTTTATTTACAGGAGACATGAGCATGTAGTTACATACCCAACAAGTTGTATTTCAAAGGAAAACAGCATAAACTGTCAACTGTCTGCTCCAAGTTCTGATCAGCTCTGCTGCAGCTTCTGATTATGGGAAGGAGCAACAATTGAGGATGTGTTTGCAGCCTCAGCCCTGCACTGTACCTCCTAGGAGTCCACTTGCTCAGTCACAGCTCCTTCCTGCTGGGCACATCTGTCAGAGAGGTTGCTCTGGGTACAGCTCAGACATCAAACTGCAGCCAAGTTTGCACTCTTTGTGCTTCCCTTGGCTTTCCAAGACAGCTAACCAAGACCAACACCATGCTAGGGGGTGGGGGCCATTTCTGATCACCACCCCAGGGTTCTCGTGGTGACACTTCAGGCTTGGTGAGCCATAGGTACCTCTCTGACTCTCTGTACTATTCTTTCATGGCCATGTCATTAGCTGCATTTCTGAATGCCCTGTTCTGGTTCCTTTCTCTACCACTTTCTCAACCCATGTACCATAAATATTACACATGTGCTTGCCTCTCAATTTATGTGACTGCTCCATTTTACAAATCATAGGTAGGTCTATCCTGGTGCCATTTCCCGCAAAACCACCTGGCCTCCTTTTATTTTTGAACACAGCATGAGACTTCTGGGATGACTTGTCAACCTTGTCTTCTACCTCTACCCCATGGTCCTGAAATTCCTATTTCTGTAACCCTTATAGCACTGCTTTAACTGGCACAAGAAACAAGAAGAGGAACCTAGGAAGGCCCAGCAAACACCCAGACAAGAGAATCACAGGATACTATCTGTAACTGTACAACCCAAAGCTGTCCCCCTGTCTTCATTCAGGGCAGAGGCTTGATCTGGACTTGGGACAAACCTTGGTGCTTAGTGATAGCGGCTGCTGCCGGAGTAACCCTTGCTTCGTTTGTTATAGTAGTTGAGCAGCACACTGAAGAGAAAGCATTAGAAGACTTGCAAGACCATTTCATGATTCAAATAACTACATACTTCAGTGAGGAACCTGTTTCTATCCCTTCCCAGGTTGCAAAGGCTACATGCAGTCAACCTGACTGACTCGAGCTCAGCCTGCCCTTTTTCCAAATCAACACAAGATCACCCTGCCAGTGAATTCATCTGTAGCACAAAGCCCAGGCTCCAATGCCCTGCACAGGGAGTCAGGCACTCGGCTATAAGCAAGGTGCCCAAGATCAGCTAAGAATGTAATTTTTTTCAACTGAGTTCCATTTTGTTGAACCAAATCATACCCAGGGATAGCTTGTGTCCTGTCTCAACAGCTACCACGAGGAAAGCATGCTGCTTAGGGCAGTTCTCCTGAGTTCTCCTAACAGCTTCCTATTAAGACAGAAAGCAAAAAAAGAGTTTTCTAAGAGGCAGAGATCTGCTCAAATCTGGGCACAGAAGACTTTGGATAAAATTAAACAAAGAGAAGTGAAGCAGCAGAGATCAGAGGAAAGAAGCACCCAGCCAGTGGCATTGGACTCGCACATTTTTGCTGCTGGGGAGGAAAGGCAGCTGAAGCAGTCTGGTAACTACACGTGGCACAATCAGCAACTGCAATGGTTAGCCAGACAGGAGCAGGAAGAAGAAAAGATGGTACAGAAACAAAGTCTGTGAGTAAATAATAGAAAATAATTCCAGCGAGAGCTCCCTTTGTGTCTCCAAAACCTCTGTGTAAATAGCCCTCCAAAGGCCACCTCAAAGAAATCTAGTCTCACAAGTACTCAAGTCAGAGCTCTCAGCAGCCTGCAGCTGCTTGCAGGTTGGAAGCATCCTGTGCACCAAGCACTGGAGCATCAGGGGTGCTGGGTCACCCCCAGCTGCACAGATCCTGACACAACTCGGCCCAGGCAGCAGGAACAAGTTCTGCTGGCTTCACTGTGCTCCCACCCATTCCCAAAGCACCCTGAGCACATCATCTACGTCTTACATGGAGGTCACCTCTTTCCCTCACTGATGCCTTTGTCAGTGTGTAATAGTTCTTCATATATTTTTGTACGCAATCATACGATTCCACATATTTCCACATGGTCCAGCAAACAAAAAGCGTGTTGCACACTTAGTTTTAGTTGCACAACACTACATTTAAAGTAGCATTCCCAACAGTGGTTTACAGTCAAATTAACCCGTAAATATTCTAGGAGTCAAACCAGTAAAAGGATGCAGACTGTGCTGTTTTATTTTTAAACAGGCAACTACTATGTTTCATTTTAACAGACATTGCACTTCTTTCTTACTAAAGATAAAAGTTGTGTTCATGGAGCTTGATAGAAACTGAGTAAAGAATTATATATGTTTTATGAATCCTATGTAATTCCCAGATTTTGCAAGCCTTCAGAGTTAACAAAAAATAGGAAATATCCATCCAAAATTTCATACAATTAAAAAAAACCAATCAGAAACAAGTTCTGGGGGTTAATAAGCTCAGAATGACTCCAACAATAACATTGAATAAAGCTCTGAACACAGTGTGATGATCAGATGGCCTGCACCAAGGTGGCAACGAGTAAGTGTCCTCAGACACTGTGAGTCCTTGTTTTCCTCCCCCTTCCTATGATCCCTGACCCTGCTCTGCAGTGAGCACACACTGCAGCTTTTCTTTTATCTAAAAAAATCCCAGAGAAGGTTACAATAGGTGAAATGACAATGCTGCAGACATAGCCTACTTCTCCTTTGTGTAGCAGTTCTCCAAAATACTCATCAAATATACATGTTTTAAGCTTCCTTGTGGCACTGACTATTGTGCTAGTTAGCTTGATGAAAGTAGCGCAATATCAGATTTAAAGGGACACTGACAACTGGTCTGAGGCCTTAGAAATGGTTTGACCCAAAGCCAGCCTGTGTGTTTGGAAGTGTTGGATGTTAATCAAGCCTAATAACTACCAAAAAAAAAAAAGCGCACATTGCAGCAAATATCCTAAACTTTAATTCTCAGTAATTTCATAGAATCACAGAATCCTTTGGGTGGGAAGAGACCTCAAAGAGCATTTAGCTCCAACTCCCTGCCATGGCCAGGGGCACCCACAACTAGCCCAGGTTGCCCAAAGCCCCATCCAACCTGGCCTTGAACAGTTCCAGGGAGGGGGCTTCCACAACCTTTCTAGGTAACCCA